>JASSRY010000380.1:223308-265848 GCA_032466555.1 Tinamus major | reverse complement strand
CTCCATGGCACACGCTTGTGCCCTGGGCAACCCGTCCCAATGAGCAGCCACTGCGTCCCACCCCATGTCTGCTGCAGCAGAGACGTGTGCCCGCACCAGTGCCCCAGCACCCACTCGCTGCCTGTCCATTGCTGGGCAGCAGGACCATTGCCGTCCCACGCGCAGGCCTTGGCCAGCAGCAGGAAAGGTTAGTGGCAGCGGAGGCCGCGGGAGGCCCCTTATCGGCACTGCCGTCTCGCCCGGCGCGCACAAAGCGCCGGCAGGCGTGTCCCGGCGGGGCTGCCGGCGCAGATCGATGCGGCCGCACCGCTGCTATCTCCTGCCTTTCTCTCCATCTGCACCTGGCGCGCGGCCATCAAAGCGGCGCGCGGAGCACGCTGCGCACTCACTGCCCTGACCCGCGCTTATCGCGCCGAGCCGCAGAAAGGGCTCTTGTTGGGATGAGTGACAGCAGGCTGCTCCGATGGGGACAGACAAGGGCCTGAAAGGGACGCACCCTGGAGACCTGCGGACGCGGCCGAGCTGCCTGTTAACCCGTTCTGCCCTGCGGCCGGACGGGCTCGGCAGCCCTGGCACGGCCACGGCCACGGCCACCCCGCGGGCACGGAAGGATGGGCCTGGCGGGATGGGCCCAGCGGCTCCGGGCCCTCCTCCCGCTTGGCTCCTGGCCCGGGAGCCCCGCAGCACCGCGGCCCCGCTCGCCCTCACCGGCTGCTCTCCGGGGTGGGCTTGGGGTAGCCCTCCACGGCGCCCTCCCACACGGCGTTGGCCAGCGCGTTGCCGATGGCCGTCATCACCATGAGCAGCTCACTGGGCCAGTCATCCAGGTCGAGGGAGCGCACGCGGGACAGGTGGGTGCCCAGGTTCCGGTGGATGCCCGAGCACTCGATGCACATGAGGGCGCCCAGGTTGAGGCTGGCCCAGTCGGGATCTGCGGGTGCAGGGGACACATAGCGGGGTCAACACCAGCACGGTCCCTTCCTGCCACCGGCTTTGCAGGGACCTGCCCGACTTCCCTCCCTTCCTCCTGAGCACCGGGGAGCCACACGAGGGGCCACGAGTGGCAGGACAGGGGCCCGTGCCGCAGGACACCCCCCATCCCCGGTCCCCCAGGAGAGGAGGGAGCCCGTCGGGTCCCTTGGTGCGGGGACGCGCTCCCCCCAGCCGCGTCCCCGCGCAGCAGCACTGCTCACTCGGGGCGTCGCAGTCCACGCAGAAGCTGTTCCCGCGTGCCGTGCGCACGGCCTGCATGGCCTGCGCGTCGCCCTGGCTGCCCAGCCGAGCCTGGAAGACAAGCAGAGCACTCGGTGGCTGCCACAGCCCCCGAGCCCCAACGCATCCCAGCCAGCGCGGGGACGCCAGGGCCTCGCGCCAGCGAGGAGGAGAGGCGCCCGCTGCACGAGAGCCACGTCCCGGCGGGACGGAGATGTAGAGGGGTGCAAGCTGGACCAAGGCTGGAGCAAGGATGCAGGGCCAGAGCTGGGATGGAGCAGGGATGCAGGGCCAGAGCTGGGATGGAACAGGGAATGCTGGACTGGAGTGGAGATGCAGGACCAGAGGAGGGACGCAGGGCTGGAGTGGGGATGCAGGGATGGAGCAGGGATGCAGGGCCGGAGCAGGGAGTGCTGGGATGGAGCAGGGATGCAGGGCCATAGCGGGGAGTGGAGCGCTGGAGTGGAGATGCAGGACCAGAGGAGGGATGCAGGGCTGGAGTGGAGATGCAGGGCCGGAGCAGGGATGCAGGCGCGGGGGATCCAGCCCTAGCTGCGAGCAGGGAGCACAGTGGAGCTGAAGCTGCTTTGGGGCCAGGTGAGCCTGGAGCGGGAGTGATGCATTCCTGGGGCAGGATCCTGGCCTCCTGGGGAGCAGGGGCTTCGGCACAGGATCCAGCCTGGAGGGAGAAGTGAGTGGGATAGGGAAGGACGCAGCGAGGAAGATGCTGGAGTGGAGGGGTGGAAGCAGAACTTGGCTGAAGCTGCCTACCTTATTCTTGCTGCTCTCGCAGCCCTGCAGGCTGGCCAGGATCTGGCTCTCAATGGCCTGGACCCAAAGTTCTCGCTCCTCCGACGTGGAGGCCTCGAAGAGCCACGTCTGACCCGTCAGGGAAACGATAATGAACTCAAACGGCTCATCTGGTTCTGGAAAAGAAAGGGCAGCACGGCATGGGTCGGGAGGAGGGGCGCGCGCACGCAGAGCCGCGCACACCCCGGCCCCTGGCCCTCCTGACGCCCGCACTGCACACAGCCCCCAGCTCTGGCGGTACCGAGCACGCACACTCGGCACATGCAGCCTCCTTCCCTAAACAGGAAATCTGGGAATGCTGCGCAGGGAAGAGGATGATGCCACTCTCAGCTCTGAGGCCTCCTGGCTTGGTGCCTGCTGGTAACGCCGCGGGTCCCGGGGCGCCCACAGCTGCTGCGCTGGGGCACGGAGCACAGCGAGGTGCAGGGAGCAGCCCGGCCAGAGGGCAGGGCCGGGCACCGGCAGCTGCGGCTCCGCTGGGAGCCCGGGAGAGCGGAGCGGGACGGGGAGCCTGGAGCGGGTGCCGCGGGGCTGCTGCGAGGCGCTGCTGCAACCCGCTCGGTGCCGGGCGCATGGGCCCCGCAGCTGCCCCATCCCTCCTCGCAGCCGGGCACCAGCGTCTACCTTTTATTGCCAACTTCAGTAGTTAGTGCAGTAAATGACTTAACTAAGCGGGGCCTGAATGGAATGACTAATAAACGTTATGTCACAGCACACGCTCCAGCTCATAGCAAAATGATTTGTAATTACCTAATTAGCGTTATGCAAATAACACCCTCATCTCCATAATGTGCCTTCCCAGCTCTCTATTAAAAGCAGGGAGTCAATCGCGCAGCTCCAGAGAGGGCACAGAGGCTGCGGGGCCCCATGGCCCACTGTGGAGCAGGATCCCTGCTGTGGGGCAGGACCCCCACCATGGGGCAGGATCCCTACTGTGCGGCAGAACCCTCACCATGGAGCAGGATCCCCGCCGTGGGGCAGGACCCCCACCATGGGGCAGGAACCCTACGGTGGGGCAGAACCCCCGCCGTGGGGCAGGATCGCTGCTGTGGGGCAGAACCCCCACCGTGGGGCAGGATCCCCGCCGTGGGACAGGATCCCTGCCATGGGACAAGATCCCCACCGTGGGCAGAACCCCTGCCATGGGGCAGGATCCCCACCGTGGGCAGAACCCCTGCCGTGGGGCAGGATCCCCGCCGTGGGGCAGAACCCCTGCCGTGGGGCAGGATCCCTGCCGTGGGGCAGAGCGCAGCCACCTCCTCTGCTCCGGCCAGCAGTGCCCGGGCCCCTTCCTGGGAGTCGGAGCTCTGCCGGCAGAGCCAGCCAGCGCGGTCCTGCTCGCGGGCCCCATGGGCTTGAGCGTCCCAGCAGCCCTGCTGCAGCCAGCAGCGCTCGTGCACGAGCAGAGCTGCGGCGAAGCTCCGCTCCAGGAGAGCGGGGCAGCCGTGGGAAGTGCAGGACAGCACAGCCGGACGGTCTCTCCAAGCGCTCCCTCCAGCTCTCACGTCCTTTGGAGGTTTCAGCACTGTCACAAACAAGTGCCGGGCACGACACCCCCGACTCGGCGTCTCCCTGACACACAGCTGCTTCCTCCAGCCCGGCCTGGGGGTAAACGCTGCTGCCGCTGCTATGCGCGCTGCAGAGAGCCATCTCCTCACACAGTGGCCCCAGGGCCCTGCATTGTGTCTGGGTCTCAAATCCCAGCGACATTTGCTCGGATAGATGCCTGGCCGGGGCTGATGCTCAGGGCTCTCCGCAGTGTCTGCTGCAGAGGCCCCAGCAGGAGCCGCAGGGGCTCAGGATCATCAGTGCTGAGGCCACGCGCTGCTGCAGGAGCACGAGGCTGCTGCCCGGCAGGTGCTCAGGAGGATTAAGCGACTCGGGATGAAGGGCTCTCCGGTGCCACGCCAACCGGCTTGCATCTCCGTGCAGGAAGGGGAAACTTGCACTCATTGTTTCCTAGACTCAGCTTGGGACTCCTCTCCTGCAACCCTTCCTCCTGCTAGGAGCAGGGGTATCTGGGGTGCCAGGAGGGGACAGGGGCTCCTGCCCTGCCAGCCAGTTTACTGTGGAGACTCCAACAGCACCAAATATAGCTCAGAAATACCAGAAAGAATTTGAAAATAGAGATGCTTTAACTTCCACATACGGGAAGAAGTAACTGGGCAATACCCTGGCTAAGAGCCTCCACTGACCTGGCTAGGCAGCTCCATCCTCTTCCCCAGCACGGGCACACACGGACACGGGCAAGGAGCACCAACCCAGCCAGACACGTGCACTTGGGAGCACTCAGCCCACCGTGCCAGCTCCTGGCCACAACCACCCCAGCCGGTTGAGCTGCCACCGCCTCCTCCAGCTCCTGGCTGGGACGGGGAGCTGGGCCAGGAGCTCACGCTCTGCCTGAGCTTAGTGACAGTTCCTCCACCTCTGCAGCCGTACTGGAAGACACGAGAGGATCCCGGCCGCTGACAGCTGCGGGATCGATTACAGCAATCACACGTTGCCTGCAGCCAAGCGCTAATAGCCAGGAAGGAAAGAGCGGCTTTTCTTCCCGGGGACCACGAGTGCTCAGCACCCCGCGGGAGCTTTGGCTGGGCCAAGAGCCTGGGCAGAGCCACCCTCGCAGCAGCGATGGACAAAGCCTCTCCCAGGCACCCCCATGTCACAGAAAGGCCCCATCCCCCTGAGCTCCCTCCTGTCCCTGCAGCCTCTACCTCTCTCTCCCTGCAGTAGCTGGGGACGGCCCTGGGGCCAGAGCTCTTTGGAGGCTGCAGAGGAGCTCGGCTATGGCTGGAGCGCGGGGAGCTGCAGGTCCCAGCCCGAGCTGCATCCCAGGGTGGCAGGGCTGGAAAAGCTGTGGGGGCTCCAAGCAGCTTCGCAGAGGGTGCCCCGTGGCCCTGTGCAGCCACCCAGGGCAGGGCCATCCTGGATGGAACACGGCCGGTCTGGTCGGCACCGCGGCTGCCTGCAGACCTGCCGGGGGGAGCCCATCGCGGCCGCTCCATTAGAGCGGTGGGCAGTGGAGATGCGCAGGCTTCTCGCTCTCTCTTGATGGTTTTTTGATGATATTTTAAAGACTGAGCCCCGCGAAGAGCCACGGAATAGAGCATGGTGTGAATTGGCTCTGCTAATGGGCGCTAACCCCATGCCCCGGCTGCGAGGCGACCGGCAGTGGAAGCGAGCGCAGGGCCAGTGCAGGGCGAATGCAGGGCTGGTGCAGAGAGAGCGCAGGGCCGGTGCAGAAAGAGTGCAGGACCAGTGCAGTGTGAGCGGACGCAGGGCCGGTGCAGGGCGAATGCAGGGCTGGTGCAGTGTGAGCGAACACAGGGCCAGTGCAGGGTTGGTGCAGGGCGAACGCAGGGCTGGTGCAGTGTGAGCGAGCGCAGGGCCGGTGCAGGGTTGGTGCAGGGCGAGCGCAGGGCCGGTGCAGTGTGAGCTCAGGGCTGTTGCAGCGCTGCACGCTGTGTGCAGGTGGGCGGCTGCGAGGTCCCACGGCGAGCACCTTTGCACGCACCCTGCTGCAGCCTGTCCCAGCTTGGGAGCAGCAGCTCGCACGGGTCCTGCCTCGTGGGGCCGCCGTGCCATGAGGCAGGTCCTGCCTGCACAGAGCCCCCGACGCCCAGGCTCCTTCCCTTGCTGCGGCAGCGCCGGCCTCAGGACGCTTGTTTGCAAGCTGCCACGGTGCCACATCATTACGAGGTGTTTGGGATATCAACAAATTAGCAGGCGCCTGGGAAGAGTGGGATGCGGCGCCATTCGTAAATGTCAGCTCGCTGCCTCCTCATTTTGCAGATCATTAAACCCAATATTCCTAACCTGTATTAGTGCGACGGGGACAGGGCCCTCTGCTGTGGCAAGGCACCAGGAGAGCTGCAGCAGGAGGGCTGCGACGGGGACCCCACGCCGCCTCCGTGGCGGCAGCCCCGAGCGGAGCAGCCTGTTCCCGTCGCCCATGGCCCACGGTGGCCCTGTGGCACGGCAAGGTGCGGGGGCTCCATGGGGAACAGAGCTGCAGATGCACGAAGTGGAGCACAGAGCCGGGGAGCAAGGCGCGTGCGCCGTGCGTGCACACACGGCCCAGGACTGGGAGCGCGGGACAACGCGTGTCCGGGACGGGGAGCTCTGCAGGGACCCGGGGACGGCAGTGCAGTGCGAGGGTCCCACCGGGGCTGGGGAGGCGCCGGGGGGGTGTGCAGGGGTTGTGGGGGGTGCAGCATGGGGGAAGCACTGGGGACACTGCGGGGGCAACGTGGCGGGTCCTGACCCGGCCGTCCAGGTCCTTCCTCCTGCCTGGACGGAGCGGAGCCGGGGGCTGCCGGCCGAGCGCGACCTGTCAGTGCTGGACGAGGAGGCGGGCGGCAGCATGGGGCAGCTCCGGGATCCCCGCCACGTGCTCCGCGCTCCCGACAGCCCGTATTAATCACACACAGCGCCCCAGCACAGCTTTTCCCTGGCCATCAATTTCCCATGGGTTTTAACGCTCAGGAAGGAAGCGGGGAGCGTGCTGCTGGGCCGCCGCGAGCAGCGCATTAAGGGGCTGTCAGCACCGCGCCGGGCGCCTGGCATCACTCCTTGAGCACATGAGAAGTTCATTATCGCTGCGCTGGCAGCAGGGAGCAGGGAGCGTCGCGAAGACACCACGCGCCAGGCGCATCCGCCTGCCCCGGCCGAGCCCAGGGCGGAGGGACGGGCCGCGCCGTGCAGGGCGCTCTGCACGGGTGCAGCACGGGCCGGCTTTGCTGGCGCCGTCAGTGCAACGTCCCCCGGGCGGTCCCGGCAGCCGCTGGCAGCTCCGAGATGCTCCTCGCAGCCCCGGCTCGTGCAGTTTGCGGATGCTCCCCGGCAGCCTCACGGCGCGCTCGTGTTAGCATGCGACCATGTAAAAAAGCAACAGCTCGTTTGATTTATGGCACTTCAGAGCAACTAAGATTCAATTGCTCCGCACGTCCCTGCCTCTGATTACCTCCTAAATGAGATAAACTGATGGCAATTTATCCCCAGACCTCACCGCTTCCCCGGGATGCCAACCCGCTGTGCTGCACCGCGCCACCCGTGCGCGCTCCGGGCTAGGACGGCTCCGAGCGCGGCTGCTCCACTCCATGCGCCGGGGCAGGGGGCGAGCGGGACGGCGCAGCGCCGGGACGCGCACACTCCTCCCGGCATGGCCTGCGTTGGCAGGAGCGCCCGGCGCGGGCGGCTGCTCCGTGCTCCGGCAGCGCTGAGCCAGCCCTTGCCTTGGCAGCCTACTCGCTTCTCTAGTGCAGCAGGCTGCACTAAAAACAAACGCAACAATGAGTTTTTTAAAAGCCGGTGGCTTGAAAAACCCACCAGACCACAGTGCATGTGCGAGACGCTGCGTGGGACCGCTGGTCCAGCGCGCGGAGGGCTCCACCAGCTCCGCCGGCAGCACTCAGCCGGGGACACCGCACCTTCCTGCTGGTGGCAGAAGGACACCAGGACTTGGAAGCAGCAGGGGAGGACAGCTCAGGTGACGGCGGATGGCGACTGCCCTTTCTGGTGCCCCCTTCCTCCACCAGGCTCTGGTCACCCCATAGCCATGAGCCCACCCCTCTCTCAACCTGCCGCGGCCCTTGGGGAGCTCCTTGCAGGAACAACGTGCACAACGTCTGCTGGAGACGGATGGAGCTTGGGAGCTGACACCTCACTGCCAAATGAAGCTCCATGTTGAGAAATGTGGAGTAATGCACATTGTAGGAAAAATCACATTACTCCTGCACCTGGCAGGGTTCCAGATTAACTCTGTCATCCCGGGGAAGGGCCTGGCCGTCCCCACAGACAGCAGCAGGCCCCTGCTCAGCAAAGCACTGTGGACAATGACGGGGCAGGGAGCAACCGAGGATATTCTGATGCCTGACGGCCAGCACGTGGCACCATGTGGATGCTATGAGTAGCCTCCACCACTGCACCTGCCCTCGCCAAACAGGGAAGGGCAGCAAGAAAGGGCCAGTGTTTGAAAAAGAGCCCTCTGAGATGACAGGAGAGCTGGGCTGGCTCCAGAGCTGTTCCCAGGCAGCCAAGGAGGAAGCTCTGATGACTCCTCTGGTCACCCCTGTGCAGAGCTCAGGGGCTTCTGGCAGGGGTCAGAGCAAACATGCCTTGCAAAAAGCTCATTAACTAAGTTTGGGCAGTGGTTAACCCACTCCCTCCTCTCACAAAACTGTTTCCATTTTTAATTACCTTCTGCATAAGAAAGTGCATTCAATTTTGTGCTGAATGGTCCTGCAGGATCAGGTTTCTTTTTCGGTAAATACCAATAGCACCATCTTTCACTTCTCAATCTCCATTCTGGTCAGCTGAATACCTCAACATCCATGTTATAAACGCGTTCATCAACCCTGAATCAAACTGGGACCTTCTTCTGAACTCTCTCCAGTTTTTCCAGGCTTTCTACTAGTTACATGATTCTAGTACACCCTCTCTCAGCCCCACGTGCAGGTGTAAGACCATCCAAGTCTTTGGTATTGCTTTTTCCAGATACATGAAGAACACAGGTCTCTGCCAAAGCACAGGACTGAGAATTCATTGCTATGGATCAAGATCCACTGAGAGGAGCTGTGGGAAGGGCAGTAACGTGTCCCAAGTACCAACAAACTGCCTTTCTCAGAGCTCCAAAGATATTTGTTTAACAAGATGTAAGTGCAGTTACTATTCTCTGCTTTTTCTGAGGCATCTAGTGCATATTATAGGCTCAAGTGATGCTCAAGATGCCTGAATCACCCACTGCAAAGAGGAAGTCTCTCCTAGAATCAGTGGTTTTCAGATGAAGATCACCAACAACAGGAAAGACTGAACAACAGCTGTCAAACTCCAGTGCAGATCATCACCGTAATGAATGTAAGAGAAGGAAGATGAGCTGCTACAGCACGGAAAACCAGCCCCTCCGGCCTGCGGGCTGACCTGCCATGTGGAGCAAGACGTCAGGGCAGCTACAGTACATTTTGTCAGGAACAGGGCAGATGGCATTGCTGTGTTCCACAGGAGCCTTTGGCTTCAAACGCTTGTATTTCACCTCTTCCCTGGCCTTTATTTTAGTTTACTACAAAACTTTATTGACTGTTATGGGGCAGGAAGACCTGGTGTTAAGTCAAAATTCTTACAGATGGAGGGTTCCTTTCTCTGCAGAGGAGGCAGAGCAATGCATACTCCTGCACTGCTTGGATGAAGTTTGCTGAAACCCCCCAGCCTGGGGCAGGTGCCCGGTATGAGAATTTTACAGGGTGAAAGCCGGGCAAATCTATGAGCAAACAAAAACAAGTTCTTATGGTAGAAACTGTCTGGCAACCTTAACTCTCTGGTTCACTGTCAGCTCTGCTGATACAGTTATTAATTATCATGGCTAGGAGTAGCTGCAGTCACAGGCACGATGGCAGTCCTGCTCCCACCGCAGCTGAGAAATCAAGGGCAAACGGAGCCGGGCTGGCTGCTGTTCCTGACTGAGCCTAAGCTTGGAGAGCAGCTCCGGGTCCCGGAGCCGCCCCGGAGGAGCTGCCCGCCGGGGAGCAGACCTTTCCTACCTTCTGCTGCGGTGCTGGGGCCGTCGGGCCGTGTGGTCCCTGTGCTCTTTTTCCTGCGATGTTTCTTCCTGTTTGCATGCGGAGACGGGGGTGGTTCCAGCTTTGGACTGGCAGTGTTGGAAATGTTCGGGCTGGAGCTGAGAGAATCGGCAGTGCCGTTAGCTAGAAGTAAAGATAAAGAAATCAGTGTACACATGGACCACGAGAGCCTGCTCCTTCCAAAGAAAACTAAGTGTCTTGGAGACAAAGCAGTGCCGCACCGGGCTGACAGCAACACAGCTGGGCTGGCACCGCTGCATTGCACAGGGTGACCCAACAGTGACACGGCCAGGACGGCACTGCTGCATTGCATGGGACAGTCTGACAGTGACACGGCCAGGATGGCACCGCTGCATTGCACGGGACAGTCTGAGGGTGACACAGCCAGGACGGCACCGCTGCATTGCATAGGGTGACCCAACAGTGACACGGACAGGATGGCACTGCTGCATTGCATGGGTCAGTCTGAGGGTGACACGGCCAGGACGGCACCGCTGCATTGCATAGGGTGACCCAACAGCGACACGGCCAGGATGGCACCGCTGCATTGCACAGGACAGTCTGACAGTGACACGGCCAGGACGGCAGCGCTGCATTGCATGGGACAGTCTGATGGTGACATGGCCAGGATGGCACCGCTGCATTGCACAGGGTGGCCCAACACTGACACGGCTAGGACAACACCACTGCATTTCACGGGACAGTCTGACGGTGACACAGCCAGGACGACGCCGCTGCATTGCATGGGACAGCCCAATGTGCCGACCTAATGGGCAGCTCCACGCTGCTCGTCAGCTCCGTCCGCGGCTCTGCGAGGGAGCGCGGCCTGGGGACGGCTCCAGGCCCCGTATCCCGGCCATGGGCACATCCCTCCCTCCCGGCCTGCGCTGCCGGCGAGGTGCCGGGGTTGCCGCACTTGGGAACCTGAGCTTGATGGTCTCAATAGGCTTCCGATACGGCACTGAAGAAGCTGCATCCCCAGCAGCAACGCACCAAATTTATCCTCAATCATACTGTTCCTTACAATTAATAGCAGAATTAGAAACAATCAGGGAGCTGCCTAATTACTGTCAATTAGAGCGCGCTAATCAAGCTCCGATCACACACACACACGCTGCCGCTGCACTCACCATTAAATGTCAAATTTCATTAGAGACCAGCAACAAAATCAAAAGCCTGACATTCAATTTCAGCAGCACACACAGCGCAGGCTTCCAATCAGCATAAAAATGCAGGCTCCGGGGAAGGCGACGGGCGCGGGAGCCTTGCGCACTGTTAACCCTCTCCGAAATGCACTCCTGCCTCCTGCACGTTCCCCGTGCGCACCCGGGCAGCTCCGCACAACGACCCCGTGGCCCCCAGCAGCAGCCGGCCTCTGCTTCCCGCTTCTCCAGCACCCGGATCAGGGGTGCGAGGGCAGCACCGTTCCCAGGGCTGCCGGGGCCCCGTCTGCCCGCCCTGCCCCGACCCGCTCCTTGTCCCGGCGCCGCGCCGCGCTCCCGGCCGCCTCAGGCACGCACGGAGCTGGGGACGCTGCGGCCCGGCTGCAGCTCTGCGGGTCTGCGCCCGCAGCCGCGGCGTCCAGCCAGGGCTGGCAGCGGATGCAGCGTCGGGGCTTCTCCTCCTCCAGCCTTGCGGGATTTGGCTCACACTGGCCGGGCTTCTCTGCTGCGGAACTGCTGGGAGGCAGTTCACAGCTGACAATTAGGAGACATAAATCTAATAAAACCTGACTCCATTTTTAGGTATAAAAGATATTTTATGTATGTATTTTTATGTATAAATAATACGCTAGCAGCCTCCAACAGGACTTCACAGAGCAGGTGTGAGGAGCCCACGCGTCGCCTGGTGCCACAGGGTACCTGACCTTTCCTGGGCCCCTGCTGCTCAGCGCCACGGCCCGGGCCGGCTCCGGCAGCCTGGGCCCCGCGCCGCGCTCGGCTGCGGTGGGACCGGCTCCCGCGCTCCCAGCACCGCCGCTGCGCCCGCTGCCCGCACGCCCTGACCCCAGCGGGATGGGACGGCGCTGCTGGGGGTGGGGGGCACCGTGAGACACCCCTCTCCACGGGGCAGACGCGGCAGAGCCGGCAGCGGCTCTGCTCTTCCTCAGCACCCAGCCGAGGCCATCCCGGTGCCGGTTGCATGAAGCCAGGAGGAGGGACCCTTCCGCAGCCTCCTGGTTCCTTCCCCGCAGACACCGGGGTAAGGGCAGCTCCCCAGGCCCCTCCAAGGGCTACCAGAGCGACGGTGCCTCCGCAGCGGCGGCAGCGCCAGCATCACAGCTCCCTGCTGGGACAGTCACCCCGTGCGTGGGGCCAGGACACGCAGCCAGCGCGGGGCCGGGGGCTTGGGAGCAGCAAGCACGTCCGGCTGCCTTGTGCGGAGCGGGGCGGCCGGGCACCCGGCACGCTCGGTCCCGCGGCTCCGTGAGCGCGTCCGTGCGCGCGCCGCGGCGGGGGCGAGGGCTGCCGGCGCATTAATGCTCAGAGCTGCGCCCTCGCGCTCCCGTCGCCTGCGCTGCCCCATCAGCAGTAACAGTCTGATTAATTCGCTTCCAGCAGGGAGCTGATGGGGCCAATGATGGAGCCGCTGCATCAGGCGCGCTGAAATTGATAGTTTTTCACAGTTACAAATGAGGAGCCTCCTCAGCTGCAAATGGCGCCCGCACAGTCGGACTCCGGTAATGATCATAAAGAGGCTCTCTTTAAACTGCGAAAGCCCCTGGGAGCGAGCGGGGGGGCGGCTGCTGCGCTAATGAGAACTACAAGGGGCGAGCAGGCATGGAAATGGCTCCTCCACTCTTGATGTGCATTTAACTGCTTTTTTAGTGCGGCGGCAGAGCCAGGAACGAAGGAGTGATGAATGCAGCACAAAAGCATTTATTTTCCAATTCGGCAAAGTGGCTACGTTGGGAAATGTATGAATTATTTTAATTCACTCAACTGTCCTGAAACATCATGGCGAGCGAGCGAGCGAGCGCAGGGGGGCGGGGGCGGGCTGCGGTCGGCGCGTGCTCTGGAGACAGGAATCGCTCCAGCCCCATCGGATGTTCCCGAGTTGGGGAACGGGGATGAGGAGCTGAGATGGGGGACACTGCGGGGCATGGGGAGAGCCATGGGGGCAGCGGGAGGGCTCAGAGCATCCTCGGCCGGGCCAGCCGCTCCAGCGGCAGCGCTCCCGGCGCTCGTCCCCGCTGGCCTGGGAGCCGCAGCCACGGAGCGGCGATCGGGCAGCCTCCCCATCCCAGACACCCCCGGAGGAGCAGGACCAGGGGGGCGACTCACCAGGGTTGGGGCAGCCGCCGGGGACGGCCACGGCCTCGTTCCACTGGTCCGCGCTGGAGACGGAGTAGGAGCGCTGGTGCATGCCGTCCGGCTTGGAGCTGAAGCCCACCAGGTTGATGCCGCTGACGGAGCGCTCCGAGTGCAGCGAGGTGCTGCTGGTCGAGTGGGGGGCACCTGCGGGAGAGCCACGAGTTAGCGCCCATCGCGGCTGCCCTGAGCGTGCGGAGTAAGCGGAGCGTCCTGCGCCCGCCGCGACCGGCCCCAGGGCGGCACAGGCCGTGGTGCCACCGGGCTCAGCTCCCCAGCGCCAGCCTGCCCCGAGGGGTGCGAGCAGGGCCCCGAGCGGCACAAACACCTCATGGATGGTGTCTGTGCCACTCATGGCTGGGAATGCCGAGCAGGGCAGTGAGCAGGACAGACACTGCACGGTTGGGAATGCCGAGCAGGGCAGTGAGCAGGGCAGACACCACACAGCCGGGAATGCCGAGCAGGGTGCGGAGCGGCACAGATATCGCACGGCCAGACCCGCTGGCAAGGCTGCTCCAGCACCCGAGAGCCTTGGCTGCCTGCGGGGACCAGAACCTGCAGGGTCTGGGACGGCTCTGGCTGGGTGGCTGCAGGGGGACACGGCACGGCATTCGTACGGACCTGCGGGCGGATCGCACGCGTGTGCCCACTCACACGGCCCGGGAGCCTCCCCCAGCACCACCCGTGCTGCGTCCTGGCCCAGCTCCCCCACCAGCACTGAGGGCTGCAGCTCCTGGCCGCCCACAAGACCCCGATGCCTGGAAAAACACCAACCCACCCCATAATCCATGCACCCATCTTCACTCCTCGTCTTTCCTGCTTGCGAGTCCTTGGCAAAAGCCACAAACCTGCTGAAGGCCCAAAGGCGGACAGGGACCGAGCTGGGGAGCAGGGGAGGGAAAGGCAGGAGCGGAGGGCTGGGGTCCCCTGGCCCGTAGAGCCCTGAGCTGCTGCCCAGCAGCCTGGTGCCCAGGGGAGGGAAGGTTTGGGGAGGCAGGAGCACTGAGAAGGGGCAGCTTTCCTGCATTTCAGGAACATCCAAACTTTTCAGAGCAGCAAACAGCAGCTCTGGGAGGGAGGGAGGGAGCAGGTGAAAGCCCTGCGGCTCCCGGTGCAGCTTGCAGACAATCTGCTGCCTGGAGGGATGGTCCCCACCTGCCCGGCGAGCTCTGCCCTGCGCCCTCCCTGTGGCACACGGCTGCCGTGCCCTCGGGAAGAGCCGGGAGCGGGAGCCGAGCGACCCCGATGCAGCCTGACGGAGCAGCCCCTGCCCAGGACAGGCGAGCTGCGGCCTTGCACCTGCTGCCACGGGGACAGGGCAGGTTGGAGCTGCGCCGCGGGGACGTGTTGGGTCAGCGCTGCTCCACGGAGGTAGGACAGACCAGAGCTGCTTCACGGGGGCACGACAGGTCAGGGCTGCTCCTTGGGGATGCGGCAGTTCGGAGCTGCTCTGCGGGGATGCGGCTGGTTGGAGCTCATCTGCAGGGATACGGAGGGTTGGAGCTGATCCATAAGGATATGGCTGGTGGGAGCTGATCCACAGGGATATGGCAGGTCGGAGCTGATCCACAGGGATATGGCAGGTCAGAGCTGATCCACAGGGATGTGGCAGGTCGGAGCTGATTCGTGGCAGCACAGCCAGCTGCTACGCCCGGCGCCAGCCCCTTCGCCGCAGCAGCACCAGGGGCTGGTCCGAAGGCTGACACGACCGCATGAGTGACCTGTGCACAGAACAGGCTGCGGCGTCTGGACGCCCGCTCCAGCAGCTCCCCATTGCTCTGCTCTGCCTGGACAGCTCGCCCGACCCGTCCTTGCTGTGCAGAACCAGCCTCGTGTTGCTCCAGCCCGAGCCCGCGTGGCGCAGAGCGCTGCCGGCCACTCGGAGCCAATGTCCTGCTGCTGCAGTGTGCAGACCACGCACACCGAGCACCCTGCACACACTGCACACACACTGCACACACCGCGCACACCGCACACACCGAGCACCCTGCACACACTGCGCACACACTGCACACACCGCACACACCGCGCACACCGGGCACCCTGCACACACTGCGCACACACTGCACACACTGTGCACACTGGGCACACTGCACACATCACACACACTGCACACACCGCGCACACCGCACACACCGCGCACACCAGGCACCCTGCACACACCGGGCACCCTGTACACACCGCACACACACCGCACACACCGTGCACACCATTCCCACCATGCGCACCACGCACATTGTGCATGCACCAGGCACCCTGCACATACCGCATGCACCGCGCACACCGCACACACACCGCACACACCATGCACACCGTTCCCACCAGGCACACCAGGCACTCTGCACACATTGTGCACACACCAGGCACCCTAGGCACCCACACACACTGCACGGCCGCTGCCCAGCCCGGGCACGGCCGCGTCCCCCTGCTCCTGCCGGGTCCCATCCTGTGCTGCCCGGCTCTGCCAGGTTCTCCGATCTGGTGCTGGCCCCGGACGCGGCACTGCCAGGTCTGCTGCTCCTGCTCAGTCCCAGCAGCCACGTCCCCTGCCCAGCACCAACACAACAAATACCCAGGGCATCGCCACGCACCCCTGCCCAGCACGGCCCGGTCCCCCTGCCCGTCCGCACGTCCCCTGCCCGGCACCAGCACCGGGGAGCAGAGCAGAGCGCTGGGAGCCCGGCTGCTGCACGTGGCCCCCCTTCCCCTGCTCAGCGCCACAGAAACACGTGTAAAACCATGACACTGACTTTGCCTCTAATTAGCCCTTAATTTACAAGACACACTCGGAAGGGTAATTAGCTGGCGCTCCGCTCCCAACTGCCGCATCCATCTCTCCTTGCTCCTTGTGGGAGGGAACGGCTGCGTGGGAGCAGGGGCGACGCCGCTCTCCTGGGATGGGGATGGGGATGGGGATGGGGATGGGGATGGGGATGGGGACAGGCGGCCCATGCGCTCAGCTGGCTCTGATGCCCTGTGCTTGTGCCCCAGCCCTCAGGAGCACCTGGCTCCGTTGGGAGAGCACAGGATGCCCAGCCCAAGCCCGGGGCTGCCTGGCCGCAGTGTCCGTGCGGCGCCGCTTCCAGCTCATCCCAGGGCCCGGCCAGGTGTTCCCAGCGGGGTCGGAGCCCTCGGGAACAGCGTCCCTGCGGATGCCACCACCACCGTCCATTGCTTGTTGCGTCGTCCCTAAGGGTTAGGGAAGAGTGAAGACTACAGGTAAGACTCTGCTGCCCTCGCTGAGCCAAAGCCCAGGACAGACCCGAGCTCTCTGACCTTGCTCAGCCCCAAGCCAAGCTCTTCCCATCGCGGTTTCCTCCAAATCTTCCTGTGGACATGCTGTGTGACGCCAGCAGCAGGCCGGGATGCCCTTTGAGACAAAAGCCCCACCGATTACCTGGCAGCAAACGCCACTTTTCTAAGAGTGGACCCGGCAGTACGGCCAGGACTGCTCCGCAGGGGGGAAACAGGAACCTCAGTGACGCGTGGGTGCACACAGACCCGGGCAAGGGCGGGTTAACAGCGAGGGGCATCGTCCCATGGCACGGAGATCATTTGCAGAGTCACTCGAGGACCTCTGGACAAATCTAATTTAACATTTTCAACAGAGATTTGGGCAAAACAGTGTGTGTCCTGGTGAGATTTCCCTGTGACATTAAGGTGGAAGCACTGCTAGTACTAAGAGGATGAAGACATCATACAGGACCGTTCCGCTTTGAAAAGTGAGGTTAAAAAAAAAAGGCAACAAAATTTAGCTAGCAGAGTGCAAAGATGTGCACTTGAACTAATGGGCCGGATTCAAACAGCTCCGGGGAAGCACCCTCTGGTTTGCGTGGGATTTGGACCACACTGCTGCGCCAAGGTCTGTGCTGAGCAGGAGCTCAAACCCCACGGAGGAGGAGATCTGCAATCACTGGTCACAGCTGGACTAGGTCCCAGCACCAGCACAGCCATAAAGCCAAATGTGACCCCAAACACACGAGGACAGATTACGTCTTGCAGAGCCGGGACGCACACACAGCTCCTGCACCAGCGGGGCAGCACTTCACCTGGAGCCTCGTACACCCCCTGCCCACAAATTGAAGGGGAACTGGTGCCAAGAAGCCGAGGTGGTGAATCCATCCCTACTAACCCTTCTATTCTAACTCCTCGTCCTGCATCGCACTGTCCGAGCTAACAGCGACGGCCTGCGGCAACACCACGAAGCGAGCGGCTCTGCCAAGACCCTCCCGACTAGGAGCCGCACAGAAACACGCACCGCTTCACGCAGCGGAGGAACGTGCCTGCTCTCCCCAGCACCGGCCACATCCTCACGAGGAAATCAATCCTGCTCCACTGCCCGTGTGCGGCCCCGCGGGCAGGGAGGGCTGGCATCTGCCACGGCCAGGACACGGAAGAGAAACTGCCAGCGGCTCTCAGGGATGCGCTGCACGCAGGGATATGCTCCCTGCGCCAGCGGACACGGGACAGACACTGGGATCACCGTCTGCTCCAGCCTCTTCGCTGCGTCTGGTGCTGGCAGCCAAAGACTGCTGCCATGCACCCCCGAAAGGGGACAGGGCCATGAAGGCTCATCCTGCCCTGACCAACAAACGCAGCAGACTGCAATGCAGAGACGGCCTCGCGTCGTCAGACTCCCTGTCTGCGGTAGCTCAAAGGAGCAGCTCTCTCTTGCTGGATTTACTCCCTGTTTAAGGGTGGTCAGCAAGACACCAGGTCAGACGGTGGGGAAATCCTGCACAGTCTGTGCTCCAGCACACCAGCTGCTTGGCCTCAATCAGGATGGCCTGGCTGCAGCTGAGCAGGGCACAGGTGAGGCTGCTGGAGGAGATGCTTTGAAAAGCTTGCTGCTACAGCAAAATCCGCAGGCCAACACTAAGGATGCACCACTGCTGTCTAGAGCTGGTCTCGGCCTCGGTGTCTTCACTGATGCCGTGTTCTGGCGCAGCTCGGTCAGTCACGGATGGGTCGTTGTTTCTGTCTCAGCAAGGAGGCTTGGCCTCACCTCGTGGACATGACTTGGCCTCAGCTGTTCACAGTCCCATCACTTCTCAGCTGGGTTATCCCAACACACTCTGTATCTGTGCAGGAAGCTACCACCAGCACAGAGCGATGCAGGGAGGGCATGTGGCTTCTGGCTATTCCTTGAGAAAAAGATAAGAGGCCAGTTGGGTGCTTGGTCTGTCTCAGTCAGGAGCACAGGAGGCGGCAGCTTTGGCAGGAGCCGCAGGAGGAGGCACGTGGAAGCTGCTCTGCTGCAGCAAAGGCTGCAGGCTGGACAGTGTGAGGCGGTGACGGAGGACCCCGAGGTCACCCTGGCACTAGGGGAACCCTGTGTTCCTTCACGCTGCAGCACGCTGAGCGCCCGCACAGCCAGCACGCTGCGCTCCAGCACCTGCCTAACCATCTCCCTGAGAGCTGGCAGCCACCTCCTCGCCAGATTTTAAGGTATTTGCTGGCAGCGGCCACCTCCTCGCCAGATTTTAAGGTATTTGTTGGCAGCTGCTGAACATGTATTCCCATTAAAAGCTGCGGTTCCTTCAGCTGACGCTGGAGCACAGGAGCGTTCCCCGCTGCCAGGCCACGTCTCCGAAGCCTGCGCAGAGTCGCGCGAGCGAGGCGGCCGCTGCGGGCTGCAGAGCCGGTGGACGGCGCGCGCGGGGGCCGCACGGACCTGCGGGTCCTGGGGACCTGCGGGCGCTTGGGGCAGCGACAGCCGGCAGCCTCGTTACGCTGCAAAACCCCTGCGGGAAAGACGAGGTTCATCCCTCCTCTGCGATGGGCGACCGGCTTCCGCGGGCACGGGAACGCGGCTGCCCCGGGAGCCCCCAGCTGCTCTGAACGCCGCTGCCCCACCAAGCGCAGGGGAGACGCTGGGGTCTGTTGTGTGAGCAAGTGTTTTGCTGGAAATGTGAGCAGCTCCTTCCGTCCTAGCAACTCCTACCGGTAAGGAGCCCGGGATATGTCAGGAACACATAGGGATGGAGAAATGTATGAAGGACATCAACATCAAGCCCTTCCTGGGAGAAGGCAACACCACCTGCTCTTGCACAACCCCGCTGGAACCATGGGGCAGCTCGGGATGACGGATCCTTCCCTATGCCGTATGTGTGTGAGATCATGGACACGAGCTGCAGGCAACGGCGCTTCCCAGCCCCGCTCCGCGCACGGCCATCAGGACCTGCCAGCTTGTGCACAGCGGGAGCTGCTGCCTTTCACTGGGCTCCACAGATGCTCTGGCACAGGGGAACTGCTCTCCCTCCTTGGCACTGCCTTTGGTGAACAAACATTCGGACAAGCCCAACTGGGTAACTGCACCCTCGCTATTACCAGAGCTCATACGTGTCTAGGTGCAAGCCCACAAGGAGAAGCAGCTCTGCACAGCCCTGGCCTCTCCTTGAGGACCGGAAAGGCAAGGTGCCTCCAGCAGGACCGGAGAGCTGACCACGGCCATGGGGCTGTCACTTCATCATCCACCTCCCAGACCAGAGGCCACGGCAGGTTCCTCCACATCGCACTGACACACACACCACCCTCAGCTCCGATGGTGGCCGGCTCCGCACAGCCCAGCGGGAATCCAGCGCCAGGAGGGCTGCCCCTACCTCCTGCGAAACCAGGAGCAGCTGGAACCACGAGCTGGAGGTGCCAGCACGCAGCCCGGGAAGCCCTGCGAATGCCCAATCTTCGCTGCATAACCTGCAACTACCTCCCAGGACCTCCCTAATTTATTCCTGTCTGAACTACAACATATCTTTTAGAAAATCTAGTCTTGATTATGGCATTGCCGGTGACAGAGAAATCACAGAAATTCTACTAAATTGTTCCGACGGTTAATCACTCTCACGGATAAAATCTGCATCCTACCTCTAGGCTGAATTGTCTTGTTCAACCACGAGCCACTGGAGCTTGCTGCACTTTTGTCTGATAAAGAGTCCTCTATTATCAAATTTCTGCTCCTACGCAGGTACTTACAGACAGTGTTGAAATTCTCTCTTAACCTTTTCTTTGATAAACTAAACAAATTGAGCTCCTTGAATCTTTCCCTATCAGGTGAATTTTACAATCCTTTAATTGTTCTTACAGCTGTTCTGTGCTCTGAACCTGTCGTCACCCCTTGTGTCCATGCCCGTTCTGCGGCCTTCGGCACCCTGGCATTCCAGCCCGCTGGAATCCTGCCCCACTCCTGATCAAAGCGTTGCCATCAACAGCCGAGAAAGACTTGACCAGATCTTCCAACATTCCTGAATTAAGTAATTCAGACTTGCTGATTTGAATACGTCTAAATTTCCTACCTGCTGTTTAATATGCTTCCTAATTACAGCTGGAATGTGAAGAATTCATCATCATTCGGTGGTAAGACACACCGTCTTGCTTTTTTCTCAAATATCAAACAGAGGTATTTACTGAACATACTTGTTTTTTTAATTCCTTATTAATCCTTCTACAATTTCCATACAGCGATGAATCGATGCTTTTCTTAGGATTCCTTAGTTCCTAACTGGAAAACCCTTTCAGTGTCCTTAATTCTGCCGGTTACCTTTGCCATATTCCCTTTGCAACCACTGTAACGTTGGCTCTGGACACCAGCATAGAGAGGGGAAGGTGAGCTGGGAAATGAGCTTGAAATACTAAATCTATCACTTTTATTTGTATGTTATGCAGAGTCTCCATGGAAACGAAAAAGTTAGTGATTAGGAGCTTGATACGACATGCGAACAGTGACTATTCTCATGATTCTTGACCTAAAAATTATTACAACAACGTCCGAGACGCCGCGGACAAGGCAGCCACCTCAGCTGGAAGGAAACCGAGCGCGGAGCACAGCGGAGGGTAAACGCAGAGCAGATCTCGGGGGACCAAGGGGACCCTCCTGCGTCTTCACAAGGGACCTCAGATCAGAAGAGGGAGGAAAACCAAGAGAAGGGGAAATAAAGTAAGCTCAACATCTGAATCTGCTGAAGAAGGAAGCACGATGCAAGGGTTGTTAAAGAGAGCAGCCGTGGGTCAGGAGGAGGAGGAAGGAGAGCGCCGCGGCAGGAGGCCACATCGGGCAGAGGCGCCCAGACGGGGAGGTCGCAGCGCCGCTGCGTCCCGCCGGCCGACCTGATGTCCCTGCGGAGGAGCCGGGCGGGAGCTCGTCCCGAGCGCTGCGCTTTGCTGCTACTGCCGTCCAAGGCGGCTTCCAGGTGCTTAATCAAGGACGGAACTATCTGCTCAGCACTCGCTGTCCTTGGTAAATCTGAGCGGTCCCGACGACGAGAGGAGGAGCCGGCAGCACGAGGTGCCCCGCGTCTGCGCGCGCTGGGCCCAAACAGCAGCACAAGGAGCCCGAACAGCAGCGCAAGGAGCCCGAACAGCAGCGCAAGGAGCCCGAACAGCGGCGCAAGGAGCCCGAACAGCAGCACAAGGAGCCCGAACAGCGGCACAAGGAGCCCAAACAGCAGCGCAAGGAGCCCAAACAGCAGCGCAAGGAGCCTGAACAGCGGCGCAAGGAGCCCGAACAGCGGCACAAGGAGCCTGAACAGCAGCGCAAGGAGCCTGAACAGCGGCCCAAGGAGCCTGAACAGCAGCGCAAGGAGCCCGAACAGCAGCGCAAGGAGCCCGAACAGCGGCACAAGGAGCCTGAACAGCGGCACAAGGAGCCCGAACAGCAGCGCAAGGAGCCCTTGTGCGGCGGCAGCTGGAGCGGGGCTGGGGGCGCCGGGGCCGGGACGCGGCCTGAGGCCCAGGGTCCTGCCGAGGGGCTCCCCGTTAACCCCCCAACGAGGGGCTCCCCGTTAACCCCCCAGCCCAGGTCAGCCCACGCGCACGCGTGCTGCCCGCCGCAGCTCCTCACTCCGCTCAGCACTGACAAAGGGCTTCCTCATTGTACATCTATGTGCTTGTATACACACACACACGTACAAAACGTGGGAGCACGACACAGACTATCTGCCACTCACTTCCTTCTGCTCCTGTGCACTCTGTCACTGCCTGAGCACAGGAAAAACAAATAGCTCATGTCTCCTCTTAACTCAGATTAATACCTTTTTTAGCAATACAGTCTTCCTTTTGGCTGTTTTTTTTTTTTGTTATCAAGTGAAATATTCTTTAAAAACTCCTAATTATGGCTTTTTTTCCTTTTTTGTTTAAGTTCTTTTTCCCAGATGATCTGGCTCATAATTGCTTTCAGCTTTGTGAAATTAACTCAGATATATATATTTGTGCGTGCATGTGTATTTGATATACTATATCTTGGATCCAAATTTTGTCCTGCCTGAGCATCACCGTAACAAAGTCAAGGTTACTTGTACTTGTAAGCTGCTATGAACTTTTGGCTTGGAGATTCATCTCCCCATCCGCTCAGATGAGGGTAATGAGAACATGGGAGCTGCATGGCTTCCCTGAGAAAGTTGGATTTGGGAAACCTGAGGGAGGTTTGGTGACACTTGCCACCCTCCAGCCATCACTGCTGTGCCAACACACGTTAATGTCCTACACGCTACAAATACCTAAGAAACTATTTCTGCAACACACAGACCACATGCGGGGAATGAAGTGGGGAATGGATGAAGGACGGTGTTCCTGGCCCTTGGACCTCTCGACCATCAGCACGACTAAAGGTGTCACTTGGCACCTGCACAGGGACCTGAAGTCTGAAGCTGCAGAAATTGTACATACAAGTAATACTGTTCAAAACACAAAACAAACCAAGTGTTACATAAAGGCCCAGGAAGATCACCAAGACTGGGGCAGGCGGCAGCTGCTGCAGACGAGCTGCCATCTGCGTCCCCTTGCTCTGCCAGCACAGGCTGCCTGGCAGGCGCCAGCGCCACAACGGGCACCACGTCCGCAGGCTGCAGAGCAGCTCCAAGACCTCCAGGGTCCACAGGCCCTGCTCCGGCACGGACCAGGCCCTTCTCTGACAAGGACCGAGCAGCAAGAGCAGCCCTGCTCTGGGCAGACCCTTGGGGACAGCAAGATACACTCTTGGAAGCGTGAGCCAAGAGGGCCTGGGTGACCCCAGGAAAGGGTTGAGTTTGCTGCTTGTAAAAGGGTGATTCCTGCCTGTCTCCTTTTGCATCAGCCACGAGCAGCGTGGAGGAGAAGAGCGGCTCCGTGTGATGGGTCTCCAGCCCATCCGGGAGGAATTCGGGCACGCTGCCGCCCTGTCTCCCTCGGTGACACCGGGCACATTATTTGTACCCAGGCTTTCACAGTTGGCTCCACTCTGTTGCTCCAGGTGCCCCGTGGAAGATGCCCCGTGCAGATACTCAGCAGTGCAGGACACTCGGAGCCGACAGCCCGGCCGGCTGCCCCACGGGAGCCGCGGGCCAAGGCGCTCCCGGCGCTGAGCGCTGCCTCCCGTCGCGGCGTCTCGTCTGCGCCGCCGCTTCTCCTCTTGCTGCTCTCCGCCTGCTTCCTCGGAGGCCTTTCTGCTCACCCAGCCCTGCCATGCTCAGCTCCTTTAGCGTTCTAGCAAGTAATAAGTGCATCAAGTCCCCGTAATTATCTCTAATTAGGGTTAGTGATTATGCTGTTGGGTTGGAGAAAATCAATCTCTGGTTTCCCATCAGGGAGGGCAGAGCGAGGGGATGGGGCGGCGGCGCTGGCAGCTCCCTCCCCACTGCGGCTCCTGCAGCGCGTTCGCTGCTGCCCGCGCGGCGCTGCGAGGGCCGGCGGGCGCCGGGGCGGCTCCGAGCGCTGCGGGGCACCCGGAGGGGCGGCACGGCCAGGCTGGGGACACGGGGGCTGCGCAGCGGCTGGCTGCGCTCCCAGCACCGCTGGCCATCCCTGCAGGACACGGCTGCACCGCTGGGCGCGGAGGCAGCGGAGCCGGCGGAAGCGGCGGCGCAGAGCCCAAGGCGGAGATGCAGGCGGGCGCTGCGGCGGCGACGGCCCTGGCCACGTGCACGGCAGCGCAGAGCGCGGCCCGCGACGGCTCCGGCTCCGCGGGGAACGGCACCGCTCCGCACCCCCGCGCGCTCCGGAGGACACCGGCGCTCGCCACGTGCGGGGCGGCCCCACGCTCCTCCTGGAGCCCTGGCTCGTGCCGAGCTGCAAAGGGCGGCCTTGGTGCTGGCCTTCCTGCGGATCCTGAGCGCTCAGTGTCTGAGTGTCTGAGAAAGAGAGTCACATCTCGGCTGACAAGGCACGTGGCTGCGCAGACAGGCTAAAAACCCCCCCCGGCACAAATGCTGCAAGAGGGCTGTCGTGCAGCCTGGAACTGGAAAATAGATTACCAAGCAGCGCTGAGGACTCAGACACCAGCGAGGTGACATCCCAGAAAGCTATTTCACAGCCCCGCGCAGCCGGTGCGCTGTGATGCCTCCCTGCCCCGGAGCCAGGGAGTCACCAAGCCGGGGCTGGGAGGAGGTGAAGCCCACGAGCCCCGGGGCAGCAGCTCGGGCACATCCTGGCTGCCAGCGCACTCGGGTGCCAGCCCTGCCAGCCCTAATTCTCACCCACGAGCAGTGCCAGGAATCTGCAGCCCTAAACACAGGACGGAAGCTCCTGCGGAGGGAGAGCGGCAGAGCCAGGAGCCCGCACGCTGCCATGCACCAAGCACGGGCACGCGGTCGGCCTTGGCACCCACAGAGGAGAAGGGCAGGGGCTTTCTGACAAGGAGAGGCTGCGAGCGGAGGGGCTGCACGGATCCGAAGCCGGCAGGTGCTGCCTTCCTCCCCATGCTTGCAGGGCACCGGCGCTCGGCAGGACGCGACATCTCTCTGTGCCCAGGTGGTGGCTTCCAGGCCAGGCCTCACAGCACCCACGGCCCCAGGCGGCAGCTCTGCTCCAGGCAGGGTTCCTGGCCAAGGGAGCAGGAGTCTTTCTAGGAACAAAGCCACTGCGGAAGCTACTTAATGCTTTGTGGACAGCAGCATCTCTGCACATGTCTGCAGGGCTTCCAGTGAGGCTGGAGAAGGATGTAACAGCAGCAGTTTTTCCATACGAGTGTTTCCACAGCGTAACTCGGGGCAGCTGCAAGGCTGTGCAGCGCAGGCAGTGAAGACAGGCTTGGAGGAACGGGCCTGGCAGACAAGGAGCTGTGACAGACTCCATAAAAACAAGATTTTTCCTATGAGATTTCCTCTGGGCTGCTCCTCACCACTCTGTCACAGACAGATAGACCCGGACCGCTCCTCTCAGCAGTGCAAACACTGCGCCAAGGGCACAGCTCAGTGACAACCGGGTGCATTGCTGCAGGGCCCTGGACAACCCCGCGTGGCACCTCAGCGTGTGTCGGAAAGGCAGGCGAGACCTTCGCGTAGCACCAGCGGATACGGGACAGCCCGAGCCAGCTCAGCCCACGGGGCTGCTGCCAGGTAAACCCCAAACACCCCGGCATGTCTGCACTCACCACTGGCAGGAAGCATTTCCACTCCCCACGAGAGCAGACCCCGCCTGGAAAAACGGGCCACCTCCTGCATGCAAGGTGGAGTAGATACAGCAGAGAGTCTAAAGGGAGACAACTAGTGAAACATGGGGATGCTGCAAACATGCTGCAGTGCCACCACGGCATGGCACAGCGTGGCAGGCATGGCATGGCATGGCATGGCATGGCATGGCATGGCATGGCATGGCATGGCACGGCACAGCATAGCAGGCATGACATGTTATAGCCTGCACGGCATAGCATGGAACGGCATGGCATGGCACAGCACAGCACGGCATGGCGTGGCACAGCACAGCAGGCATGGCATGTTAAGGCATGGCATGGCTCAGCACGGCATGGCATGGCATGGCCGGGCACGGCATGTTATGGCATGGCATGGCATGGTATGGCATGGCATGGCTCGGCACGGCATGTCTTCCCAACGCCCCGTGCGAGCTGCCTTGCTCAGGACCCTGAGCTGCAGCTCGGGACTGCGCCTCGTCCCCGGCCCCTCGGGTGGGAGCAGAGCGTTCCCAGTGCCGCGGGAAGGGGAACGCTCTGCGTAACCGGGACAAACAGGGACACGGGCAGGAGGGATTCGCCGGCGGGACTGCGAGCGACCGCGCGCTGCAGGGCCCCGTGCGACCCTCCCCGAGCCGGCAGAGCACCCCGCTGTGCACCCCGACAGGCACCCCGAATCCAGAGGTGCGGAACTGGGGGGCTTGGAGGGCAGGAAGCAACAGCCCGAGGTTAAGGAGCTGAATATTCCTTTGGGGAGCTGGGATCTATTCCACACGCTGCCACAAAGCTCCCAGAAATACTGTGCCAGTCACTTACATGAAAACTTGTCAAAATCAGCCGCTAATAATGTGTTCCTTCTGCTCTGAGTGCCCAGCTGGAGACCCCGTGCTCAGAGCTCACAGCTAGGCTTTAAAGGGCTATAAAAATGCAAAGTTCTTGAAAAATAAATCCTCAGGCTCTAAAGTGAAGATACATAACTGGGAGATGCTTTTGACAATTCTGGCTTTACCTTTTCTTGCCTCAATTTCCCTTCTATAGAAAGAAATAAGAAAATCTAACAGAACAGAATGAGAGTTACAAGGCTTGGAAATGTGAAATGCAACATAATTCTAGCATAAGCTTAACAAATACAACCTCCAGCTGACCCTGCCCATCCCAATCCTTAGGCCAAAGGAACCGGGTACTGAGGTCTGCTGACACTGCCCTACCTGTTGCAACTGCTCCGAGCTCCTGGCGCAAAATCCTCCTGTCCCCGCTGTGGAGTCCAGCCCCCGTTTCCTGCTCCTGCTCAGTGCAAGGCTCTCAATGCCATGGCTCCCACTGGCAGTTTGGACTCATTCTCCTACTTCAGGCAGCCAGATAAAATTCTCAAGATGTTAAATATGAATTTTATAGTGAATTTATAATATTTATAGTATCACAAACATTAATTCTCAGTATTTTATATATGACTTATAATGACAAGTATTATTTACAGATAAAACATGCTAAGTGTCCAGTGTGTGCTGCATCCTCAGTCTACAAAAAGCCCCTTAGCATATTACTGGGAAGGATGAAGGACACACAAACAAGCTCCAAAGACCCTTGTGCACTGACCTCCAGCTGTGGGCAGCCTGTGTTTAAGATCCCGACCCTTGGCTGAGGCACCGTGACCAACCTCGAGCTCTCCTACCCACTTCAGCAGCGGGCACAGCAGGTTCCCTGCACTGATGGGTTAACACCAGGTTTCCAACCGTCTGCCTGGAATCACCTCCGAGCAGCGCATCGGAGCTGCCCGGCACCGGCACCGGCATCGGCACCGACACTTGGCCCTGTCCCTGGGCTGAGCCGGCCGGGCTGAGGGGCAGCGACGGCAGCGCAGGGCTCCTCGTGGGGACATCCCGCGCGTGCAGGACAGAGGGACAGGCCGGCTGGAAGCGCCTCCGTGCTCGGTGCGCGGCCGCCGCAGCCAGCGGAGCCGTTTGCCACGGCTGCTGCTGGGGCATTGGAGCGAACCCTGCTTGGCCACCTCTGCAGCCCTGGACTCCGCACGCACGGCCTGGCAGCCACCTCCAGCAGCAGCTACACAGCCCTGCGCGGCCCCAGTGTTTACCCAACCCAAGCCAACGTGCCAGGGCACGCTGGTCTGCTCCTCAGTCTGTGTCATGTGGCAAGGACCATGGGAATCTGAAGCAAAGTGTCCATGTTCACACGCATGAAGCCTCTGTGCTGGCGTGTCCACAGGAAGGAAAAAGGTGAATCCATCTCCGACCCTGACACAGCTGTTTCTGACCCTGGAACAGCTGCCCAGAAAATCACATCTGCCCTTGGGGAGAAGATCCAGCAGCCAAGGGGGCATGACTGGAAAGAGAAGGCTGCTCCAGGTTTCCTCTGCCGGTTGTTTTACGGGCACCAGGAGAAGGAGAACGGGGCTACAGGGCTGCTGCCCGGTTCTGCCCCGCGGCCCCGTGCGGGTGCTCGAGGCCGCGGTGCCCGGGAGCCAGAGCAGGGCTCTCCCCGCGCCCGGCGCCGGCTCCCCCGAAGGCGGATGGTTCTCTCCGACCTGCAGGACAGCCGGGTGCCCGAGCAGCAGGAAGGTCCGGAGGGCCCTGGCGTCTCCTGTCTGCCGTGACCTGCGTCACCGCTCTCTGCGCCTCTTCTTCCCTCAATGTCATTGTCCCCCACGGCGAGCAGCGGTGTGCCGGGGAAACAGGTTTTCCCTTTTCTTTGTTAATTCTTCCCTCATTACATTTGAAATTCCACAATCAGTGTGCACTGTAATTGTCGAATTTGATGCTAATGATTAATGAATTAAACATGGATCCATCAATTAGTCCTCGGAGAATAATTCTGCATAAAGCAGCGGATAATGTAATTACAGTAACAAAGATAATGAGATGTTAACATCGACGGAGCCCGACGTGACATGATCACAGCAGGCTCAGCAGCCCGGCCTGGGGGAGCCAATCCCTCACTCTGCAAGGCAGAGCATCGGGGGGCAGCGCGGCCCGGCACGGGCGGCGGGACAGGCCGGGCCATGGTCTGCCCTGCGCTGCGCGGGAGCCGCCGGAGCCGCCGGAGCTGCCGGAGCCGCCGGAGCAGCCAGAGCAGCTGGAGCTGCCGGAGCAGCCGGAGCAGGGCCGCCTTCCCTGCTGGGCGGCAGGGGAAATCCCGCGGGAGGAGGCCAGGGCAGCGGGATCCTTGGCCAGCGGCTGCTCCGCAGCAGGCAGGGGACGGAGCCGCTGCCTCCCGCTCCCCCACGAGCCCTGTCCCGGCTGCGGCCCCCTCGCTCCGGCTCGGAGCCCACGGTGCGACACGGGCCAGCACCTCCCGCCCGTGGGGCTCGGCACCCCTGGGCACCCGCACGGCCCCCACATCCAGCGGGAGCTGCACTCACACCGGTCTCTCGCTCATTCACATCAGCTCCATATTTTCCTTATGCCACCACCTGTCCTTCTCCACCAAAACATCCCTTTTCATCCAGTCTGCACTTTGAGTAAGAGCTGCCCCCTTTCCTCAAGCCAGAACACACCAAACGAGGCACAGATGGGTCCAAGCACCCAGGGGTGGCCCAGCTGAACCCCACCAGGCTCCTCTGACTCTTGAGGAGGAGACATGGGAAGACTCCGGAGGAATCCCAACAAGACACTCCGGAGCAGCACTGCTGCATGCAGGGAACGCGCTGGCAGCCCATTTCTGGTGGACATCTGCACAGGCCCCTCCTGCCCTCCTAAATCCCGGCATGTCCAAGTGTCCAGGGAACAGAGGAGCATCCCACTGGCAAACGGTGCTGCGCGGCCTCTTCCACAGCAGCCCGTTCTGAGAACGAGCGTCCATCTCCTCCCATAGCGTTTCCTAGGAAAGTGCTCCGAACCTACCAAGGGGAAAAGCCAAGGCCACACGTTTAAAGCACGGAAAGTCTGTTCTTCAGAAAAATACCTGCCTTTTAACTTCATGAAAAATGGATTAAAGGGGGAAAATTGTAAAGTTAAGATACCAGAAGCTGGAAAATGCCAGAATAGAGTTTACCAAGACTTGAGCCACAGGCGTGTGGCCTGTTCCGTCCTCCAACGCGACGTTGTCCTTGGGAGCCCGCCTGGCAGCAGCCGCAGCGCGGGGCAGCGGCACCGCCGGGCTGGGAGCCCGGGCACGGCGCGGGCGCAGGGGGCTCGGCCACGACGGGCACCGGGCACGGGGCGCCGCGGGGTTACAGCCCCGCGCCTGGGGTTACAGCCCCGCGGCGCCCCTCAGCCCCACACAGAGCCGAGCAAGGCCCGGGGCCACGAGCGAGCCCAGCCAAGCGCTTCCCAACCCCAATTTCACTGACATTCCCTGCCCGCAGGGAGGACAGCAAGAATCACGGAATCACAGAACCATTATGGTTGGGAAAGACCTTCAAGGCCACCAAGCCCAACCATAGACCCACCAACCGTGTCCCTAAGTGCCTCATCTAAGTGCCCGTTTCTTGAACGCTGCCAGGGATGGTGACTGGCGCCAGGCTCTGCATCGACTGCTCTTCACCCCTGGCTGGCCTCTACCAATAAAATTTCAAACAAATAGAAACTTAGGAGGAAATACAGCTGGGAAATGAAAAACAAAATGCTCAGGAAAGCAGAGGCCACCCGGCCAGGCTCTCCTGGCAGCCCCAGGAGCAGATTATGTGTTTCAAGATTTTTCAGCAACCAACTTCTAAAACCTAGATCAATCCCAATATATTTTACAGGGAACACCAAAAAGCACATTTCTAGCCCGAGACAAAATTTCTGCTTCTAGCCAATCTTTCCACCAAATCTCTGAAGATTTACAGCTCTTGCGGAGAAATTTCTAATGGAAACCCAAACAGCACTTCATATTTGCTTATATTTCCCACCAACAGCACGCCTTGGATAGACACAAACCAGAAATGGCTGCAGAGTCTGTCAAAATTCTGCACACCTTAAATGGGGTTTACAATAGGAAATGTGTGAAATGAAACAATTCCGAAAAGAGCAAACCCGCCTTCTTCAACGGTGGTGTCTCGTCCTCAGAGCCCCGGTCCCGCAGGTCTCACCCAGCTCACGTACTCACGCTGGTGTTTGTCCCCCGGTCACTTCTCCCAGCCTGTCCTTCCCTAACACGATGGCCGAGCTACTGCCAGGCACCAAACCAGCTCTGTAACAGGCCTGAACACCACAGCTTTTTCTTCAAAAATCTGCTGGATTTTGAAGAAGCCTGTATTTACTTGGGAGGTTATCTGGAGTCATCACGAGCATTTTGTATGTGCATTTCACAGAGCTACTGGGAGGAATGAGATATTTTATGTTTCCTGTCCCTCCCCTTTACCTCCTTCTCTCTCACTCCTGGATGAGGACTGTGCATCCAGTGCATGCAAACACAACCAGGAGCTTCAGCAGAGATCAGGCTACGCAGGTCCCTCGCTTTGACTCCAAACACAAGCCATTTGGTTTCAACCAGACAACCCTGGTTGAAGGATTATCAAGATAGATAAGACCATGATTAATCCAGGTCTCCAAGGAGCCCGTCCTCAAGGGCTCACTTGTGCTCAGAGAACAGTAATGCTGAGGTGTCCCCTCTCCAAACGCCCAAAGCGAGTATTATACAACAGAAGTCCAGTTGATCCCAGCAATGGTCCCATCTCTAGCCCCAATGGTAGAAAAACTCCAAAGTCCCTCCTGATTTGAGACAGGGCAGATTCTTTACTGACCCCAAATCCCACACTCGACATTACTTGGGGATAGCGGCAGGTCATCCTAAGCAGGATCCTTGTTGCACTTACCATAGCAACTGCATCACCAGCTGCAATGGGCTTGGGGGAATGGCAGTAAGTGATCAAAAACCCACAGAAAACATTTTGCCAATTTTGCACCAGAGGAAGAATCCTTCCTGACCACTGCAGACAGCCACTCAAAGCAAAGGCACAAAAGCTGCCTTAACCCCGAGTCCTGCTCCGACACACGCGTCCTCGGCACTACGGCAGCACCGCTCTGCTCGGGCCCGGGGAAAGGCAGGGAACAGGGACTCTCAAAAACACAAATTTCTACCTGACAGGAGCCCACGGTGCCATCCAGCCTGACCCCCGCATACACGTGTGGGCGCAGCGACACACACGTGAGCTGGATTACAACATACCTTGTAGAAAGATAACTAATCTCATTTTAAAGGCTTCAAGCAGTGATGAGTCCACCGTCTCCCCAGATAAACTATTCCAACATTTAATTACCCTCCCTGGTAGGAAGCTACATCTCATTTCAAGTTTAAATTGTTCCAGCTCCAGCTTCCCCGCACTGGATCCCACCGTGCTTTGCCTGCCAGGCTGAGAGGCCTTGGCACGGATCTCTTTCCTAGGCACCGGATTTCCAAGCAGCAGCAATCAGTGATCGAGTCACATCTCGCTCTCTCCCTGTGAGCTGAGTGGGATCAGGACGACTGTTGCAAGCAGCATACAGGGTTGCACGGACACATTACCATAAGCTTTTTGTAGCCTGTCTTTGAATTCTTCCCACAGTTTGATAACCTTCTTTAAGGACAAGCATCAGCCAAAGCATTCTAGAAATACTTGTCCGAGAGGTGCTGTGTACAGAGGTGAGAGTTACCATCCTGCTCGGAGCTGACCTCCCCTTTCCGTATAACGCCTGTCGGCATGGAGAACTCATGAAGACACAGTTGTGTACTGTAACTCTCAAATCCCGCCCCAGTTAGTCTCGCACCCTGCACGTATGGCCCAATTCCCTGCCCTGCATTTGCGCCCACTGAAATGCGTGTTGAAAGGGTTCAGTGACGGTGAAGAAACGAGTGTGCAGGGGACAGCAACTGCAGAAAACAGGTAGAGCCCTTTGGGTCACACTGCCTTGATCATAAAACACAGTAATTTCAATCAACAGATCAGCACCTGATCTGTTCTGCAGACTAACCCTGACTCTACAGAAACAGCAGTTGGAGCTCGGGAGGGTCTATTCCCTCCCAGCTCCGTGTGAACATCATGTCAGTACAAAGTGTCCCCAAATTCAACTGCAGCCGGCAGCCCCACGGGAAGAACAATGCACATGGAAACCATCCGTCCTGGCTAAGGACGCCGTCCTGGACAAAGCCAAGGCTTCCCAAGGCCCTTGGTGGCTTCGGCAGGAGAGGTCCAAGGTCAGGAGTTGCCTGTGGCAGGCAGAGGTCCCTCCTGTGCGAGGAGAGCAGCACACAGAGGGCAGGAACTCCTCGAGACGTCAAGAACCTCCTGACGTGGCCCCCCATTCTTGGTGCATCTCCAGTGGGCACATGGAATAATAACCAATAATAATGAAACTGCCCTCACTCCCAATTGTCTCGCCAGGAAAAAAGAAAGGAAAACACATCTACAAACAAGGAAAGAGACAGAACAGAATTTTCAGGGATTGAGGGACTCCCCAGTCCTGAGATTTCCCTCGTTCAGGGAGCAATTGCTTCACTTGCAACGGACTGACGAGACAGCCACCTCCTCTGCCCGCCGGCAGTGAAAGCCCATGGACCTTCTCCTCCTGCTGGGAACGGGCCAGCAGAGCCCAGCGGAGCCCACGCGAGGACTCGAGCGGCGGCCGTGGCCGGCACTCGCCAGAGTGGCTATGGAGGGGGTTTGGGAACAGCCCCGGTTTCTGCTCCAGCTAAGGAACGCACCGCTAGCGGGACCCCGTGCGACCCAGGACCCCGTACCTGTGCCTCCCGTGAGCTGGGTGCTGCTCCGCTCCTTTGCCAGCCCGTTGGCCTTGGGGCTGGCACCGGGTGCTGCTGCTGTAGTCGCCCGCGGCAGCCGCTTGCCCGGCACCTTCACCGTCGTCCTCAGCAGATCGATCTCCTTCCCATGGACGTTCTGCATGTAATCCTACGGCAGAAGAAGCTCAGCTCAGCCCGTGTCCAGCCACCTCCCTTCTCAGCCCCTCATTCAAAACCTTTACACCCATTCACCAAAACAGCAGTTGGGTAGGACAGGAGCAAGGCAGTCACCTGGAGGTGAGGCAGGAGTCACTGCCTGGCTCTCTTGTGCTATGATGGCCACCAAGCCAGCCGGGCTATGTAAATGACTCTGTGACTCCAGTGTGCTCAGCCAGCCACCCTCTGACAACTCAGATGCAATTCCTTGGATCCAAGTTGCCCTTTTCTGAACCAGCTGATGAGTTACAACCGGCTCCAGAGAAGAGCCAGGTCTCGCTTCCACTGCCCAGACCGACTTGGTTCTGATACAAAAAATGCCTGGATGCTGCCATGGACACGCAGGTGTCAGGACAAGCCCATATGTGAGAACCTGCCTAGGAGGCCAGAGGTTCGGTGGAGCAACCTCAAGGACACGGGGATGGACTCTGCGTCCCAGAGCCCTTGGAAGGAGATCCTCCGCTCCGTGACGGGCGCATCCATTCCCAGTCTGGATGGGGCCGCCCCATGGGCTCCCGCTCCAGGCCTCGCTCTGTGCCGGCGGGATGAGCGACGGCAGCCGCCCGGGGCAAGGCTGCAGCCGCAGCTCTTCGTTCACAGGGAGGCTTCGGTCTGCTCCAGTTCACAAGGAGGTCGCCAATGAGATTAACTAGAGATGGTCCTCGTGTAAATCCTTCTCTTCCAAGCTCCAGAGGATGCAGATACAAACAGGATTGGTTTAAGACCCGCCGGGCTCCCAGTCCTTGGCTCCACGAAGCAGGTGAAAGGGGCTGCTCCTGCCACGCTCTGTGGCCTCACGCTGCTCCGTGCAGAGGCTACAGCCTCCCAGGAGCCCTCTCGTCTTTGTGCAGATCCCTATCAGGCATGCAGACCTCAAACACCACCGACCCGCTGCACCTCTGCCCACCTGGACCTTACACGGCAGCGAGGACAGCACCACCCTGTGCCCAGGCAAGTCACGGACATTGCTCGGAGCTGCTCCTGGCTGGTGGGAATCTGGTGACACCCCTGGGCAGGGAACCTCGGAGGGCTGCAGGATTTTCCCTAACTCAGCACAATTGCTGTGCTAGCCGGCTGCCTGCCGGAGAGAGCGGTCACCAGCGCACTGCTTTTATTACACGCTATAAAACAGCAATTTCTTCCCAAGCCTCCTCGCTAATTACCCAGCCAGTTCTCTCATTTCATTTTATTACTGGAATTAACAACGAGTTCAAAGCGTGGAAAGCTATTAAGATGTGTGATTAAGCCACATTCAATTAGTTTCTACAAACAATTTAATTGATGTTGCAGATAGAATTAACAGAAGGTGATTGTGTGAATGGCTCCACTGGCTGCAAAATGGGAGCTGCTTCCTCTGGCGCTCCGCGCGGCGCCGCGCGGCCCGGCCAGCGGAGCCGGCTCAGCCACGCGCTCCCTCACCAGCAGAAGCGTTTGCTCTCCAAGGCTTTGGGAAAGTGATAGGAAACCACACTGGTCTTTTCATAAAACTTGTTCTTTTCTTCTCACTGAACACATTCACACAAAAATAAGAGGAAGCGGAAAGGCAACAAGGGAAGCTGTGCTGAGTGCAGGGATCGGGCACCCCGAACGCTCCTGCCTTCAGCCAGAGCTGCTGCTCCGCGCGCGGCGTCTTCCTTCCGAAGCCTCTGAAACTGTTGGCTGTGGCCGCGGAGAGGCAGCGGTGGCTTCTAAGAGCAGGAACACGCAGCTCTGTGGGACCCAACGAAGGCCCGAGCTGCTAGCCAAGCCACAAACACCTTCCTCAAGGTGTTCCTCAGTTATGGAACATTCTAGATCCAGCTCATATGACCCCTCTTCCGCTCACCCCATCAGGGCAAACCCTGCACACTGCTGCTCAGCCCTACTGCCAGGGAGAAAACCTCCAAGCGGAGCGCGGATGCCATGATATTGATCCTGAAACCGGAACAGTGACAAACTCACAGAAGCAGGTGACTATCTCAGGAAGCTTCTGGGTGATAGCAGCAGAAGTATGGATGACTCAGAGCCACGAACTGAGTCTGCTTGTGGGGGCACAGACACATTCGGGGAAGATAGGACTCCTGGAGGAAAAAGGAGAGTGCCAGGGCTGCTTGTCCTGGGATATCTACACCCACCCCAGGAGAGGCTGGCACAGAATGAAAAGCAGATGCAAGAGAAGAGATGTCTAGAGAGAAATTGCCTTGAATCATGGCAAGGAAAAGCCCCTGGGGAAGCAGAAAGGCCTTTGCCGCGGGGCTCGAGCAGCCCTGGAGCCCCTCAGTGTTCAGGAATGTCTTCGGTCCATCTCTGCTGCCCCCCCAGTTCTGCCACCCCCACGACACGCGGCAGCGCACGGCGCAAGGCGAAGCCGGGACGCGGCGTCTCCGGGAAGCGCCGAGTGTCTCCTGGACGCGGGATGGGCGCACGTGCCCCCGGCAGCAGCTCCGTGACGCGCTGCAGGGCACGGAGCGGCCGCTGGGAAGGACGTGGCACGGAAACACGAGTCCTTGCTCAGGAGCACCGGCTGCAGCGGCGACCCAGCCTGCTCAGCCCTGCTGTGCCCTGCTCTGTCATGTCCCAGGAAAGGACGTGGAAACTTGGCGGGTGCCACAGGAGACAAAGCAGGTGACAACAGCATCTCCTGAGTCACTCCTGAAGATGGCACCGTGGGAAGGGTGTAATGGGACATCCTCTTCTGGGCTGCTCCTTCCTCCAGGCTGCCTTCCTACCTCTGTCCCATCCAAGGAAGAGGTGAAGCAGGTACCCAGACAGAGGGGTCCCTGGCAACCTGATCTGGACCCGGTTCATCAGAGCCTGGGTCTGTCCACGTCACAGACAGAAACACAGCACGATGGCAGCTGTTACTGCTCCTTGTCCCAGTTCTCAGGGTGACAATGCCGCAGGACATAGGCAGGACTCCCCATTGCGGCCAGGGCAGCAGCGGTGCCCTCCGAGGTCCCCAGCAGCCCCCACTGCTCCGGGTGAACAGCCTGTGTGTTGGGTGCAAGGTTCACGGCGTTCGGTGCGATCCAGGGGAGGAGAGGCCCGTCTCACTCCTTCCTTAGCAATGGGCTGTGCATCACCAGTGGCACCGCGTGGAAGCCAACCACACTTTTGCTTGTGGAAATGTGTAGTAATGAAATGAACCGCTGAAGGAAAGGTAGTGACATCAATCTCAATCATCCCCAAGGAAGAAATGCATAAAGAGGAAACACAGCGTGTAGCAGCATCAGTTGTGAGCAGTTCAACAACGCCCCAGAAATTACTGTGCCTCTGAGCTGTTTGCAGCCAGGGCCCATGGAGCCTCCAGTGAAAGGGTGGCAGATCCCAGCGCACCTGGGCGCGCGCCTGCGCACACGGAGCAGGCAGCAGCCACCCACACTCACTCTCAAGGCGAAAAACGTCATTGCAAAGCTAGGAACTGTAGAATAGACAATACATTGTATGGTACAGCAACCAAAGACTGAAAGGAAAAACTGTTTTCAGAGGTCCCATGAATTACAGAAGGGAAATGTAATGCCTGGCTTTCAAGCTTATTGGTGCAAAAGGCAAAGGGGTTCGAGGCCTGGAGGACCAGGCATAGCGAGCCCATGAGTTGGGGCCACGGGGCTCGAAGCGAGCGAAGGGCTGTGGGGCACTCTGCACGTCTGGGGTGTTTGCAGAGCAAGCCAGGGCCCCGTGTGCAGGGGGAGCAACGCCTGGGGCTGCAGCCCGCTGCTCTCGGCTCTTCCATCCCAGAGAGTTTTCCAGCATCCTGCGCAGAGCCCGCCCTGCCCATCCTACGCTCTCCTGAGAAGCAACGTCCTCCGCTCAGAAGGCACCGTGGTCCCCGGTGCCACAGGTGTGTCTGGCCATGGCTCGCTCTCTCCGCAGCAAACTGTGCTCAAGAGGGAATGGGGAAGAAGTCATTAGCCCCACAGTGGGGAGGCGACAGAGATGGATGGGGAGGCAGCTGTGTGCCTGAGCCAAGCAGCGAAGGGGATCCGAGCTGCATGGAGTGACAGCTCAGCTCGGCAGGCTCCGCACAGGCACCTCATCTCCATTACCCAATACCTAGCAGCCAGGAAAATTATTCCACACCCAAATGGCACCATCAGACATGGCTGCAAGGAGTTCTCCGCCTGATCCTCACCCCACAGGCAGGGAGGCGGCAACCCCTGCTTTAATGGGCTGAGCACGGGCAAGGCAGAGAAGAAAGATGCATTTACATAGCATAATTCCATGCAGAGCATGTTCCCATCAGCCTTTCCCACCCCGCTCGACACTGCAGACAGACAGCTTACACGAGCGGGGAGCGGGTTTCTCCAGACTCTGGTAAATAACGGTGTACCAAATTTGTTTAATGTAGAAGAGATCGCCCACCCTGCTGCTTTGGGTCCTACTGAAAGGACAGACTGTGGCTTCCCCTGCTGCCACCCCCTTAGACGCAGCCCTGCACCTGGGGCCCCTGCAGCGCCGGCCGCAGCGCGGAGGAGGACACTGCCCCGCTGCTCCTCAGCCAGCTCCACGCAGCACTTACGTGCAGGCTGGGGTGGTAGGTGAGGACCCCGTTGTCACACAGCGTCACGTACTTCTTCTTCCATTCCTTGTTGAGAGACTTGCCACTGCGTTTGAGGAGAATGCCCTAAAAGAGAAGTGCAAAGTCTCAGACGTTGGTTGGTCCAGGCACTGCCCCTTCAGAACTGCCTCATATGAGACTGGTCTCAGAAGAGACATGAAGATCTGGACTCAAGAAAACATATTCTAGATTGACCCTGGGACAAGCAGGAAGAGTGCTGCAGCCCTCACCCCCCATTCCCACCTGGCCTCCCCAGACCGCTCATTCCCAGGTCTGAGGGTCTCCACACCCCAGCACTGAACCCAGACCCTCTGAGGGACCTGTGACACACGACGCTGTCCCAAACCACTGCCTGAGCCCAGCTCTTCTTGTGCTGAAGGACGGTCCCAACACAAGGCAGGCACCAGCGTCACCATCGCCTTCATTAGCACAGTTCTCCCAGACCATCTCTGACCACCACAAGCACAGGCAGAGGGTTGGACATGGCAAGAGCAATTCGGGACACACCGGGGTCAATAGAGAAATATCCCAAGATATAGGACTCACAAGAGACAAATATTCTGCTGCCAGTTTGCAATTCTTGCTTAGGGATATCGAATGGATAGAGCCAGGGACACATGTCAGGAGCTAGAGCAGGTCCTGGCAGATGGTTTGCCTGCTTTTCTCCATCAGGATTGTACAGAAGACCCATCCTGTGATTCCCAGGCACAGTACACACCTCGGACCTCAAAATCATCACGTTTCCATGCCCCAAAGCCTTCATTTTCCCTCATCCCTATCCCAGAACTAACTTACACTGACCTAAACCAAGAGTCATAGTGAAAGCGCTTGATGTGGGAATTCAGACTTCCCGTTTATCACATGCACGACACATTGTCACAACATTCACATCTACAAGTCTTGTCTTGGACAAACATCTTAGCAAGATAGGGAATGGGCCATAAACAATTGCTATCTCTTCCCACAAACCCCCTATACCTCTGTTATTTCCCAGCAAATTAGCAGCTCATTCCCTCCCTATGCTCTTCTCATGCTCTTGTCACATCTCCCAACTAGCCAGAAACTCCACTTTTTGTCCCCTACTTCCCCAAGTGGTTAGTTGGGCTCTTCAGTCTCGAGCAGTGACTTTCTGTTGGCTCTGCGCTGCACCAGATGGGGAGAGCCATTTGGGGACTGATTTCTTTGCTTTATCACGATCTACGAGGAGAAAGAGCTTTGCATCCCAAAGAATAGGTTGGGACCTGCTGAGCCTCCTCCCATCCCAACTCTGCCTCGCCAGGAATTCTGCTCCCAGCAGCAATCCACGACACACCGGGTCCAGGAGCGAGAGTGGAGCTGGAGAGTACGGGGAACAAGGACAGGACAGCAAGGTAGATGCAAGGGCTCTGGAGCAGGGGCTGGCGAGAGGCCACCAAGTGTTCTGCTGGCGGAAAAGAAAGGGCCGAACAGGCACACTAAAGCATGAAACAAAAGCAGAGTCTGGGATAAAAGACTGGATCTACCAACCGTTGGGCCCAGAGCCTCCGAAAGCACCGTCTGAGCAGACATCAGGCTGGGTTGTTCCTAATGGGGCAAAAATCTGGGCCTCAGGCCAGCACCTCCCCAAAAACCCGGACAGAGCATCTCTGTCCCGCCAGCCCCGGCATATTTGGAGGCCCCTTTTTAGTGCCTAGTGACGGAGGGGTTGCACTTGCGCCACGGAGGCTCCGGCGCACGCTGGGGAGCAGCACGGCGCAGACGTGACCACGAAATTGGCAGCCAACGCTGCGGCGGGCGCGCGAGGCCTCCACGGCCACCTCTGTTCCGCACTGGGGAAGCGAGCGGCGTGAGAAGGACTCTTCTTACAGGGGAGAGATGGAGCACAGAGAGGCAAAAACTGAAGTGCTTTGACGGCCAGAACTGATAACTTGCCTTCAAGAGCTCTAAAAAAATCAGCTGAAGAGCTCTTTTTGCAGTGGCTGAAAGGGACTGACTTTAACATGCCTTAAAACACCGAGGCAGGCTGAAAGCTCGTGCCTTGCCAAGATCTGCAAGGGAAGAGCAATGACCCTTGTAATTACGGCCAGGGAGTTTGATGCTTATACTGGGCAAAAGCGGAGGAGCCAACACAACAAGTAACCAGCAAAGAAGGAGAGCAGAGAGGTAGAACTAACGCCAGCCGACACGGAAATGGGTCACCAGAGTAGTCCGAAGTCACTTTTTGAAAGATCGCAAGATCTGATGACGAAGGTAACTGCTGACACAGCATTTTTAGACTCCTGTAAGGATTTTAACCAACTGGCAAACACTGTTAAAATAATACTGTGTAAAATCCTCATCACCATTAATATATGGAATAAGAGGGTCATAAAATGCAATCATAGATGACAACAAAGTGTAATCATAAATGGCAGAGCCGCGTCCCAAAGAAGTACTTGTATATAGGTCCAAACAGTTTGTGTTTGATCCATGCCATTTAATCAATGTCCTACCTGATGAGCTGAAGGAAAACACACAGTGAGAAAACTTAGAGAAAACACAGAAACTGCAGGGAGTAAATCATTGCGGTGACTGGCTGCTGGCACAACCTGCTGCAGATTGCGTGGCAAACTGGGCTCTCGAGGACAGCACGGGCTCTCACAGAAGCCACGCAAGGTCCTGCAGCCGGGGACGCGCTGCCAGGGCATGTCACCCTCGTGGCTGCAAAGTGCCAGCGCCAGACGGACCCCGAGCTCCCGGGCTGGCCCTGTCCTGAGGAAGCAGCTGGGCCTGGAAAGGCAGCGGCAGGACTACCAGGCTGGACGGGGTAGGTGACACCACTGCAGGTGTGACAGCATCACAGCGGCGCAGGGCTGCGAGGGCAGCAGCGCCCACGCGCCGCCGTGCCGCCGCGCTCCAGCCTGGTAGTAGGAATCGCCGGTGACCAGGACCCCATATTCCCCCTCAAGATCCGCACCAAGGCCTTCCTGCAGCTCCCTCCATGAAAGGGCAGCCCTCGGCTGCGCATCCCACCGCCGCGCCGCGTCCTGGCCGCAGCCTCCCATGCCAGGCGGCTGCTGTCCACGCCTCTGATTTGTCCTTTTGGAATCATGTCCTGCTTTCTCTGGCTTATCGTGAGCATTTTGAATTTCAGACCTGGTTTTGACCCTGTCTGTAGCCTTTCCAGCTTGGTGTCTCCTTGATAAGCATGCAATCCATTCAATCACCCAGCCACGGAGATGAATGGAGATGCACTGCACAACACCAGACCAAAGAGAACATGGGGTCCCCATTCAGTTCAGTATTTACAGGCATCCACTGAACAACCTGAGTTTGGCTTTCCAGCCATTTGTGCATCATTTAACCAAGGCTACTCTACGGAGCAACCCCAGAGTTACATTTCATAGCAGTATCCAATATAAGCCCGTAAGAGGACCATCGAAAGTCTTCCTCTACGTGGCTATCCCCACCTGAGCCCGTGTCCCCTGCATCCCTAGCTGCCCCACACTCCAAGCTTCTCTATCGTGCCCCACACCTGTATTTTTGGTTGGTTTCTTGGCAGAGAAGCAGTCACGGCTGACCCAAAGCACGTGGTGCTGCTGAGTAGCTGCTCTGCAGCGGTGCCCGCTCTGTTGGACGGCGACGGCCGCACGGGTGCCGGGCCACGGCTGGAGCCGCTGGGCCACGGCCGGAGCCACCGGGCCACCGCTCCTCTGTGCCAGCGGTTTGTGGGGCTGTTAGTGCATGCCAAGCCAAATTCAGGCACCACACCGAAAAATGAAAGGTACTCCAGATCTGGAAACATGCCTTCTACTGTGAAGCCTGAAGAGAACCTTCAGGCATAACCTGAACCTGCATAAATTAAAGACATAAGGCAGAGGAGACACAAAACAAACAAACAAAAAAGCAGGACACAAACAGTGCTCAAAACACCTGCAGTTAATTTAATATTACAACAACTAATCTAGATAAATGATGGATTCTCTGTATTTAGAAGCAGAGATTTGCCTTTCAAACAAATCTGCCATGGACCAAGCTCAGGTTATAAGCTTGGTTCAGAGTCACTGGGTGAAATTCTCTGGCTTGTGCTACGCAGGGTGACTAAGTTTGTGGCCAGAAAGATCATTCTGACTTTGAAATTGGTAAGCTGTAAAGACTGATCTACCAGTATGTATTACAGACCCCAAACTGTAGCTGCCTCTGTTCCCAATACGTCTTCACCTCGATGCAACTTGGTGCTGCCAGAACAGTGGTTATTCAACCCTCTCTCTGCTGCACCCACCCTCCAGCACCCAAAACGTGTTGTCTACAGAGGGAGTTCAGCTGCAGTCCGTTCAGCACTGAGGTCTGGAACTTCACAAACTGAAACGCAAGCAAAACCCGACCTGGAAACAGTCAAGCACCAGCAGCTCCTGTTTCAGCCCAGAAGGCACGAGAGCCCAAAGCTTTCCTGAGGAACTGGGAACAATACACAGTCTACACGTGCAATAAAATCAGGAAGAGGCTGGATATTGCCCAACATTTGCAAGAAACAGACGAATCCAAGAACAAGTCAGACTTGTTCTTCCCTGCTGCATTGGGGATGAAGTGGCTGCAGACAGCGACTGGGAGGATTCCGGGTTTGACGGTGCTGCTGTGCTGACTGCGCCAAGGTTACTCACTGTGGCCCAACTTCTTTTTGCAGGTGAAATGTGGAGCTTTGGGCCAGCAGCATTTACAGAATCCTTTTTCCCGTCTTCCGAGCAATGGAGCAAAACTCCCAAAACAACTCAAAGAGAAGAGAGAAATGGCAGGGAGGACGAGCCCAGGTGAAATGCAGGAACATGGTTGCTGCGGGGAGGTTCACATGCCCCCACAGGCGCCCACGGCCACCAGCTCCACGCAGGCAGC
>JASSRY010000380.1:161937-180712 GCA_032466555.1 Tinamus major | reverse complement strand
GCCCCGGAGCGCGGCGGAACGGAGCGGAGCGGAGCGGCGGGACGGGGCGCGCGACCCGCGCGGGGCGGCCCCGCGACACGAGCCCCCGAGCTGAGAACCGGTCCCGCTCCTCCGAGCCCGGAGCCAGCCCCGCCACACGAGCCCCCCAGCTCGGAACCGGCCCCGTGACATGAGAGCTCGGAACCGGCCCCGCGACACAAGCCCCCAGCTCGGAGCCGGCCCCACGACACAAGTCCCAGAGCCCGGAACCAGCCCTGCTCCCCAGCCCCCCGAGCCCATAAGTCACTGCCCGTCTGCTGCCCCCCGCACTGCTCCCCATCACGCGCCCCTTCTGCCTGCACCGTCTCGGGGCTCCCGAGGGCGCTGAGCTGCCGGTGAGCCGGTGCCCAGGGCGCTGAGCTGCCGGTGAGCCCCGGTAGGAGACCCGGGAACGGTGGAGGCTCCGGGGCTCCGCGCTGGGCTCAGCTGTGCCCAGGCCACCCGCCCTGCCTGGCCCCACGTCACCTCCCCCCGGGCACACTGGGCTCTCCTGTGAGCCCGGCTCCACCCGGGAGGTCCCAGGCGGCAGCACGGTCCAAACTGCCTCCCGCCCCGACCGCCTGCACCGCAGCCTCACGCAGGACGCGGTTCCCCCCGAGCGCGGCGCTGCAGGGAACCTCACGGCAGGGACCGAGGCCAGCCCAGCAAGGGGGTCCTCCCGGCACAGGGAGGCTCCAGGACGAGGTTCCGGCCAAGCCCAACTGGGCCAGCACCTGCGGAGCCCAGACGGTGTGCACTGTCCCTGTCCCGAGGCACCCAAGGGACGGGAGGAAGCAGGTCACACAGACACACGCACAACGCACTCCCCACGGCCCTTTCCACTTGCTCCGCACGCTTCGAAGCGGCGCGGGCCGCCAAAGCGAAGGGGGATTCCTGCAGCGCCTACGCGGAGCGCGCCAGCCCCGCAGGAGCCACGAGCTGCAGCCGAACCGCAGCGCTCGGGGTGGGCAGGGACCTCCGGGCACCCCGGCTGCTCCGCCGGGTCACGCACGGGCTGCCCGGGACCGGCTGGCAGCGACGCTGGCCGCCTCCAAGGACAGGGGCTCCGCGATGGGGGACGGGACAGGGGCTCCGCGATGGGGGACGGGTGCCCGTCACCCCCTCCCTGTGTCCTGCCACAGGGTACCCCAGCACCACTGGACACTGCGGGGCCTCCACTGCAGCGCCCAGCACTGCAGCACTCAGCACCACAGCGCGGTATCGCAGCATCCAGCACTGCAGCACTCAGCACCACAGCACAATATTGCAGCGCCCAGCACTGCAGCACCCAGCACTGCAGCACCCAGCACCACAGCACGGTATCGCAGCGCGCAGCACCGCAGCACCCAGCACTGCAACGCGGTATCGCAGCACCCAGCACTGCAGCGCCCAGCACTGCAACGCAGTATCGCAGTGCCCAGCACCGCAGCGCCCAGCACCGCAGTACCCAGCACTGCAACGCGGTATCGCAGTGCCCAGCACCACAGTGCCCAGCACCGCAGTACCCAGCACTGCAACGCGGTATCGCAGTGCCCAGCACCGCAGCACCCAGAACCGCAGTACCCAGAACTGCAGCGCCCAGCACTGCAATGCAGCATCACAGCGCCTGGCACCACGGTGCAGTATCGCAGGGTGGTATCGTGGCAGCCAACACCGCAGCATCGCAGCGCCCAGCAGCACGGTGCCCAGCACCGCAGCACGGTACTGCAGCACCTGGCACCGCGGTGCAGCATCGCAGCGCCCAGCAGCACGGTGCCCAGCACCGCAGCACAGTACTGCAGCGCCCGGCACCGCGGTGCAGTAACGCAGCACCCAGCAGCACGGTGCCCAGCACCGCAACGTGGTATCACAGTGCCCAGCACCACAGCACAGTACTGCAGCGCCCAGCACCACGATGCAGCATCGCAGCGCCCAGCAGCACGGTGCCCAGCACCGCAGCACGGTACTGCAGCGCCCGGCACCGCGGTGCAGCATCGCAGCGCCCAGCAGCACGGTGCCCAGCACCACAGCACGGTACTGCAGCGCCCAGCACCACGATGCAGCATCGCAGCGCCCAGCAGCACGGTGCCCAGCACCGCAACGTGGTATCACAGTGCCCAGCACCACAGCACGGTACTGCAGCGCCCGGCACCGCGGTGCGGTATCACAGCGCGGTATCCTGGCGCTGGCTTCGATCCCCACCTGCTGGTCACTCCCAGACTCTCCACGGATGGTGAATGGATCCAGGTTTACAGGATCACAGTGTCAGGGGTTGGACCCGTGTGCAGCTGCCAGGAGCCGGGTCCCATTCCCACCGCTGCGATCCCCGACCTGCGCCCTGAGCCCCCCGCGCGGGATCCGAGCCCCCCCTCGCTCAAGGGATTTTGCTTGTTCAGACACGTTATCTCTAAGGCCTGCCCGTCTTCCCAGGATCCCATCTATTTCTCCCAGGCTCTCCCCAGGAGGAAGTTTTGCCACCTCTTCCCAACGCTCCCCATCTCCGCTGCCAGCAGCGGCTGTCCCTTTCTCTGCCATTACCCAAGGGTCTCCCTCCTCCTCGTTTTCCCAATGTCTCTTCCTCTCCCTGGTTTTCCTCCTCTCCCTCTCCAGCTGCCACCTTTAAGGAGCCCTCGCTGCAGTGCAGGACCCGCTGGATCCTCCCTCATCGAGGCTGTTTCCATCTAAATGGCTCATTGCGCGACAGAGGCTCCATGCACTCCGTGCACTGCTCCAGCACCCCGGCACCATTCCGCCAGGACGAGAGGAGCCGGCGGCAGCTCCCGGTGGCAGGCGGCTTCGCGCGGGGACCTGGGCCTGAGAGGCTGCACGAGCCCAGGCGGCTCCTGGCACAGCCGGCGCCTGGCGGGTCCCGCGGTGCCGGCGCTGCTCTGCCTCCCGGGGCCGCGGAAGCCGCGGTGCTGCTGCGCTGGGCCGTGCCAGGCCGTGCCGTGCCGTGCCGGGCCGTGCTGGTCCATGCTGTGCCGCAGAGAGCCGGCCACGGCGCGGGCTCCCCAGCGCGGCAATACGGACGCGCTCCCGAAGAGGGAGCCTCCGGCGCGCGGCCTCCCGCCGGCCACGCGTCACGTTGCAGCCCGAGCGCCAGCGCGCGGCGGCGACACGGGAGGGAAGGGCAGCGGCGCCAGCCCCGGCTCCCGCCACCCGCAGGGCACGGGGCCGGCGCGGCCCGGCCTCCCCCGCGCAGGGAACGGCGACGTCGCCCGGCGCTTCCACGCGCGACCCTGCGAATCCAGCAGCCATCGTGGCCAGCACAGCCAACCGGCCGGGGCACCGTCCCCGGTGCCACCGCAGCGCGTGCAGCAGCTCCCGCGGGGCAGGAACGCGTCCCGTCCGGCGCCTGCAGGACACACCAGCCCCGCGCTCCCCCGCGCCAGGCCCGGCCGTGCCGCGCGCCGGGACGGCTCCGCGCGCCCCGCTGCTCCATGCCCGTTTGCTCCTGCAGGCCCAGCCTCCAGCAGCCCCCGCGCAGGGAGCCGCTCCGCTCCGGAGCACTGTGGGAAGCTGCCGGCTGCCGTTTCCATGGAGAGAGGGGGCAGCGGGAGCTGCAGGACGAGCCGGCGTCCCGGCCACGATGCAGTGAGCGGAGGCCGGGCAGCGAACCGCGAGGGCAGAGCAGAGCCAGCGCAGCCAGCGCGGAGCTCCCTGCGCCCCGTCCTGCCCGGCCTCGCTCGCCCGGGACGCGGTGCCGAGGCCACGCGCCCTCCTCCCGCGTCCCACTGCGTCCCCGGGAAGGTGACACGAGCCAGAGCTCCGGGCGGCCGGGCCCGCGCGCCCCGAGACACGCGGGCAGGAGCCCCGGGCGCCCTTCCCGGGGCCGCGTCCCCAGCGAGCGGCTGGTGCTGCCCCGCGAGCAGCGCAGAGCAACGGGGAACAACGGGGCAGCTCCCCCGGGGCTCCGTCCACAGCACGGGTTTGCTCAGGCTGGTTTTCATTAACAGGTTTCTACCATCTACCATAATCCCTAAGAACAATGAAGACAACCAGGGAGTCACGCAGCCCACAGAAAGCTGTAAGGTATTTGCAAAACCTGAAATTCAGAACATTTCATATAGCAGAAAGTGGAGGAAACGGTAAAGCTGAGAAAGATGGAAGCCAGCGCCAGAACTGTGAAGGGGCGAGTGTGCAAGGCACAGACCGGGCGCTCTCGGGCAGCGGCCGGTGCCGTGGACCTCAGCACAGCCCCTGCTCACGCTCAGGACGAGGAGCCGAGCGGCTGCCGGCAGCCTGCGCCCTGCAGCCCCAACTGCCTCGAACGGGAGAGAAACGGGCAGCAAAGACAGCACCACGTTCCTGAAGCAGCTCCAGGAGATCCAGGAACCACTGAGCTGTCGGCGCAGCCTCCGTAGCAACAAACCCGGAGAAAACAGTGAGACGGAGCAGGGAGAAGCCGAGGCGGATGCAGGGCTACTGCAGAGAATCCACAGGGGCTCTGCGATGGGCAGCGACACCCCCCAAAGCTGCTGCCCCCTCTGAGGGATGAACACGGAGTGGGAATTTATGGGATCTACAGGACTCGGTCTACCTGGATGTCCATGACGGCTTCACAGCGGGAAAGGCGACGGCGCGGCAGCACCGAGCTCCTGACGGCATCAACATGGACCGGAGAGCGTTGCCGTCCTCCCGGAGCGCTCAGGGGAAACGCGGCGGGGAACGCGCCGAGGGGAGCCCCGAGCACGGCCCCGGCTGCGCCCCGGCCGGGACGGGCGCTGGGGACACGGGGCGGCCGCCCGCGCCGGCACCGCGCGGCACAACGGGCCGGAACGCGCCAAACCCGCGCTCAGCCGCGCCGGAGAACCCCCTTCCGCCCCGCGCCACGGGAAAGCAAGAGGAAGCGCTCGGAACAGAGACGCTCTCGTCACACGGGAAGGGACAGCCGAGGCGGGCAGGATGGAAGGCCAGGATCCAATATCCAAAGCACTGAGCAGGTAAATGAAGCAGCCGCTCGCTGCATCTTTCCACAAAAGAAGCAGGTGAAACAAATGAAACGAGCAGGTTCAAGCACCCGAGGGTGGCCCCTCTCCACGGACATGCCAGGACGCGCGGAGGCCTCTCCGCAGCGCGCTGTGGGTACTGGAGCGCATCGGGCTCGCAAGGCAACTCGGTAGGATCACAGAAGGAAAATCGATGCAGCGCTATGAGATGTGAGGACGTTGCCATGGGCTCAGGAAGCCCCCCAGCCCCTAAGGGAAATATTACTGGGTCTTGTGCTCGTCTTGAGCCACTGCTGCGGCTTTTGCTTCCGACTCTGGTTGGGCTCACGGCACCTTCCCGGAGCAGCCCCCTTGCCCCTCCGGCCGCCCTCGCATCCAGGTCTGTTCCCCGCAGCCCTTCCCTGCAGCAGGCGCCGTGTCCCGGCGCAGGGCAGTCTCGGCCGTGCCGCACACCAGGCCCCACGCAACGGCGGCCGCAGCCTCTGCCCGGGACCCGCCGGCCCCGCTCAGTCCCGCTCACCCGCTCTGCCCGCCGGGCCCACGTGCAGCGGAGCCTGTGGGGAGCGGGGGCCTTTCCCGCAGGACGCGTCCCCAGCAGTGCAGAGCCGAGCGTGCAGCAGGAACGCGCGGCCCGCGCGGTCACCATCGCCCGGCCCCACGGTGCGGTGCGTCACCGTCTGCAGTGCCCACTGCTGCTCAGCCCCATAGTGCAGAGCGTCACCATCCACAGCACCCACTGCTGCTCAGCCCCACGGCGCGGAGCGTCACCGTCTGCAGCACCCACCGCTGCTCAGCCCCACAGTGCAGAGCGTCACCATCCCCAGCACCCACCGCTGCTCAGCCCCACGGCGCGGACCATCGCTGCCCGCAGCGCCCGCCACTGCTCAGCCCCACGGCGCAGACCATCGCCGCTCGCAGCACCCACCGCCCTCCTCGCCTCGGTGTGGAGCCAACCCGGGGAACGGCCCAAGCCCCTGCACATGGAGAGCGGGGGGCCGCAGGCTGGACCCCTCTCATAGCGCTGCAGCCTCCTCCCACCGCTCCGGGCAGCCCTGGGACAGAATTGAGCAGCACTTGGCCAAAAACCTCCCCCCGCAGGAGCCACGGGACCCACGGGTGCTGTGGGACCCGCGACGCCGCCCAGGACACGGTTCGTAGCCCCCTCCAGCGCCACCTCCGAGGGGCAGCCCTGGGAAAAGGCCGGAACGAGCAGCTCCAGGGACCCGTGGGGGTGCAGAGGGCCCCTCCGGAGCCACCTTCCCTCCGGAGCCACCTTCCCTCCGGACTAGCTGGTCTCTGGTGCCCTGAGGCAGCCGCTAGAAGAGCAGGATCCAGGCGCCAAGGACGAGCACTGGGAGCGGGACCCGGCGCGCGGCCGCCCGCACGGCCGCTCCGGCGCAGGCCCTTCCCGCTCCGAGCAGGAAAATCTGGAGAATCCCCGTGGGATCCCCGGTCCCCGCGCCCGGCACCCCCGGCCTGTCCTCCCTCCCCTCTCCATCCCTGCTCCCGCTCCCACCGTCTTTGTGCTCCCGCATCCAGCCAGGGATTGCCACATCCTGTCCATAGGCACCACCATGGACATTCTGCTCCCTCAGAAATATCTGTAAATCTGAGCAAACAGCCCTGTAACATCAACAGCCCTTGACAATCCAGAGCGAAGAGCTGCTCAAGCCTCTCCCTATCGGTGTGTTTTCCAATCTGCTAATTAATTCCCAATTCCAACGCTTTTCCTTTAGCAGACACCAGAACTACGCTCAATCCCCGGCTGTGATCACCCAGTGCCGATCCTCTCTCCTTCCTCATGTCCCATATAGAAATACACATATAAGCACACACGCAAATACACATATGCACACACAAATACACACACACACACACAAATACACATAAATACACATACACACACACAAATACACACATACACACACATACACACAAATACACACATACACACACAAACACACATACACACACACAAATACACACACACACACACAAACACACACACAAACACACATACACACACACAAACACACACACACACAAATACACACACACAAATACACACATACACACAAATACACACACACACACAAATACACACACAAACACACATACGCACACACAAATACACATACACACACAAACACACACACAGACATACACACACAAATACACACACACACACACAAACACACACACAAACACACATACACACACACAAATACACACACACACAAATACACATACGCACACATAAATACACATATACACACAAACACACATACACACACACAAACACACACACACAAACACACACACACACACACAAACACACGCACTCACAGCCTGCATTCCCCTCCTACCCAGCCCCGCGAGGGTTTCGGCTGCCGTTCTCAGCATGAAGCCCCGTCACAGCCCCAGCTCCTGCAGCAGCGACGTGTCTGCCTCACTGCTCACACTGCTCCCCTGTTTGGGACTTTCCGGAACCTTTATTCATTCAATCATCGTTTTTCCAGGCATCCATAAATATGCTAAATGCTGTAAGGTGAAGAACAGGGCCCTGCAAAACCCACGGGGAAGCTAACTCCTCCGAGACCACCTCCATTTACAGTTATGTTTTGAGATCCTCATTTGGATCCGTGTGCCTCATCTTGACCATAGACTGCTCTAGTTTACCCATCGGAAGGCTCCATCCTAGGTCAAACAGAGGAGACTAACAGTGTAATTCAAACATTATCAGCTATACCTAATCACTCCACTCAAAAAAGTTACTGACTTATGCAAAGTAGATCCCCTCAAACCGCTACTCGCCCGTCCCTTCCCCTCCCTTTCCTCTTCATTGACTCGGATCCGTGTCCCGGGATGGACACCGCAGCCGAGTCATCCCCTCATCCCTTCCGAGGCTGGCACTGCACCGGCCTCTTCCAGGCCCTGGAATCCTCCTGCCCTCCGAGGGCTCCGAGCGGCGGCTGCCCCCCGGCGCCGTCGCGGATCCTTCCCCGGTTCCCGATCCCAACGGCGGGATCGCTGCAGGGAGGATTCCCCCCGTGTGCTGGCACGGTGCCAGCTGGAGGCTTCTCCTCTAGTGCAGAACTGCACCGTTCATTCCAGCGCTTCCATTCCTATCCAGCCACGCACCAACACTGCAGACCATCGATGCTGCTGTTCTTAACGCGCTGCATAGTTCCCTATCGCCACGGATCAGGGCAGACGGAGATTGCAGCTTGTGTCTTACTCTTCAAGTCCCTCATTTATGTTCGGTAGCATCAAGCTCTTCTCCTCCGATGATTAATTATATGTGACTGCCTTCGTGTTTGGATGTGCCACCTCTTACGTGCCAGGTCCGGCTCTGAAACAGTGCAGCCTCCTCCATTAATTGTGGGATTTCAGAGTTCTGGGCACAAAGACGACATTCTTTGGGAACGTGTAATTATTGCTTGCATTTTCCATTTATGTTTTTTTTTCTCCTAAATGCGTTGGTTGATCATTATTTTTCAGTTTTGTGACACCAGCCCTTTTAAAACAAGCAGCAAAGGGCAAGTGTTACCCAAACACCATCCCCAGAAGGAGAATCCCACTCAATGCCTCCGGAGAAGTGAGGGGCTTGGGGGTCTGCCGGGGGCGCGGGAACGTCCTCCTCCGGGATGGGCAGCGGGGCTGGGGCGGCTCCGGAGCTGCCGGACGCCCCTCGGCGCACACGGAGCAGGGCAGGCACGAGGCCGGGGTGACGGGCACAGCGCTGACCCCTGCGGAGCCCCTGGCCACCACCAGGGACAAAGGGACCCGCTGCTCCATGGCAGCAGCTTCCTGGTGCCCGCGGAGCCCCAGCCACCGAACACCGGCTTTCTGTGACAGGAAACTTCAGGGCTCGGAGGTGCCCTGAGGCAGCGCCAGGCGCCGCATCCGGCCGCAGCGATCCCAAGGGCACAGCTCCCCCTCCTCCCCGGCTCCTGAGCTCTCCCTACACCGTTTTGGACCACATGAGACATTGGGTGCAATTGGGCCACGTTACGGCTTCCCCGTCCACGGCAGGGCTCCCTCCAACAGGCGGCTGCATCTGACTGTGCGCAGCAGCCGCCCCTGCGCCGCGCGCGGCCGGTCCGACTGTAACGGCGAGCTGCAGCCGCTGCAGAGCCGCACGCGGGGCTCGACCCGCCCCGGCCGGGCACGCGCGGCGGCCCCGGCCCCTTCGCAGGCCGGTCACCGCAGGAGACGGCGACGCGGCCGAGCGAGGCCGGCGCGAGGCACCGGGCGCGGGCGCCTCCTCCGCTCCGCGCGGCGCAGGGACCCGCCACGAAGGGGTGGCCGGGGGGCTGCGCGTTGAAGCGCCGCCGCGAGACCGTCCTTGCACGGGACGGGACCTGCTGCCAGCAGCACCGCGGCCTCCGCCGCCACGCGGCCCTGCCCGGCGGGCGCTGCGCGGGCACCTCGCCACCGTGGCCCCGATCTATGCCGAGCGCGTCCGGGCGGCGCTGCCCGAGCCGAGCGGGGGCACATTGAACCATGCGGAGCAGCAGGCAGGTTCCCTCGGCGGCAGGGAACGCGCCGGGTCTCGGGAGCCTCCGCGGCGCAGCCGGCTCTGGAAGCGCTCGGCTGCCGGCAGCACCAGCGCGAGCCCCACGCGCTGCCCCACGGCGCGGACCCCGCGTCACATCCCGGCCCGGGCAGCCAGGTCGCCGCTGCGCCCGGCTGGGGCCCTGTGGGACAGGGCAGGACAGAGCCCACGGGCTCTGCCACGAGCCGCCCCACGAGCCACGTCCCCCCACGAGCCACGTCCCGCCGCTGCCGCACGCTGCCTCCTCTGCCAGGAACGGCGGCTGCGTCACGCAGGAGCTGCCACAGTGGAAAAGCACCGGTATTCCAGCACTCGGGAAAGGCAGGAGCGGCCGCTTTTGCTCCAGTCTCCTTCCCTTGCAGCAAGGTGGTCAGGGCAAAGCCACGCAGCAGCACAAAACCTCCGCAGCACCTTCAAGTGCCCTTTGCTTCCCAAACATCCCTGGCCAGACCACAAGTCCCCCCGGATCCAGGAAAGGTCGCCACAGGCCCTGGAGCCAGCCAGGAATTCCCAAAGCGGGCGGTTTCCATGCCGGAGCCAAGCAGCCCCGCAGGCAGCGCACGGCCATCGGCGGCGACGGCGCAGGGGGTCACGGCACCCGGCACGGGCGTCCCCAGCGCGCCGCGCCACGAGCAGGGTCGTGCCCTGCAGAGGGGACACGTCCCAGGAGGGGACACATCCCAGGAGGGGACACGTCCCGGGAGGCGCCGGCCGCCCGCGCGGAGCCCGGACACGCGGCACCGCCGGAGCCGGCAGCACCTCGGCCACAGCGGCTGCAACGGGGCTGCCTTGAGCCGGGCTCGGTGGGGGAAGCAGCTCTCGGGGCCACGGGAAGGATCTCATAGCTCTGAGCACCTGCGTGACCAGCAAGTTAATGCAGGGACCAGCGCTGTAACGTGATGGGACACAGAAAAATAATCCCCGTTTTACATGAGGAACGGTGCTGAGAACAGCCTGTTGCCACTCAAAATGAGGTCTGGAGGTTATTCCAAACAGCCCTGCGGACACCAGCGCTGCCGAGCGCGTCAGCACCCGCGGGTGCAGCACGGAGGGAGCAGCGGAGCAGCCGCCCCGTGAGCTCCGCGTCTCCCAACGCCGCGGGCCCGGCCCGGATCGCCAGAACAGATACCCAGGGGCTGGAAAGGTGCCGAGGGGACGACCAAGGGACGGGGCGGCCGCGGTGCAGGGAGACGGCAGAGGGAGAAGGAAGCCCATGGGCCAGGAGGAGGGAGGAGGCGGCCAAGGGGGGCTCCGGGCTCCGACGGAAACGGCTCTTCCATGGAGCGTTCGGAGGGCGCCTCGGCAGGGGCTGCGGTGGGTGCATGGGATGGCTGGGCAAATCCAGGGAAGAAAACTCAGGAAAGGAGGATTAAGATACGTAGCCGCTGTTTGGAACTCAGGAAACCGGCAACCAAGAAACCAGCCTGCAGCCGCGAGCCACTTCCCGCTCCCTTGGGATCCAGGCTGGACCGCGGCTGGATGCAGGACACGGAGCCGGGGCCCTGGGAGGGACCCAGCAGCACGGAGCCACGGAGAGAGCCCTATGGAGCCACGGAGAGAGCCCTATGGAGCGAGGGGGGCCCTATGGAGCGAGGGGACCCTATGGAGTGAGGGGAGCCCTATGGAGCGAGGGGGCCCTATGGAGCGAGGGGGCCCACGGAGCGATCCCGGCCGCCTCTCCCACAGCCCGCCCGGATCCGCGGGCCCAGCTGCTGGCGTCGGCTGCGCTTCAGGCTGCCTTGGAGTCCTCCAGCAACTGAAAATCGGCGCCTTAGACTTCGCCAAACTAACGATCCAAGCTGAAATTTTCCATGTTTGCTCTCTCCATCAGGCTGGTATTTTTAGTAGTTCCAGCAAAAGCAGTTCAGACATTTCCAAAACTGAGGTTAGGGAAAAATAAGGGAGCTTTGCCAAAGTTGAACGTTTTTCCAGCTTTCACTCAGTTTCTTGAAGAGCTAATCAACGCCCTTGGCTCAAAGCTGGAGCTGAACGGTTGACTAGGGGTCACCCTTAGTTCAGAAATTGCTTCTGCTGTCCGTAAGTGCGCATCCAAATCCGCAGAAAAACCCTTGGAAGCTGCTGTTGGCAGCGTAAGCCGCGGGGACGGAACCCGCTGCTTTTGAGTCAAGCGGATACAGAAGAGCCCAAGCGAACGCGGAGGCCAGAGGGCTGCTGCCCCCATGTCACTGCTCAGGGCTCCGCCGGAGCCGGCTGCTCTCCCGACCCGCGGAACGGGACACCCGGAACGGAGCCGCGCAGCGAGGAGAGCCGAGTGAGGAGGCCGAGCAGCGAGGAGAGCCGAGCGCTGCCGCGCGAGCGTGCGCGGCTCCCAGCGCCGCCATCGCGGTTCCCCCCGCCCGTCGAAGGCCGCCGTCCACGTCGGGCGCCTCCGGCAGCGCCCGGGATCCCCTCGGTCGGCTCCTGCGTTTCCTAGGGATAGGAGCCCGGAGAAGCGCCGAGCACGTCTGCACCCCCCGCACAGCACCGCTCAGAAAACGCCATCCAGAAATCCATCATCGAAAGCATCTCTTGTAACTGAGCTACAACAGACTTTTTTCTTTCTTTTTTCCAGGCTTTGATTTGAGGCCTTACAAATATTTACGAGATTCTAGCTAATTTATTGCAATGGTGGGATACTCTCTCTGACAAAAACGAGTGCTTTAAATCTCAACCCGAGATGCTTTTGGCTCTACCCTGGGATTAGATTCTGTCTTCAGCTTCTAAATTAACCTGGTTTCTTCCAGATAAGCCTCATACTACACTATTAGATATTCTTCCCAGACTTTAAATCATTCCATGGGGTTTTTTTGATAACTATTCAGATTTGTAAAGTAATGTCACAGTAGTTGCAGACATCCCAACCACATACAGCATGCAGCAAGAGTCCTACCGAAGCCATAAAAACGCTCCTCCTCGCTCCCACACTTGCCGGCTGCTTTCCCGGTGTTGCAGGGCTCCTAGGAGGGTCCCCACAAGCAGAACTCGGGCTGCTGCATGACCTGGATGCACCTTCCGCGGGGCTGCAACGCTGCATCGGCCTCTGCGGCGCCCCGGGCCAGCTGCAAGTCGGCCAGGTTTTTGTTTTGCACTAAGCCTGGTGCCAGCTTGAAAGATGCTGTGACTTAGGAGGCGGCCAGTAAAGGCAGAAACTATCGAGGAACACAAAGGGCTCCATGGAAGTTCCACTCCTAGGTTGGTGTGTGCTCAAAGGGCAGCGGCAAACAGCAGGACCCAGGAAGGAGCGGGTTCTTCCCCGTCCTCCCACCAGGCCCACAGGACTCCGCAGGCAGCAGGGGAGATGGAGGCAGCGGGAGCCTCCACGTGCGGCAGCGCCGGCCCTGCCGTGGGCACGGGAGCCATCGGGGCCGGGGCACGGGGCCCTCGGGCCAGCCGGTGCGGCAGGGCCAGGGCTGAGCCCCGGCGCGGGGCCGTGCGCGGGCACCGTCCTGGTCCCTCTGCCCAGGGCTGAGCCCCGGCGCGGGGCCGTGCGCGGGCGCCGTCCTGGTCCCTCTGCCCAGGGCTGAGCCCCGGCGCGGGGCCGTGCGCGGGCACCGTCCTGGCCCCTCCACTCAGCCCCGTTCCTGGGCTAAGCCCGAAGCCGCCCATGTTTCCAGCATCCCTCGGATCGCGCGGCTCCTCCTGCTGCATCCAAACGCCGAGGTGCCACGGGCCGTTGCGGCCGGAGGCACCGGCAGCGTTCCTGCCGGGATCCCAGTGAATTTGGCGTTCTCGACGCTCCTCTCAATACAGACACCCGTATTTCTGCCTAAGGGCTGGTTTGTGTCTCCCCTCCCAGTCAAACACACTGGGGACACCAGCCAGGAGGAGGAATTGGGGAAAGAAAGGTTAAAGCCAAGGCCTGAAGTTTCCTAGGACTGAAGTGCTCCCAAATCCCAGCCTTGCTTCTTGATCACGAGATCCTCCTATTTCCATGGAAACAGCAGAATTACAGATTTCAGTCTCAAGGCAATTACCAACACCGGGCATTTAATTGCCAAACACGACATCGCAGCCATCTTGATGTGCAGGAGACGGAGCGCCCTCCGCTTGGCGCCGCGGACGTCCCCACGGATGTCCCCACGCCGTCCCCGCGCCGTCCCCGTGCCCGCCGAGCGAGGCCGCCCCTGCCCATCGCCGAGTCCAGCCCACAGAAGGGCAGCGCTGCCTCGTGAGCGTTTATTCCTGCTTCATTTTCCAGCTGATTAGGCTTGCACAGAGCTCGCCCTGCATCAGGACAATGACATCCACGTTCTTGACCGATGGTGCTTGAATCCAGTGCCCGCTTGTAAAGCGGGAGCCGATCTTGGACCATTTATAACCATTCTGCTGACCAAGGCTTCCCTAACGCCCAGCGGGAGGAAGAGCCTTCCTGTGCTCGTGAGTCACCCAGCAAGTTGCGGGTGCTCCAGGCACTAACACGAACATGAGCTGCGCACAAGAGGAGCCGATGCCTCATCCCTGACCCGCCGCAGCAAAGCCCTGCACCGGCTACGGCCAAGGAGAAGGAAGCACATGGAGCCAGGGCACAACCAGAGCGCTGCCCCGTCCGACCCCGTTGGCATCAACCCGCCCCACGGCCACAAGCCCTTGCAGACACCGCAGCTGAGGATGGTCCAGTCTCCCAAACACGCAGGCCGGGTTTGCAGCGCGGAGCACTGCAGGCCACGGCCCCAGCGGTGGCACCGAGGCCGTCGGGATGGATCTCAGTGTGCTCGGGAGAGCAGCCCCCGCGCGAGCGCGCAGGGAACGCGGGTCTAGTTCCCAGAACAGCAGGGAAGGAGACGCTGCTCTGCCCCGCGCAGCACGGGGACACCGTGTCCGCAGCCCGGCCTGCGCTCCTGGTGCCAGCACCAGCAACGACTGACGCTGCCAGGGAGGCTGCGGACACCAGGCACAGCCGCATTCCTGGGGTTCGTCACCTCCAGTGAGCGAAGCGCCCGTCGGTGCAGCCTGGACGAGCCCGCTGCAAGGGGCAGGAAGCAGCTGGCGGGTAACGAACGATAAGAAACTCGCCGAACGCCGCTAAATGTAGCGCACCTTATCCGCAGGCATCGGAAACGTGGCCGCGAGCCACATTCCTGCCACAATCCCAGGCGCATTCCTCAGCGCTCTGCCCTGCTGGATAGGGCCTCGAGCACAGGGACACGGGGACAGCCGCCCGCCCGCCCGAGACCTGCGGAGAGGAGCACCCGGGGAAGACGCCTGCACGGGGCATCCGCGGGGCTCCGTGTGCCCAGCCCTGCTGCCCGTCCTGCCATCCATCCCACCCGCATCCCGAGCCCCACTGCCCATCCTGCCCGTGTCCTGCCGCCCGTCCTGCCACCCATCCCACCCGCATCCCGAGCCCTGCCGCCCATCCCGCTGCACATCCTGCTGCTCCATGCGGCTGCCCACCAAGGCGTCCTGACGCCACAGAGGTGCCGCAGGGGCACCCAGCAGGGCTAACCCACCCGGGGTCCCTCCGTGCCCGCGCTGGCTCCTCAGCACCCGTGGCACCGAGCAGGGAGCCGGGCCGGCTGCCGCACGTGCGGCTGCTCCGTCCTGCTCCCCCGCGGGTCCCTGCGCCCGCCGCAGCGCGGGGCTGGCCCGGCCTCCCCGCAGGACGGCGGGGCCCTGTCCCTCAGCAGGACGGCGGGGCCCTGTCCCTCAGCAGAGCGGGGCTCACCCGGCCTCCCCGCAGGACAGCGGGGCCCTGTCCCTCAGCAGGACAGCAGGGCCCTGTCCCTCAGCAGGACGGCCACACGGGGAGGCTGCCGGCTGAGTCACCGCAGGGGACCGGCCGAGTCACCGTGGGCCGTGCACACAGGGACCCAGCGGGGTTAACGCGACGGCCCCGGCGGTGCCGGAGCAGGGTCTGCCAGCCATGCGCGGCCCTGGGTGCTGCCGTAGCCGCCAGGCTGCACCGGGGCCGGGCCGCACGCGCAGACACTGAGAACGCAGCCGGGACCCCCTGAACGCAGCCGGGACCCAGCGGCACCGGCCCTCCTGGACAGGCTGAGGCCACCCTGCCCGGGCCAGGTCACTGCACGGCTGCTGCCCCCGCAGCACGAGGAAACTGCTGCCACCTACTTAAGCAGTCAGTATAATAAGATCTCATTAACGGCGCAGGTATTTTAGTGTGCCACCTAAATCGGGCACCCTCCACTGCAGTTTGGGACCAGCGCAATTAGCTCAAGGAGAGCGGGGGACACGGGGCTCCGCGGGCGGCCGCGAGCCCGGGCGGCCGGAGGCGCCTCTCAGGGCCGGAGCCGGAGCACGTGGACCTCGACCCGCAGCCCCGCGCGGAGCCCGGCAAGAGCGAGCGGAGCCAACGGCTGGATCCTCCCGCACAGAGAGCCCGGCCATGCTGGGAGGGAATGCTGCCACCACCGCGGCTGCTCGCTGCAGCGCCAGCCAAAACACACCGAGGACAAGGTGCGATGGCCACGATCCGTCCTCACCATTTCCTACGGGGTGCTGGGACCATGGGCTGTGGACAGGATTTCAGTTCCTTTTCCCAGTTAATCCTGGTGACAGCGGAGCACACGGCAGCGGGTTAACAACCACCTTTGTGAGGATCAGCGGGCACGTCCCGCTCACAGGCTGGCACCCCAGGAAGGGCAGGGACAGGGCCCCGGCAGCAGCTCCAGAACAAGCGAGCGCAGCTCCAGCCCGGGGACCCGCGCGGGGCTCCCTGTCACCCAGCGGGTCCCCAACATCGGGGAGGGAAGCGCCTGTCCCTGGGCCCCGCGGAGCGGCGGGAGCCCATCCGCTGAGGGGACATCCCAGGGGTCCCATCCGCTGAGGGGACATCCCAGGGATCCCATCTGCTGAGGGGACATCCCAGGGATCCCACCCGCTGAGGGGACATAAGGGACACCCCAGGGGTCCCATCCACTGAGGGGACATCCCAGGGGTCCCATCCGCTGAAGGGACATAAGGGACACCCCAGGGGTCCCATCCGCTGAGGGGACATCCCAGGGATCCCATCCGCTGAAGGGACATAAGGGACACCCCAGGGATCCCATCCGCTGAGGGGACATCCCAGGGATCCCATCCGCTGAGGGGACATAAGGGACATCCCAGGGATCCCATCTGCTGAGGGGACATAAGGGACACCCCACGGGTCCCGTCCGCTGAGGGGACATTCCAGGGGTCCCATCCGCTGAGGGGACATTCCAGGGGTCCCATCCGCTGAGGGGACATAAGGGACACCCCAGGGGTCCCGTCCGCCCGCGGGGCCGCCGAGGGAGCGGGAAGGCGGCGGTTGCCAGCGGCCCCGAGCGCACGTGGCCCAAACGCCCGGGCACGGGTCGGCAGCCGGGCACGCGCCCCAAGCTCATCCCCATTCCTGCTCCCTGCTCCCCTCCGGGCAACAGGAACGCCTCTGTGGAAACCTCCTGCGTGGAGGAATGGGGGTTTTCAGTTCATATTCAGGTTGCGTTGCTTGTTTGGGGGAATTGTTTTGTTTTCATTTTCATGACAATTTATCGCATAGCCAAAAAGCCATCGTTCTATAAACAAAGGGCAGAAAGCAATTTGGCTAAAAGACCTGAAATAGCTTAGAGGTTAATAACATCTGAAATAGAAAAACAACAGAGTAACAAATGGGAAAGGAAAGAGGAGGAAACAGAAGTCAGTATAATGTTGAACATAGGAAGCACACAGAATTGGTATAGGAAGCTAAAGGCTTCAGGAAAAAAACACTTTTGACAGTGCTAAGTACAACAGGAAGCAGCTTTGCAAACTGTGATGAAAAATTAGCGCAACACCACACAGCTGCTACGGAATGGACACAGTAACAAATACCTGGAGCAAACACCAGATAGTAGGAGTGCTGTTACAGCAGGCTTGCTGGGGTCTTTAAAATAAGCAAGTTGATATATCCAGAATACATAGAAGACAAACGCAAACTTTCAAATTCACTCACTAAAACAAAACAAACACAAACAAAAAAGAATGATGCTAAAACAGCATGATTTTAACTCAAAGGGCATGAAAAAAATGGATGTAAAGGTCTTGGAGGGATGCGCAGAAGAGATCTCCTTCCTGCTTACAATAATTTCTATAAATATCAGAATAACAGTAATCCTCAGAAATAGCTGCAATGAAGGGAAGTTATCCTAGCACCCAGAACTGAACACACCGACTCCCTCAGGTAACCGTAAGCTCTTTGCCTTGACATCAGTCCTCTGAAAAGCAATGGGAGAGCCCGGAGCGCGCGTGGGCCGCTGGGATGGTCAATGAGAGCGGGGCACCCAGGTACCACGCGGGTCACCAGGACGGTCAATGAGAGCGGGACACCCGGGTCCCACGCAGGTCACTGGGGTGGTCGGTGCAAGCAGGGCACCCAGGTACCGTGCGGGTCACCAGGACGGTCAATGAGAGCGGGACACCCGGGTCCCACGTGGGTCACCGGGACAGTCAACATGGGCAGGGCACCCAGGTACCACGTGGGTCACCGGGACGGTCAATGAGAGCGGGGCGCCCGGGTCCCACGTGGGTCACCGGGGCGGTTGGTGCAAGCAGGGCACCCAGGTACCGTGTGGCCCAGCGGCCCGGAGCGCACGCGGGCCACCAGGACAGTCAACACGAGCGGGGCACCCAGCTCCCACACGGGCCACCGGGACGGTCAACGCGCATTCCCCAAGGGCCGGTCACGCACGGCGGCCTCACAAGGCAACAGGCCCTGGTAAACATGGGCTGGACGAGCACAATTAGACCAACGGCGAGCGCAGCAGGCGCGGGGTAGCGACCAACGGCTCAATATCCATCTGGCAGCCAGGAACGAGCAGAGCACCCCGGGGGCAATACGGGGCCGGTGCCACTTCACCTCTCCATCGACCCCGGCACAGCGAGAACGGGGTCCAGAGCAGCCCTGGACATGCACGTGCAGGGCGAAGGCAGCAATGCCAACGGTACAGGCAGAGATCACCCCTTGCAAAGGACCAACCAAACGGCTACATCACAGGAGCTCCTTATTGGTGTCAGGCACCAAAAACAGGCATGTGGAAGTGGAAATTAGGTCAGATTAATCAGGATAAATATAAAAGACTGGCATCAGCACCACAAACTAAACCCAGAGCAGCTACACACAGAATGAGAGGCAACTAGCACCAACCAGCAAAGCTAAGAAGCAATTCGTAGGTACATCAGTAACAAAAGCAACGGCACGAAAAAGGCTGGTCTGCTACGGCAGGCAGGAAAGCCCTGGAGCGGCAGCACCCGATGAGGCCGTTTGCGCCCTTTTCCGCACAGTCCCCACGTTGCAGCCCAGCCGGGCGGGCGGCAC
>JASSRY010000380.1:135760-148914 GCA_032466555.1 Tinamus major | reverse complement strand
CCTGGGAACGCCGCCGAGGCAGGAGGCTCCCGCGGCTCAAGGCAGCCCGGGAGGAGAGATCCCTCGAGGGCTTCTCCACACAGGGCCTCAAGCTCAGGAAATCCTCTGGGATGCAAATAGCTGGAGTATCTCCTGGAAGCCTCACAGGCCTGCCCTGCCCTTGGCTCCCTCCTCTGAGCGAAAAAGATTCCTTGGGAATTCGGTCCCTGCCATCTGCCCCATCAGTAGGTAATTTATTTTGAAAACTTATAGGACATTTTTTTTGAAGGCTTTTGGAAAAATCCCTGTGTACTGTCCTGCCTGGATCGGTCTCGCCTGCGTGCTTGCCTACGCACAAAGGACTCCTAATGGATTTATGAGTCATGAGCTCACTTTACAAAACCCAGGTTGACTCTTCCCAATACTTCATACTTAACCATGTCTACTACTCTTCTTTATTATAGTCCCCGGTGATTTATTTGGCATAGAAGTTAGACATACTGGTCTGCAGTTCCCAGGCCGTGCTGGGAGCCTCTTTTGAAGCTGTTTTCTGCTTCCGCGGCCTCCTCTTCCCTTCGCAAGCCGAGTCGGATGCGGCTGCGGAGCAGGTCGGGTGTCCCGGGCCTGGGCTGCTCCCCAGGGGCTCTGCTCTGCCGGCGCGGGGGTCACCCCGTTTTCTCTGCGTCCTCCCCTGCTGACCCTTAGTCTGAGAAGTTTCCTCAGATGTATTAACTATATAAAAAGGTGTTATGTCCAATACTACCAAAGATTATTTCTTCAGATAACTCTTTTGTTGTTGTTGTTTGATTTGCCTAGTGTTATTTTTCTTCCATCTAAGGGTGTTTGAAGGGACAACCAATATGGCAAAGTTGCCTTGGGACATCTCCCAGGTCTTCTACAGCTGAGGACATTAATTTCATCATTCCCAAGGGGGAAAAAAAAAAAAAAAAAAAAAAGGTCTGCAAGGTCTGTCAGTTTGAAGTAAGAATCTTGGGAGCTTTCTCTTGATTTTCTATTTCCTCCAAGGAGAGAGCCAATAAATGGTTACTGGTTCTGAAATGCGCGTGTGGTTCTGAACGCTCATCCCACGATGGCTCCTGAGCAAGCAAACACGCTCTCGTTCAACAAGCATGTGAGGATCATGAGCTCCTGCAGCCCGAGGAGCTTCTGGAGCTCCATGGGAAGATTCCTGCATTTCCATAAGGTCTGCGCAGCCGAGGCAGAAGCTTTAGTCATACATATGTGTGTACGCATACATACGTACATATACATTTATATTTACATAGGTATGTATGTATATATATGTAGCTGCATATATATGCTTTCTCCTTTTCTTCTTATCTTTATGTACCAGTAGAACATTGAAAGTGAGTCCTTCCTGCAGCTGGATAAAGAACAAAACCTAAAAAGATGAACTGAAGCAACCACATTGCAACCACAGAAACCAATAGTCTGCATACGAAACAGAAACCTTATCAAGGTGGTGGAGAGCTTCCTTCCCCCGGCTCGGATCCGGCTCGCAGCGAGCGCCGAGACGCGGCTGCAGATCCCGGGGCTGCTCCGCGGCTGGTGTCCGGCGCCCGAGGCCGGGAACCCGAGCAAGCCCCGTGGTTAGAAGCGGCTGATGGTGCCACCATCCGCGAGCCGGGTCTTTGCAAAGACGTGAACGACTCGGCAGAGCCGAGGATTTCTGCAAAGCTGAATGAGCCCAGAAGTAATGAGCACCCTGTTCGAATAGCTGAGACCTGCAAAAGGAGAAGTTGTGTTGTTGTAAGAGCTCAGGTTTGGGAGACGTGCTGACGGCTCCATGCAGCCAGCAAAATGCCATGACAATATCAGAAAATTAAATATATGATTTTCATCCAAAATACCTGGAGTCTAAGGAGAAGTGACTTTTATTCTAGACTGTACTGCAATGGATAATGACCAGTTACCTGGAAATGGGCGTTCATCTTGCAATTAGTGAACGTAATGAGACTGCAATTAATCTGTACGAATGGATGATAATCCTAACCAGTAACATGTATTCCTAGTGCTTCAAAGGCTTAATTCCCAGAGCTGAGGAAAGTTGGGTAAAATCACTGAAAAGGAAAGAACAGACTGAAAATAGGACTGTAAATGCAACACCCAAGCAGAGCTTTTCAGATGACCAAGAAAAAGGGACAGCTTTGAAATTCTCTCCTCAAAGACCCGGTGTCAGAAGTCTCCTTTGAGGACGTTTGCTGTGATACACTGTGTTTTCAGGCACAGTTTCCCTGTGTTCATCCCTGTGGAGATTTGGGCTGGTCTGTGATAACTGGATCCTGGAGGTTAGCAACACGTCTCCTACCCAAGACACGGCATCAAATCAAATTTATTTTGTTTGAGCTTTGCTCCATCATTTCCCTGGTGAAATTTAAATGTCAAAAATAACACCCACGGATTTTTTTTATTTATTTTTGAATATTGTATCAGCCAGGTTCCCAAACACGCCTGTACTAATAGACTGTATTACCTTTCCGTTTGTAATCAAGTTCCAGAACTCAGGCTCGGGGGCTGGAGAGACACCCCGGACGTCTCGGCAGCTCACTGGCCATTAAAGGTCACCCGGTTACCTCTGTATGGAGCCCAATAAAGCCTTTTGACTAACGTACGGTCAATATTTGGCAAAAACAAGGAGTTTATCGAGACAGGGAGCCTAGTTTATAGTCCTTGGTGGACAGAGAATCGACAAGCACCCCGACAGTAAATGACATGCTTTACTTGTGCTCAGCATGCAGCTCGCTGTGTCTCTATTAAAGCAAGGAAAATGCACGCCCGAAATCTTGTCAATCTTTTTTTCCAATTATATTGGCTGGCCTAATAAAAGATGTTTTCTCTCCCTACAAAACCTCCCTGCCTTACTCTCTCTTTCGATTTGTGCAGCTCAGCTATATCCTCCATTGATTCTGGTTGGCATTTTCATAGAATCATAAATACTGATACTAGGAAAGCATCCCGATAAATCGATTGGTGAACTCAGATGATCAAATGGATGTATGCTAAATCTAATAACGATTTTTAACCAATTTTAAATTTTTAAATCTTCTGTGAATGTATTTCAAAACTGAGTTTTGTAGTTTTTGCAGAAATGAAATAGTTAACCACAAATATTTGTGCCTTACTGCCACCCACCCAGACCCTCCACTGTCACCATGTTGTTCCTAGCCCCATATTGTCGTTCCTTGTTTTGTATTTGTGAATTTCTTGCATGGGATTTTGTGCTTGTCACCAGCTAATATCAGGCAGAACTAGTTTCCCCAGCAACTCAGAGACTTCACATGAGGAGAACTTCATGCCTTTTGGTGGCGAGATAGTGGTGAATTATCTCTGAAAACCATTTATCAGCTAGTTTTGCCCCACCTCTGTGGCACTTATATCCGAGCCTCATTTCTCCCTAGGAAGGTATTTGGGCTTTGTAATCAAATCACAGCTCCACCTCTGTTCTGACAAGATTGGAAGGCTTAAAAAGATCAAAGCAAGGCATTTCCTCCAAACCTCAAATAATCTTCATGCTGCTTTTTTGAGTCTTGGCAGATGTCGTAATAACGTTTTAAAATGCAGAACGCTGGAAGCCGCTCTGAGCACGGGCCTCTCCGCCGCGGGATGCGGCGGTTCCGTCCCGGCGCCTCCGCGGTCCCTCGCGCCCGGCACCGCAGCCTCACGGGGACCTTCCTGATCAGCCGTGCTCCGCCAGCTGTGATCTTAGATATAAATCATCCACGTGTTTTCAACACCCATGTTTTTATAGTGGCTTTTACACTGATTAAAGTGTTGAACACCATCAAAACCAGTAGCAATCCTTTAGGAACCTTTCTAGGAACATGCTCAGCCGAAAACAATTTCCTGTTGATGAACGCTTTTTAAATTCATGAGCCTTTTAGAGCCAGTTAATGGTTCTTTATTAGCATTGTGCGCTAAGTTTTTAAATGCAAATGTCCCATGGCATTAAGTCAATTATCTTACCAAACTGGAGAGTGTGACACACTCACGTGCACCTTTCCAGGGCTGTTTTCAAAGGAGAAGCCAGGGCTGTTTGGAAAGGCTGCTCCGCAGGGATGAGTTTCTGCTCCGCATCAGCTTGGCTTAGGGAGGAGGGCACACACGGCTGCTCCTGCAAAGCCAAACGTTATGTTCTTGTTTACAAAATTGGAAAGGGAGTCACCAAAAGAGGAAAGCAAAGCAATGAAACGTAACCACCGAACGTCTCGGACACCAGAGGTCTTTGCTAGTCCCAGCTCAGAGCATCCGAGGCATCACGTAGTCACAGGAAATGACTCAGAGGTGGCTGGATGCTGCTTGGGAACGCGGATGCAGATGGATGCAGAGGTCGTAAGCCGGAGCAAGGGGAGGGCTGGGGCTCCGCAGGGTCTCAGCAGCGCCCACCAGACCTGCCGCCCTCGCAGGGGTTCCTCAGCCTCCCCTCCCCCGGGGCGCTGCTGTCCTTGGAGCAGCGCACGGTGATCCCGGGCAAAGCAGGGGTGGGACCCGTCCCCTCCCCGCTGCACCTCTCTTCACAGTCCTCATTTGTTATTTAACCATTGCACCGCTTCTGGCTTCAAAGCTTTCCCTCTGGCCACAGTGTTTTCAAGCGTGCTGCAGTAAATCAAACCCGGTATTAATTGCACAGCTCTGTTACTTGTCCGTGCCCCAGGTTTTCTTGGAAACTGCACGTTATTAGTAACGCAGAGAGCAGGTGGGGATTCTGCTGCGTTTCCGAGCTGCTCCCTCACCTCGGCCGCCCGGGCCGCCCGCATCCCACGGGACGCGATGCCCCACGGCCCCGCGCGCTGCGTGCGCAGCCCCCGCGTCGCTCCCTGCGCCGGCACCGCGTCAGCGCCGCGTCACCGGGCCCGGCGCCCGCCCCTTCCCACCGCCCCGCGCGGCGCTGCCCTCGCTCCTCTCCCGTGTCCTTGGCAGGACTTCGCTCCCGTTCTGCCCCGTGCCTTCAGCTTCCCTTATCGCTCCTCCACTTACCGCAAACTCTAATTAACTGTGATTTCTGTTTCTTATTATCTCTGTTCATTATATATTGCTTTATATCCTCAGGAAACATGCTAGAGATATTGCAGTGGGGATTATTCAAGTGGGTGATTAAAAAGAAACTGCAGTGCACCTTTAATAGGCATATAGGGTGGATTTTAGCATGAGTTTATTTTAGATTAACCCTGCAAAGTGAATTTTCCGGAAGGACTTGAGTGTGTCCTACTCTTCCCATGGAAATAATTGGCATCCAAAAGGCAGTTTTCTAAGGCAGTGGAGAAGGTAGCACAAAAAAAAAAAAAGAAAAAAAAAGAAAAAAAAAAGATGCCCTCATTAGATCTGCTAATGCAAAACCTACATTTCACTGAAAAAAAAAAAAAAGGTCCTGCGATGACTGGAAACACTGAATCACACTGAATGATTGAAAACATGAGCAAGGAAACAGAAATCCTTCTCTATGATGTAAATCCAAAATACCTAAATCGTCAACAAACAAACGGACCTTAAACAACCTAAAGGAGAAACCGGGATTTTTTATGTTATTTTTTTCCGCAGGAAAGCCCACGGCCCCACTGAGGACACGGGCAGCGGGACTGTCCCTTGGGCAAGGGCAGCATCGGGTCTCAGCAGCCTCCCCGGCGCCACCGGCTCAGGGGGCTGCAGGGCCCGGGGGGCTCCGGCCCCGGCTCCCGCTCCAGCTCCCTCTCCAGCCCCAGCTCCCGCTCCGGCCCTGGCTCCCGCTCCAGCTCTGCGCGTCCCCCTGGAACGTCCCAACGCAGACGGCAGCAGCACGAGAGCCTCAAATCCCAGCCAGGCTCCAGCCATGTGGGACAGGCAGCTGGTACTGGGGCGGCAGCTTCATGCAAAGCCATGGAGAGAAAATCTGGCAGGAGTTTGGGCTTTCTGATCAAGATCCACAGGAAATCCTGCTGTGCTGCTGGACTGTGTTTGGGCCAGCAGAATTAGCATGCCACATCCCAGCTGAAAATCGCCTGGGGGTAAAAGATGAATCAGGGGAGATGTATAAAGGCACTGTCCTGTCTATGAAATTAAAAGCAATATTAGGAAAAAGCTGAGCGGGAGCCGCGCTGGCCTCTTGGGCAGAGGGAGTGGGACTGACGTGGAAGCAGAGGAGGACGGGGGGTCCCGGCTGCGATCGGGGCTGGGAGAGCTCTTGGCTTTGCAAAGCCCCGAGGGCCGTTCCTGGAACATCCATGGCCGCCGCGAAGCTGCTCCTGCGCCCCACGGCCGCGACGCTGCCCTTGCGCGAGCGCCGGGGACGCTGCGGGTGACGAGAGGTTACGGGAGGACACGTTCTGGGACGGGGCAGCCCCGAGGGACCCTTCACGCCAAGGCGCTCAGCCACGCGCAGCCGCCCGCCGCGCTGTGCCGAACCGGGGCCACGGCCGGGCCGCTCTGCCACCGCTTTGTGCCCGCAGAGCCCCGTGGAGCATCCGCTGCCTCTGAGCTCTGCCTCTGAGCCTGCAGATGTGGGAATTCAGACTCGGTTTAAAATGGGTCAGCGGTTCCCAGCTACTTGTGCAAGCGGAAAATCAGGACAAATTTCCCTTCCTTCTGCTGTGTCACGGAGCAGCTGTCCTGGTCCTTGCGGGAGCAGCGCTCGGCCGTCCCGCGCAGCCGAGTCCACAGGGCAGGGGCTGAGCAGGGGCTGCGAGCGCCGCGCGGGCGGCAGGGCCGGACACCCCTGTGCTCTGCCCAGGACCGGGGAGGAACCGGGATGCAGCGATGGGACGGGGATGCAGCGACGGGCACCAGCCGCGGCGGCACAGGGAGGCCGCGGGTGAGGAAACCCCCCGTGGCTGCTGGAGCATCGCTTGGAAAGAGAACTTCGGATGCCACAAAACTTGTAGGGTTTCCCGGGCGAAGGATGTGGTTCATCCACAAGGCACCAAAACGGCCCCTACCGATGGGCCTCCCATGCGGTGACCAGCAGGAGCCCCGGGGACCCGCCGGGCCCACGGGGGTGACACCTGCACCCGGGCGAGGTGTCCAGGGCCCTGCTGGGACCGGAGCCGGCAGAGCCTCCAAACCTGCCCCCTCCGAGCGCCCTGTGTCCCCCCGATGCTCGAGCCCAGGCGCATCCGAGGGAAACCCTTTCCTGGCAGCACCCGGAGGGGTTCGGCCCGGGGAACAGCCCCGGCAGCGGCTGTCCAGGCTGCAGCGCCCTCCTCCTGCTCGCCAGCCCCATTCCCGGCTCCTGCCGCTCTTCCCGGGATGTGGTGCCTATTCCCGTTCCCACCGAGTGTCACCGGCGCTGGTGACCCCAGTGCGGGGAGCGGCGCGAGCGGCAGCGCTCACGTAACCCGCCACCACGTCCTTCCAAATCCGGGGAACAGCCGCAAACCTGATTTCAAGGCGCTCGGAGACGGTCGCAGCCCGTGGGTAGTGCGAAGCTGAGAGCCTGCTGAACAGCTAACGCGGTGGATGCCAGCCTTGCACCTCCAAATCCATTTTCATTTGTACTCGCACGCCGTTTCCCACCTCCTCGCGCTGCCAGCACCAAGCTGACTCACATGGTGTCGAGGAACACTTCTTGTCATGAGGGTTCTGCCTTGCAACAGCCTCGAGAACGACGCAAATGGCAAAGCAGATCCCTGAACGTGGAAGGTGCTGAGCAAGGACGGGCGCCGCTCGACTGATGGAGACGGCAAATTCGGGAGTTGTGGAAGGGGGCAGAGCCGCGCGGGGCAGCGGGAGGCGGCAGGGAGCAGCCCTGGCTCCGGCAGGTCCCGTGTCGGGAAGTCCTGGATTATCAAAACTGCAGCCGGGGGGGCTGTGGGGCGGCGTGGGCATGCGAGTGTGAGCACCTGCACACACAGATACCTGCACGGGTGCACGGGGAGGCACATGCGTGTGTGAGCACATGCACACACAGACACCTGCACGGTTGCACGGGGCAGCACACGTGTGTGTGAGCACATGCACACACAGACACCCACACGGTTGCACGGGGAGGCGCATGCGTGTGTGAGCACCTGCACACACAGATACCTGCACAGTTGCATGGGTCAGCGCGGGCACGTGTGTGTGAGCACATGCACACATACAGACACCCGCACGGTTGCACAGGGAGGCACATGCGCATGCACGTGTGTGTGAGCACACGCGCACACACAGACACCCGCACGGTTGCACAGGCTCCTCGGGGAGCCTGACCCGCCGCCGCCGAGCGCTGCAAACCCTCCCTTGGCTGCCGTGGCCGCCCCGGACACGCGGTGCCCGCGCAGCTGCCGGCACCAAGACCTCCGTGCGCACACGCGCTCAGGGGGAGCCTTCGCCGGGGAGCATCGCCGGGAAGGGGCTTTAACGGGCAGGGAAGGCAGACGGTGCAGCCAGGCGGGACGCGGCCAGGCACGCGCGCTGACCCGCAGGGTCTGCACGAGACCGTTCCGTCTCCTTCCCCCTGCGGGTGACAAGAGGGCGCAGGAGGACGCGGTTGTGGACAGCGTGATCATCCCACGACACGGGGCGCTCACGGTAGACGGGACCGAGCAGGATGCGGCTCCCACAGCCTCACGCTGCGCAGGAGGCCGGTCCGTGCTCATTCCCAGCTGGATGTCGGAAGGAGTCGGCACCGCTTCCCGCCGGAGCAAGGAGGCTCCGGACGGAGCTGCCGGCGGCTCCCAGGCAGCCCCGCAGCGCGAGGCGCGGGCGCACCACGAGCAGTGACTGTCACCCTGTGCAGTGACACCGAGCAGCAGCGCCGCGGAGCCTGAGACAGCCCCTTCGCTGCAGCCAAAGGTGTCCGTGCGATCCCGGGAAGCAGCTGAACCTTCTCTTGGCGCTTTCCGCTCGTTCCGAACGATGCGGCAGAGAGGTGGAGCGCAAGGCCGGGCAGCGCTGCGGGAGCAGCCGGGGCGGCGGGAGGAGACCCCTGCACCAGCCGCGCAGCCCGCGGGCCCCGACCGCCCCTGCCGGCACCGGGACCCCGTGCGGAGCGCGAGCCGGACCCTCCTCGGCGCGGGCAGGGGGGCGCCCACCGCGGGGCTGTCTCCTCCGGGCTGGCGGAGCCATCGGCGCTGCCGGGACCCCGAGGACTCGCCCGGAACGGGAGAGGCCCAGGGAGGCGCTAGGAAGAGCCGCCAGTGCTCGCCGAGGCACAGCCGGCTGCGGCAGCGCGGACCGGGGAGGAACCGGCTCCGAGAGCCCCAGGCGGCACAAAAACAACCCGGGGGAAAGTCAGGCAAGAGAGGCCAGCGCGGCCTGCGGCGTGCGATGGCAGGGGACGAGGTCCCTGCAGCGCCGTGAGGGACAAGGAACAGCCAGGTCCCTGCAGCACCGTGTGCGATGGCAGGGGACGAGGTCCCCGCAGCACCGTGAGGGACAATGAACAGCCAGGTCCCTGCAGCACCATGTGTGATGGCAGGGGACGAGGTCCCCACAGCGCCGTGAGGGACAATGAACAGCCAGGTCCCTGCAGCACCGTGTGCGATGGCAGCGGGCCAGGCCCTGCAGCGCCAGGCACAGTCCTGGGGGACCAGGTCCCACGTGTGACCATGGGGACCAGGTCCCTGCAGCACCATCCGTGATCATTGGGCACCGGGTCCCTGCAGCACCCTACACGGATGATCCCGGGGGAGCAGCTCCCTGCACGAGGATGCAGCGCCGGGGCTGCGGCATCGAGGTTGCCCCCTCTGCGCTCTGCTGCCTTCCGCGCTCCTGTTTCCATGATTGCAGCCTGCGCTTTTACCCGCACTGCGAGGGATTAGCGCTGATTCTGATTCATCTTTTTAATCTCGCCTGCTAAGGCTTTATCTAGGAGTGATTATAAAATCACTGCTGATAAAATTAGTGGATTTCACAAAAAAAGGGGTGGAATGATAAACAGCGATTGCAGAGCAGCCGCACAGAAAGATCCAGCTAACTTGGCAAGCTGCCCCCTTCCAAACAACATGTATTTAAACAGTCAGAAACACCCATCTCCCTGGTGATGCAGGCGGGGGTCGGCGCCGCGGGGGGCAGGGGCTGCTCGTGGGTGCGGGCAGAGCCGGACGGGGAGGTGCGGGGACCGGGGGGTTTCACCGGCAGCCCGGGACGGTCCGGGTCCGGGTCTGGGTCCGGGTCCGCACGGCCGCGGGGTCCGGCCCTTCCGAGACGGAGCTGCTGGGGACGGGAAAGTGCGGAGCTCGGAATGGCTGCGGGCGCCTGGAGCAACTGAGACCGTATAGCCCATGAGGAGCCGCTGAGCCCCTATAGCCCGTGAGGAGGCTCCAGGCCCCTATAGCCCGTGAGGAGCCGCCGAGCCCCTATAGCCTGTGAGGAGGCTCCAGGAGCGGAGCCACGGCCGGTGGTGCCGGGAGAGGAGGCGCCGGGAGCCGACGGCTCCGCGCTTCGGGGCAGCAGCAGCGATACGGACATGGACAAGGATCCTCAGGGAGGAAGGCTCGGATCCGTGCGCCGCTCCATGCGTGCACAGCCAAGGGCAGGATTTAGCTGATTGAGGGTGTTTTACAAACCTCCTTTCGGTGTGAGCAATAATGTTGACGAAGACACCCAGGGCCTGACTGCCCCGTGACCACGGGCCTCATCCCCATGGCCGGGATCCCGGCCTCCGGGAAGACGCCGAGCCCGGAGCACCCGGCCTGTGGCTACGGCCAGCAGTTAAATGAAAACAAAGCAGCTAAAAACAAACCAGGAGGAGCCTCTGCCTTTCCGGAGGGGATGACGAGCAGCAGGAGCCGGGCGGCAGCGCCAGGAGAGGCTGCCAGGGCCGCCCATGCCCATCGCGCCGTCCCGCGCCGGGCCGTGACCTGCGGCGCTGGGGACGCAGCTCCCTGAATCTCGCACCGCCGTTCCTTTCCCTTTCCAAATACTCCCTCCCGTTTTAAGCAGCTTTCTGCCCGTTCCGGGACATCGCGGCGCGGTCGCGGGCGTCTCTGCTCGCTGGGATGAGCCCGCGCCGTTGAGCCCCTCTCGCAGACCAGCTCGTGGCTCTGGCGGCTCTTCCTGCCCTGGGACGCTCTCCCTTTGCCCGGATCCTCTTGGCACGGTGCTGTTCCCAGGGAATCCCACCCGGCATTTCCCACCTCTGCACTGAGTGTCCCCGCATGCCACTCTGGGCACCCGTAACGTCCCACGCGGGTTTGTCCACGAGCAGATAAAACCGCAGCCAGCTCCGCTCCTCCGGTAACGCACCAAGAGCCCACGCCACAGCCTGGATCCTTGGAGCCGGCACCGCAGGCCCACTCCTTGGAGCCAGTACCGCAGCCCTTTCCTTGGATCCTGCACCGCAGCCCCGGTCCTTGCAGCCGGCACCGCAGCCTGTTCCTTGGAACTGGCACCGCAGCCTGTTCCTTGGAGCCGGCACCGCAGCCCCGTTCCTTGGAGCCGGCATTGCAGCCTGGATCCTTGCAGCTCGCACTGCAGCCCCGCTCCTTGGAGCCCGCACCGCAGCCTGTTCCTTGGATCCTGCACCGCAGCCCGTTCCTTGGAGCCGGCACCGCAGCCCCGCTCCTTGGCATCACCTCCCATGGGAAGAACCATGTCCCCGAGCACGGCCCGTTGCGAGGGGCAGCGCGAGGAACCCGCAGCGCCCGCACGGGCCGCCCACGGGGGACAGCAGGGGCTCACGGGTGCCCGTGGCCAGCGGCCGGCGCCGCAGACAGACCCGGCTACACTCGATGCCCAAGCCAGGGCTGCCCACCGCGTGCCGGGCCGCGCCGTCAGCCTCCGTGTCCGCCGGGATTCGCGACAGCGCGAGATGAAGGTGTCACCTGCTCTGAACTGGCCTCTGCGTTCGCTGCCGGCCCTTCCGAGACACGGGCAGAGCGCGGACACGCGCGGAGCGAGATCCAAGGAACAACCCGCAGGAAGGCAGCGCCGCGCGGCAGGGGAGCCGCCACGGCCGAGAGCCGGCGACCGCGCGGGGAGGACGGGATTGTTGGGGGGATGATGGGGACGGGATCGTGTGGGGGAGACGGGGATGGGATTGTGCAGGGGATGAGGGGGATAGGATCATGTGGGGGATAACAGGGACGGGATTGTGCAGGGAAGACGCCCGCGTGCAAGGGCAGTGCCGGGGCCCCTGAAGCCCAGAGGGGCACAAGGTGGCCGGGTGAATCCCGGCACGGGGACCACAAGATGTGGCAGTGGGCGACCTGCACCATGTCCCACACCCGGCTGGGCCCAGTGACGCTGAGCACAGCTCCAGGGAATGCATCCTGCTCCAGGGAACCCTGCTCCATGGAATAAATCCTGCTCCCAGGATCCCTATTCCAAGGAACCCTGCTGCACAGAATAAACCCTGCTCCAAGGAAGCGCGTAGGGTGCGAGCGGCTCTGCCGGCTGCGCCGTTCCCAGGGCAGAGCGGGCGCCGCGCAGCCGCGCGGGAGGAGCAGGGTCTGCTCAGCGCTGTGGGAAGACGGAGGGTGACGGGATTGCGCCGCGGAGCCGCTTCCACAGGGAGGTGTTAAGTGGAGCTTTAATCGAGCCAGGAACGATATAAAACATGCCAAGCGCTGGAAGCCGAAGCCAGACAAATCCACGTTGAAAATTAGGGCGATTAACAGAACACATGAAATCCGGGCAGTCATACCCACTCTCACGATTTCGTCCATACGTGACTTACTCCCTGCGCCTGCCAGTTAAACACCCTGTCTCTGCTTCCTGCACTACGAGCGCCTGTACTTCACCCGGCTCGTCCCAGCGCTGGAGCTGGCGCTCCCGCCGTCCCGCCGCGGCCCCCGCATCCCGCATCCCGCATCCCGCAGGGCTGGCGACCCTCGGGAAGCGGCCGGCGCCCGCGGCCCCGCGCGGGACTCGCTGCTCCCGCCGGGCGGCTCCGCGGGGAGGTCGGGAGGCGCCGCCGGGAATCCCGCGCGCCCGGACCCACCCGGAACTACAACTCCCGGCGTGCCCCGCGCGGGAGCGGGACTACAGCTCCCGGCCTGCCCCGCGCCGCCCCCGCTCCCGCGCATGCGCAGCGGAGGCCGCGCGTCCCGGTACTACCGCCCCCGAGAGCCCCCGCGCGGGCGGCTCCGCCCCGGCGCGTCCCGGCGTGCCCCGCGCGGGGCGGCGGAAGCGGCGGGCGGAATGGCGGGGCGCGCGCGGTAGCCGCCGCCATGGCGCTCATCGAGGGCGTGGGCGACGAGGTGACGCTGCTGCTGGCGCTGCTGCTGGCGGCCGCCGTGCTCGCGCTGGCCTGGGCCTCCACG
>JASSRY010000380.1:40364-54024 GCA_032466555.1 Tinamus major | reverse complement strand
GGGATGGGGCGGCTCGGCGGGGGGGGCCCGGGGGGCGGCCCGGGGGATGAGCGCGGATTAGCGCCCCCCGCGGCGCGGGGGCTCCGCGGCGGCGGCCGAGGCGGCGGCGGGGCCATGTGCCGGGGCCGCTAATCCCGCGGGGGCGGCGCGGCCCGGGGAAGCCGGGATCCCCGCGCGCGCTGCCAGCTGGCGCCGCCGCTCCCGGGGCTCCCGCGCACCGGGCCGGGCCCGACGCCAGCGGCGCGGGGGGGCCGCCCCGCGCCCCGGGGGGGCCGCTCCGCACCACGGTGGGGGGCCGTGTGGAGCCTCCCGCCCGGGCGATGCTGGAGGCTGGGACCGGGCGCGGGATGCGGCCTGGGAGCCGTGACCCCCCCGCCGCCCCCCCGCCTGCTCCTCCAGCCGCGTTCCCAGCCGCAGGAAGCAGGATTAACCCTGCAGCTGTTAAAATGCCCTGAGCTGCTTAAGGCCGGCGCTGCCACCTCCCGCTCCTGCCCCAGGCCCGGGCGTGAGCCCCTTGCCCATCCCCTGCACCCCCATAGCCCCCGTCCTCCAGCTGAGCCCCTGGGGCGCATGGGGGTCCCAGCACCGGCCCCTTCCCCACGCACCCTCCATGCTGCAGGATCTGGCGCTGGAGGGGGGTCTGTGCAGCCCTCCTGCGCCTCAGTTTCCCCCGGTTGCTGCAGTGGGGCTGGGGGCCATGCAAGGAGGGTCCCTTGGGCCCAGCTGAGCTGTCCCCCCTGCCCCACCACAGGCAGCTGCTTCCTGTGCCTGGTGGACGTGGTGCCCGTGAAGAATGAGGATGGGGCTGTCATCATGTTCATCCTGAACTTCGAGGTGGTGATGGAGAAGGAGTGCCTGGGCTCGCCCGACAAGGACACCAACCACTGGGTCACCCCCGCCAGCTGGTTCCCCGCAGGTAGGGCGGGCGCTGGGCACGGCGGGAGGCAGCTCCTTAGAGGCTGGCCCTGCAGACCCGCCGCGGGCCCGGGCTGTCGGGCAGAGGGGCCCCGTCTCTGCGGATGGGGCTGCCCGCTCCACCTGCAGCCGGAGACGCCCCTCACCCTGGCCTCGCTCCCCCAGGGCGCAGCAAGTCCTTCAAGCTGAAGCTGCCGGCGCTGCTGGCGCTGACGGGCAGCAAGCAGTCGCTGCCGCAGGAGCCGCCCGACGCCGTCATCGTGGACTTCTGCAAGCACAGCAGCGAGTCGGCCCCCGACGAGGCCACCTCGTCCCTGGAGAACAGCTGCCCGGGCGGCTCCCAGCCCGAGGACCAGAAGGCCCTGATGGACCTGGAGGATGGCGAGGACGAGGGGCGCGTGGAGCCGCCCGTCACGCACTCGTCGCCCCGCGCCGAGCGCCTGGCCCCGCGCGCCTCCTTCTCCAACTGCAGCCTGCCGCGGAGCCGCTCCCGCGAGAGCTTCCACAGCGTGCGCCGCGCGTCCTCCGTGGACGACATCGACACCATGAAGGGCGAGGGCGACAAGCGCTGCCACAACCGGCACGCCAGCACGGGGGCCGGCATGCACCGCGGCTGCAGCACAGGTAGCGGCTCCGGCGGGTGCCCCCCTCGCTGCCCCCTCGCCCGGTGCCCTGCGCGCCCACGGCAGCGGCTGCGCGGCTGGAGCGCATGGCACAGGGCCAGGCGCCGGGCCCGGGGCGCAGTCATTAGCGCTGCAGCTCGTTAGCGCTGCCCGTCCGCGTGTGCCGGCCCCAGGAGCAGGCTCTGTCCTGCTGCCAGCAGCTCGTTAAGGCAGGGCAGGACGAGGCCAGGCGGGCGCCACGTGCGCGGGGACGGCAGCAGGACGGCTCGGGGCACCGTCACTGTCACGCTGCTCATCGCCCTAATGCTGCGCGCTGCGGGCAGGCGTGCGGGGGTCGGCCCATGGCGCCTCCCCGCGTTGCTCCCGCTTCCCGGTGCACGTGCCCGGTGCAGGCCGGGGGGACCGCAGGAGCGATGCAGGAGACAGGCGGGTGCCAGCACCTGCCCTGCCCTGATCCTCTTAGCGACGCAGCGAGCGTGCAGCAATTGCCTTGTTATGGCCCTCTTCCCGCTAAGCGCATTAGCTGGAGGAATAATTATATTAACGGTAAATGATATGAAGCGGTGGCTTCCCTGGGCAGCAGCACCCTGGGGTGCCTGGCCGGGACCTGCTCCCGCTCGCGGTGGTGGCCCGGGGTTGTCGGGGACCCCGAGCGGTGACGCGGCCCCCCCTGCCCAGGGGCCATGAACAACGTGCGCAGCACCCTGCTGAACTCCACGTCCGACTCGGACCTCATGCGCTACCGGGCCATCAGCAAGATCCCCCAGATCACCCTCAACTTCGTGGACTTCAAGGCGGACGCGTTCCTGGCCGCGCCGTCCAGCGAGAAGGAGATCATCGCCCCCACCAAGCTGAAGGACCGCACGCACAACGTCACCGAGAAGGTCACCCAGGTAGGGTGGCCGGCCCGCGGGCGCGCGTGGAGCCTGTGGGAGCCTGTGGGAGCCGCCCGGGGTCCCACGTGGCACTGGGGGCTGCAGGAGGGGCCCACGTGGCCAGAGCTGTGATGCTGATGCCAGGGCTGCGGGATGACGGTGCCGGGATGCCGGGGATCCCCGGTGCAGCTCGGGGATGCCGGGGGCTGCAGGAGGCTGATGCTCTAGGACGTCCCGGTGCTGCAGGATGGAGCTCAGGGCACGGCTCACGGAGGCCGGTGTGACGTGCAGGGTGTCACTGGCTGTCCCAGTGCTGGGGCGGGTTGTTGTCCCCGTTGTCGCTGGCCGGGGACGCTCTGCTCCAGCTACTGCAGTCGATCCCGTACTGGCCGTGATGGGGCGCGGGGACGTTGGGGACAGGGTGCAAGGCCGGGGCTGCCACGAGGGTGCAGCAGGGAGGCGGCCGCGCGCGGGGCCGCAGCGGTGCCATCCCTTGGCGCTGGGGCTCCCGGGATCACCGTGCTCCCGGGATCACCGCGCTCCCGTCGGGGGATGCTGGAGCGGCTCCTCGCAGCTCCGGGCTGCGTGCGGGGTGCCGGCCCGGCCGCGGCCCCGGCGCCTAATCCTGCGCACGTTGTGTAACGGCCATCTGGCCGCGGGGAGCAGGCGGCGGCGGCTGCTTAATTACAGCCTGATCCCGGCTCCTGCTAATGAAGTTAAAGCTGCCGCGGTCGCTGGGTGCAGGGAGGGTACGCGGAGGCCAGGGCTGCCCTGGGCCGGGGACCGCAGGCACCACCGCACGTGTGACAGCAGCGGCCTGGGACCCGGTCCCCAGGCACGGGGAGCTCCCGGCCCTGCTGCTGGGGAACCCTCTGCTGCCAACTGGGTCAGGCACAGGGGGATCCTGGCCCTCCGTGTCCGCAGGGACGGGATGTCCCCTCCTCTCCCCATGTCGTGCAAGGCGCTGCTAGCCGCCCCGCTCCAGCCGGCGTGCTAACGAGCCCGGCATCCTGATTGCCCCCGCGCTGTAATTAATTCTGAGGCCGCAGCGGCTGCTGCTGTGGTGCACGAGCCGGCGGCCGGCTCTGAGCCTCCCTAATCCCCCGCTGCCGACAGCTGCCGCCGCCACCCACGCCAGGGACGCGGGGCCCGAGGGAGCTCTGCGCCCCTCGCCGAGGTGCCGCGTCCCCGCGGGACCCCCGGCTTTGCAAGGGCAGCGCTGGGCGGCCACGGGTGGGATGCGGCTGTGGCGGGAGCAGGGAGCAGCCATGAGGCTGCCCGTGGCACGGCTGCTGCGCCAAGGCCAAGGCACCCGCGGTTCCCTTGGCCCTGGCTCCGGGCTGGGTGGGAAGGCGGTGCCGGGGGGGGTCCTGGGCCGCTGCACCGTGAATCATCCGCAGTGACGGCATCGAAAGCAGCCCGCCCGTCCGCCCTGCGCACACGCAGCTCCCGTCAAGGTCACCGCGCTGCTGAGCCCACTGCCTGCCCCGTGGGGACACCCCGGCTCTCGGGGACCCGGTCCAGGTTGCTGTGGAGCTGCCAGCGTCTCAGCCCCTGCTCGGCCTGCACCGCAGCGGCTGTTGGACGTACGGCAGCGCCGCGTTGCAGCCCTGGTTGGGACACCCGCGATGGCCAGGCCGGAGCATGGGGCAACCGGGTCTGGGGGCTGCTGCTGGCTCTGAGGCTCCGGGTGCAGGGAGGACGGAGCAGGAGCTTGGGAGCGCCCCAACCTGGAGAGCTCCAGGGTGACCGTCCTGCCCGTGGCCGGGTTGGGAGAGGATCCGGCCGCGTGGCTCCACTGCCGGCGCATTGGGAATGCAGAGCGGGGCTCCCTGGCGGGCTGGGCGGCTGCCAGGGACACCCGGAGCTGCCAGGAATTGGGAAGCGACCTGCAGCAGCCAAGCGGGACCGGCGGCGGTGCCGCCCCGGCTCGTCGTGCCCCGCGGCCCCGAGCCGCATCTGCTGGGGCTGCAGGTCCCCGTGTGGGCGCCCAGGACGGGGTCTGTGCCGAGCGCGTTGCCCCCAGGACTGGCCTCGGGGCTCCCAGGCTGGCTCCGATGGAGGAACGGGGGGGCTCGGGGCTGGAGCGGGGCTGCGAGCCCGGACGCCCGGGCTCTTCCCGGGGGAACGTGGGGCCGGGTTGTTCCCAGCGGGATCGGAGCGGCCCCCCCGCCCCGCGCCTCGGTTTTCCCGGCGGGGGGGACGGGAATGCGGGTCCCTCCCCGAGGCGCGGGGGGAGGCGCCCCGGGGGGGGAGCCCCGGGCAGGGGGAGGGCGCGGGCAGCGCCGGGCCGCCCCGGGGGTGGGCGCGGGGCGGGCAGCAGCGCCGCTCCATCTGCCGCCGCCCGCGCCGCGCCGCGCCGGGCTGAGCCGAGCCGCGCTCCGGCGGAGCGGCCCGAGCCGAGCCGAACCGAGTGAGCCCGACCCGACCCGACCCGACCCGCGCCGGGCGGAGCCGCGCTGCAGGCGGAGCAGGGCTGTGCTCGCCGAACCGAACCGAGTCGAGCCGAACCGACCCGCGCCGAGCCGAACCGACCCGCGCCGAGACGCGCCGTCGGCGGAGCAGGGCTGTGTTCGCCGAACTGAACCGAACCGAGCCGAGCCCTGCCGGACCGAACGGAACCGGGCCAAGCCGAGCAACTGGGGGACAGCATGAGGCGCCCCGGGGGAGCGTCCGGGCCGCGCTGCCCGCCCCGAGCCGCGGGGCTCTGAGCGCGGCCATGGCCCGCGGCAGCCGGGACAGCGGCGAGCGGCCCGAGGGCGAGCGCAAGAACGGGCGCGTGCGCCGGGCCGTGCGCGTCTCCAGCCTGGTGGCCCAGGAGGTAGGAGGGGCGCGGGGGGGCGGGACCCCCGCCGGGCTCCCGTCCCATCCCATCCCATCCCATCCCGTCCCGTCCCGTCCCGTCCCATCCCGTCCCGTCGCGTCCGGTCCCGTCCCGTCCGCGCTGCATCACAAGGGCCGCGGCCGCTACGGGTCTCGGTGCCGCCGGAGCTGCGCTGCTGCCCCCGCCGCTGCCCCCGCCGCTGCCCCCGCCGCGGGCCCCGTCTGCGCCAGCAGCCCCGAACCCCCCCGGGGCAGCCGCCGTCGTCCCCTGCCCCCCCCGTCCCCCGGCGGAGCCAGCGAGCGCCGGGGCTGATTTACGAGCGGCGACATCGCCGGGGGGGCGGACGCGACACGGGGAGCCCAGCCGGGACGGGAGGGGGGTGCGGAGCGGAGCCCGCCGCATCCCGCGGAGCGGGGCGCCCCGGCCCGTCCTGGCTCGGCTCCCGCTCGGCTGCAGCGGCGGCGCCGGGCTGTGATCGCCGGGTCCGGTGAAGTGCTGCGAGCCGGGATGGCTCCGGGCATCGCTGTCCCCTCCGGGAGCCATTGCCAGCCCCGCATGGCACCACCGAGCTGCCTGACACCCAGGGCTGGGCGCTGCGGCCTGCGGTGCCGCGGCGGTTGTTGCGGCGGCTGCTGTGTGGTTGTGGTTGCGGTCATGGCACGGGGTACTGCCGCACCACCGCTGCCCAGGGGGTGACAGGAGGCAGCGGTGGCTGGGGCGGTCCCCAGAGCCTGGCTGTGCTTCACCGGTGCTGCCGACTCCAGTCACCCTCCTGTCCCAAGGGTTGTGCGGCGGTGACAGGGTGCTGGGAGAGGTGTTGTCGGAGAGCGGGTCGGTGCTGGGGTTGCTCGTCGGCTGCGTCAGCCGGGGCTGGCGCACCGCCCCGTGGGGACGTCACCCCGTCACGGGGCTCGCCATCCCGCCCCGCGCGGGCACCAGGTGTCTGCCTTGCTGCATTGCTGTGGGCGGCGGGAGCACTGCGGCGCCTCGAGGCCTGGGCCGGCCGCCTGTCCCCGTGTCCGTGTGGATGGCTGCACAGGCGCCCGCCTCCCTGCCGCAGCTGAATGCTGTGAGTGCCGCCTGACGCTCCCCCGAGCCGGTGCATCTGGGCTGCTGGGTGTCCTGGCTGCGGTGTCGCGCGCCTTGCGGCTGTGCTGGCGCGGGGGTGTCCCTGGGGCCAGCTCTGCAGGGTGACTTGACGCAGTAGCACAGGCGCTGGGTGCTGGCATCGGTGCTGGCCAGGGGTCTGGTGTTGGTTTCTAGGGCATCTTGGTCACCATGGCTTCGGGTACCGCTTTCTGCTCTGGTGTCGGCTGTGTCGGAGGGCGCTGAACTGCCGCATCAGTGCGGGTGTTTGGGCACTGCGGCTGTGGGGCAGCTCTGTGGCGGTGAGTAGCTCTGAGGGTGTTGGGTAGCTCTGCGTGTGTTGAGGCGCTGCGTCTGTTGAGTGCTGCAGATGGGTAGATCTGGAGGTAGTAGGTACTGCGCCTGTTGAGTGGCTCTGCGGGTGTTGGGGACTGCAATGTTTGGGTAGTTCTGCGGGTGTTGGGTAGCTGTGGCTGTTGGGTAGCTCAGAGGGTGTTGGGTGGCCGGTGTTGGGTTCTGTGTTGGGTAGCTCTGCACATGTTGGGTATGCAGTGGTTGGGTAACTCCACTGGTGTTGGGTACCTTGTGGGTGTTTGGGTACTGAGGCTGTTGGGCAGCTCCGTTGGTGTTGGGTGTCTCTTCCGGTGCCAAGTGCCTCAAGGGTGTTGGGTGTCTGTGTTGGTGCTGGATATCAGTCAGTGTTGGTGTGTGGGTACCTCTGCAGGTGTTGGGTTTCCACCAGCTCAGGTGCCAATGTGGGTGTTGGGTGTCTGATTGTTGGGTGCCTGTGTGTGCGGGTGTTGGTGATCTGTTGGTGCGGGTGTTGGATGTCCGTGTAGCTGTGGCCAGGTACCAGCAGGGGGGTTGGTTCTGCCTCTCCGCGAGGGTTTGGGACTGCTCGCACCACGGGTCTGCTTGCTCCGGGTGTTGGCGCTCCAGGCGATTCCAGGTGGGTACCTGTGCTCGGGGGCTCCTGGCTCAGGGCGGGGGTCTCAGGCTGGGGTCACCCCCCCGTCGGGTGACAGTGACGGCAGGGGCTGTGCTTGCAGCCAGGAGGGCGCGTGCGGCTGTGGGCGCGGGTGTCTGGGTCGCGACTGCTGGGCCGGGTGTCTCCTCCTGTGCCGGGTGTCAGGTGCCGGTGTCACAGCAGGTGCTGGGTGTACGTGTCGCGGCACGCGAGAGGTGTTGTTGCCCGCGAGGTGCCGCGCGTCTGCGCCGGGGCGGGCGCACGTGTCGCCGAGCGCCACTGCCGGGTATCTGTGTCACCGTGACTGACGGGTGTCGTGTCACCAGGAGCCTCGGGGGTGCGCACTGTGCGGCCACTGCTGCGTGCGGCACCGCGCCGGCATCGCTGCGTCCGGCCGCATCCCCCTGCGCCGGGTGCCCCACCAGGGCACAACGGGACCCCCGGCAGCACCCGGCCCATCGGTGCTCCGGTGGGAGCCGGTCCCGGTCGGCGGGGCCGTGGGGCAGGGGCTGGGGGCGCACGGCGTCCCCCGCCGTGGGGCTGACGTGCCCGGCTGGGTCCTGCCCTGCTGTGGGGCATGGGGCAGCAGGGCCTCTGCCCCACGGTGCCCATGTGCTCCCAGGGCACCCATTGGCACAAGTGTGACCACTGTGTCCCCAGGGTACCCTGTGTGTCCCTGAGGGACCGGTGACCCCAGGCTCTGCTGCGCTCGGTGATCCCATAAGCCCAAGGTACCCGTGACCTTGTGTCTTCCCATGGCAGCGTGACCCACTGTGACCTGAGGGACCTGTGACCTCGTGTGACCCTGAGGGACCTGTGACCTCATGTGACCCCGAGGTACCCGTGACCTTTTTGATCCCGTGGTGCAGGTGACCCCATGTGATCACAGGGCAGTGCTACCCCACGTATCCCTGAGGTGCTGGCGTGTCCCCATGGCACCTGGGTGTCCCTGAGGGGTCTGTGTGGCCCCAAAGTACCCATGACCTTGTGTGTCCCTGAGTACCCTCAAGCTTCTATGACCCCGTTACATGTGTCCCCAAGGTGTCCCCATGGTACCTGGGTGCCCTGTGTGCCCCACGGCAGCACATTTGGGCCGTGCAGGCACAGGGGCTCAGGTTGTGTGGGCAACCCCCTTTCTGCAAGTGTCCCCAGCGTGGCCCTGCCAGGGGACTGCATGTCCCACACATGGCCTTGTCCCCTGTCCCTGCTGTGGTGCATCGGTTGTGCACGACTGCATGGTGTGTGCAGCCCCGGCACTGCCCCGCTGCACAACGTGGGGCGGGTGTTGTGTGCAGGTGTGCACACGCACTGTGCACATGGACGCACATTCGCAGGTGGGTGTCGTGTAGGTGCCGGTGTGCACATGCACTGTATACAGGTATGCACACTCGCAGCTGGGTGTTGTGTACAGGTGCCGGTGTGCACACACTCTGTGCACACGCACGCACACCCACAGGCCGGTTTGGTGTAGCGGTGCTGGTGTGCACATGTGCTGTGCAGAGGCATGCACGCTAGCAGGTGGATGTTGTGTACAGATGCTGGTGTGCACAGGTGCTGCGTGCAGGCATGCACAGTCACAGGTGGATGTTGTGTGCAGGTGTGGGTGTGCACAAGTGCTGCATGAAGGCATGCACACTCGCAAGCGGGTGTTCCGTACAGGTGCCAGTGTGCACACATGCTGTGCACATGGATGCACACTCGCAGCCGGGTGTTGTGTACAGGTGCTGGCATGCACACACGCTGTGCACATGGGCGCACACTCGCAGCTGGGTGTTGTGTACAGGTGCCGGCGTGCACACACGCTGTGCACGTGTGCAGGGTCCTGTGTGCGTGCAGGCAGAGCCGCACTCAGCACCGTGTGCCCAGGGCCCCTTACTGACACCAGTCACCTCCGTGACCGCAGTCCCATGCAGCTGTGCACCTGGCCCTGCACCGTGACCCAATGCAGCTGTGACATTGGCACTGCACCCATGCAACCGTGCAGCTGCGCCACTGGCGCTGCTCCCGCGCACGCGTGCCGCTGGCACTGCCCTGTGCACGCTGCTCCCACGCAGCTGTGCCGCTGGCGCCGTGCCACGCAGTCATGCACTCGTGCCACTGGCGCCGCTCCCGCGCGCTCGTGCCGCCGGCGCCGTGCAGCGGTGCCGCGGGGGCCGGCGGCGCCGTCGGGCCCCCGCGTGCGGCTCCGCTCGGCTCGGCGCTCGAGCAGGGCAGGCTGGGTAAAATTTCCGCCCCAATAATTCCCGTCTCCGGCGGCGGTCGCGGCCGCCCGTGCGGTGCCGCCGCGGCGCGCGCCATGGGCCGGGGGTGAGCGGCGCCATGGGCCCGGCCGCGCGGCCGTGACGATGCTGGCGTCGCTGCTGCAGCTGCTGCAGGAGTTCTCGGGGCCCCCCGGCGCCGCCCCCCCGCCCGGCGCCGGCCCCATGCCCGGCGGCTCCCCGTGCGGCACCTGCCTGTGCCTCGACCCCGACGTGGCCCGCGGCGCCGCGCGCACCAAGGACGAGAAGGTACCGCGGGCGCCGGTGACGTCCCCGGCCTCCCCACGGCCACGGGGAGCCGCTGCGTGCGGCGGTGCACGGTGTGCGGGAGCGGGGGGTTCCAGGCACGGTGTGCGGGAGCGGGGGGTCCAGGCACGGTGTCCGTGAGGGGTGTACCTGCCAGCTGCGCAGGAGAGCGGTGTGTGTGCAAGGTGCCTGTGAGCAGGGCGTCAGTCCATACAGGGTGTGCGGGGTGCAGGAGCAGGGTCCAGGCACGGTGTCTGTGAGAAGGGTGTGCGCGAGCAGGGGTCCGTGCTGGGTGTGCGTGAACCGTGTCCGAGAGCAGGGGTTCTGTGCAGGGTGTGTGTGGGCAGGGGGGTCTGTGCCGGGTGTGCGTGAGCGGGGGTCTGTGCCGGGTGTGCGTGCGCTGTGTTCAAGAGCAGGGGGTCTGTGCCGGCTGTGCATGGGCAGGGGTCTGTGCCGGGTGTGCGTGCACTGTGTCTGGGAGCAGGAGGTCCGTGCACAACGTGCGGGAGCAGGAGCAGGGGTGGCAGCACCCAGGCAGGGTTTGCGGTGTTGACGCAGGGCGCAGGGTCGTCTCCCCGCATCGGCTCACGCAGAGCTGCTCACGGGGTTGTGTTAAACAGCCTCACGCACCCGGCAGCCTGGGGGGCACCAGCAGCCCCCGCCGGACCCGCCGGACCCGCCGTCCCCGGTGTGTGTTAGTGCACACTGGATGCCTATGCGCACTGGTGTGTGTCGATGCACGTTAGTGCATGCTGGATGCCTGTGCACACCAGTGTGTGTTGGTGCATACCAGTGCATGTTGGTGCATACCCGTGTGCGTTGGTGCACGCTGGATGCCTGTGCACACCAGTGCATGTCAATGCACACTGGATGCCTGTGCACACCGGTGTGTGTCACTGCATACTGGATGCCTGTGCATACCGGTGCGTGTTGGTGCATACCAGTGTGTGTTGGTGCATACCGGTGTGTGTTGGTGCACGCTGGATGCCTGTGCACACCAGTGTGTGTCGGTGCACACTGATGCATATCCGTGCACACTGGATTCCTGTGCACACTGGTGTGTGCTGGATGCCTGTGCACACCGGTGTGTGTCAGTGCGTGCCGGTGCACACACAGACCCCCGCGCCAGGGCTGGGGTCCCCGTGCCCCTCTCCGCGGGCAGGGGCAGCCTCGGTGGGAGCGGAGTGGCCATCCCGGGGCAGCCCCGCTCTGCCCGGCCCGTGGCACCCCCGGCCCGGCTCCCTGCTCGTGGGACCCCTTCCCCAGTGGGTGCCCGTGCAGCTCGGGCACCCTATTTATAGCCAGCAGCACCCCCGGGCGGTGGGTACACCTAATCCCCGTGCCGGCGGCAGGGACGGATGGGAGCAGCTGCTGGCACCGCCGCGGCGCCTCCCTGCGCGCTGGGGGGTACCCGGCCCCATGCCCAGCCCGCGGCCCCCGCGGCCCCCATGCAGCTGCAGGAGAGCATGCGGGGGCCGTCCTGGCGTCCCTGGCTCGGGGCTGGCGAGGGGGACCCCAGCAGCACTGGGACATGAGGGGTGGAGCGGGTGCGATGCAGCGCCGGGGCGCAGCTGCGCGGGGAGCGGCCCCGGCCCGATGCAAAGGCCATGCAAAAGGCTGGTTTGCATGGGCGCCGCGGCTCGCGTCCTGCCTGCTTTGCATCCCGCTGCAGGCTGCAGCGGCCCCGGCTGCGCATCAGCTGGGGCAGGGATGGGGGCTCCCAGCAGGGAGGGGCCTGGCAGAGCTGGGGGGCTTCCCTGCCCCCACTGCAGCCTGCTGAGCCCCGCTGCACCCCACAGCACCCCACTGCACCCCATTGAACTGTGCTGTACCCTGCTGTGCCCCACTGCACTCTGCTGCATCCCACTGCTCTGTGCTGCACTCTGCTGAGCCCCACTGCACCCCACTGCACCCCACTGTACCCCATTGAACTGTGCTGTATCCTGCTGAGCCCCACTGCACCCCACTGCACCCTATTGAACCATGCTGAACCCTGCTGCTCCCCACTGCTCCCCACTGCACCCCATTGAACTGTGCTGAACATTGCTGCTCCCCGCTGCTCCCTGCTGCTCCCCACTGCACCCCACTGTACCCCATTGAACTGTGCTGTACCCTGCTGCACCCCACTGCACTCTGCTGCATCCCACTGATCTGTGCTGCACTCTGCTGTGCCCCGCTGCACCCCACTGCACCCCATTGCACCCTATTGAACCGTGCTGCACCTGGTTGCACACTGATGTGCCCTGCTGCACCCCACTGAACCGTGTTGCATCCCGCTGCGCTCTCCCATGCGGCTCCCTTCCCCGCAGCACCGGGCACGGCCGGCTGCGCAGGACGGCAGCCCTGGCGCCCGCATCTCCGCATGCCCGGGGCCGCAGGGCTCGTCGGGGAGCAGCCGTGCGGGGGCAATGCGGCGGGACGGCTCCCTGCAGCCCCGCGGTGCAGCGTGGCGGGACGGCTCCCTGCAGCCCTGCGGTGCAGCGCGGCGGGACGGCTCCCTGCAGCCCTGCAGTGCAGCAGGCCACGGGCACCGCGCAGGGACCGGCGGGGCCGGGGGCAGGTGGGCGCCTCGCCGCTGTGCAGGGAGCCGGGCGAGCGGGGCCGGTGCCGCAGCGAGGGATCGTGCTGTGCCGTGCCGTGCTGTACTGTGCCACGCTGTGCCGTGCCACGCTGTGCCGTGCAATGTAATGTCATGCCAAGCCGTGCCATCCTGTGCTGTGCAATGCCATAGCATGCAATTTGATGCCCTCACATGCCGTGCAATGCCATGCTATGGTGTGCCGTGACAAGCAGTGCAATGCCATTCTATTCCATGCCATGCTGTGCCATGCCACGCTGCGCCATGCAATATAATGTCATGCCAAGTCGTGCCATCCTGTGCTGTGCTATGCCATAGCATGCGATGCAATGTCATCACATGCTGTGAAATGCCATACTATGGTGTGCCGTGCCATGCCATGCCATGGCGTGACAAGCAGTGCAATGCCATTCCATTCCATGCCATGCCATGCCATGCAATGCTGTGCCATGCTATACAATGTCATGCCAAGTCGTGCAATTCTGTGCCATGCCATGCCATTCCATACTGTGCCATTCCATGCAATGCTGTGCAGAGCCATGCCATACAATGCCATGCCAAGCCATGCCACGCACGCTGTGCCGCCTTCCCTGCTGCTCCCCGCAGCGCTGCAGTGCAGGAGCTCTGCAGCCTGGCGGGCTGCGCCGGGGGCAGCCGGGCGCGGGGCTGCGCGGGGGCCGTTGCGGTTTGCAGCGCCCGCGGGTGCCGGCGCTGACACCCTGCCCGCCGCCAGGTGCTCTCCCTCGGCGCCGACGTCCTCCCCGAGTACAAGCTGCAAGCGCCGCGCATCCACAAATGGACCATCCTGCACTACAGCCCCTTCAAGGCGGTGTGGGACTGGCTCATCCTGCTGCTCGTCATCTACACGGCCATCTTCACGCCCTACTCGGCCGCCTTCCTGCTCAACGACCAGGAGGAGGCCCAGCGCCGCAACTGCGGCTACTCCTGCAGCCCGCTCAACGTGGTGGACCTCATCGTGGACATCATGTTCATCATCGACATCCTCATCAACTTCCGCACCACCTACGTCAACTCCAACGAGGAGGTGGTGAGCCACCCCGCCAAGATCGCCATCCACTACTTCAAGGGCTGGTTCCTCATCGACATGGTGGCCGCCATCCCCTTCGACCTGCTCATCTTCGGCTCCGGCTCTGAGGAGGTACCTGTCCCTTTGCATGTGCCCTCCAGCGGGACAGGACGGGTCCCCTCATGAAAAATTTCTTCCCAGTGAGGGTGCCAGAGCACTGGAACAGGCTGCCCAGAGAGGTTGTGGAGTCTCCTTCTCTGG
>JASSRY010000379.1:5308320-5334067 GCA_032466555.1 Tinamus major | reverse complement strand
AGGCCCCTGATCATCCTTGTGGCCCTGCGCTGGACTCTCTCCAGCAGCTCCACATCCCTCTTGTACTGTGGGGCCCAAACTGGCCACAATACTCCAGATGCGGCCTCACCAGAGCAGGATCACCTCCCTTGACCTGCTGGAGATGCTCCTCTTAATGCACCCCAGGATCCCATTGGTCTTCTTGGCCACGAGGGCACACTGCTGCCTCGTGGTCAACTTCTCGTCCACCATGACATCTCTTAATGTCCTCAGATAGGTCCCTCTCTGAGCATTTTCCTCATGCTGCAATCCCCCTGTCAGGTGCAGTGCAGCACTGGAGGACCATGGTGCTTCCTTCATTTGTGCTGTGTACATGAGATGTGGGTGCTGAAGTAGGAGCCTGAAGTAGAGGTATGCATGCTCAATGTCTGACACTTGATCAGCCAGAGACAGACATGGTCTGAACCTTTAATATGTCAAAGCTATTCAGCCCAGGTGCTGGGTCTGTTGCTGCTTTTGTCTTGCAGATGCAATAGTGATCTTTTTGGTCTCTTAATATTGGTGCTGGGAAGGAGACTTCCTATTTCATTCTAGTTCTGATGTCTTTCCAGCTCAGCTTTCCTGTTACAATTCTTCCCATTTAACTTGTCTGGGCAGTGAGTGCAGGAATAGCCTTGTGCGGGAAGCTCATAGTGGACACATACCACTTGTGTGTTATTCCAGCTCTGAGGTGCTGGTTGCTGTTGTCCAGTAGGGGCTTGCAGAATGGGATGCGTGTAGCAGAGCTTGTGTATCAGGAAAGGCATCTAGGTTACAGCTGCAGAGACCTCTGTGAGAGTTGTGTTGCTGTTAGCAATGGATGAAGTTGTGCATCGTGTGTGGCCCAGTGGGTCAGGCTTCATGATCATAGTGGTGGTCTTGGAAATTATAAAGCAGTGTATCTATGATGTGCAGTGCTAAATGGTTCTGGTGTTGTGCAACCAGAGGAAGAAGAGGAGAAAGGAAATTTGCCAGTCTTGAAAAGAATTTAAATAAGGGACTGAAACCAAATCAGAATTTGGGTATATAAGCAGAAAACAAAAGTAAATGCATTAGTGTATAATTAAGATGGAAAATACAAAATAGTAGCAGGCTGCCTATTTTTAAGAATATATTTTAGGAGTATAAGTGTTAAAAAGGCTAGAAGTCACTCAATTTTAATATATGCTGTCTTAAAGTTGCCTTTGTTTTAAGCTAAAACAGTATTGAGTAGACTATATTTTGTCAGTGCTGAATCACCTTTGCAAGAAATGTGTATATATAATCCACTTTTAGATTGATTGAACCACCTTTTCCTGAGTCCTGTTCTGTTTTTACTCTGTTCTTTTGAAAAGTAGTTCCCTTTTCTTTCTGCAGCACCGTTTGCTTCTTTTATGAATATTAATGTTTGTCAACTATTATTTATATTGTCTTGTGAATTCTTCACAAAATTTGCCATACTGACTGGCCTCTAAAGCTGGATCTCATTCTGTTTAAAACTGCATTATAGTGATGAAATGCTAAGCAGTGAAAATAGTGCTGAAAACTGTTTAAGCCAACAGTTGGATATCCTCAGAGGCAGGCTTAGTGTGATTATTTTTTGTCATAAGATTTCTGGACATGTGGATTGTACCATTTATAGTATATATGCAGCAAGTCCAACATGTCCTGAATGCACTGGATGTATAGTATGTACAGAGATCACTTTTCCAGTACATGCACAGTAGGTCTCATGTCCAGCAGACATTTTTTGGCATTCCTGGATGCCTACCAGCTGACTGGTGATACTGTCTCCAAGTGTCTGAATATCAGAGAGGGAGTGGGAATAACAGCCTCCAATTCTGCCTGAACAGAGTTTTCAGGCAGAAAAATAGAAGCCTCTAGGAAAACTCAGTTTGTAGGCTGAAGATAAAAAAGATATATTGGATAAGGCTGTTTGTGCACTGAATTAGCTAGGTCCAAAGGAAAGCATAAATACATTGCAGCTAGAGAGATATAGATTAAACAATGTGTAAAATAGTGGCATGGTTCACTACAATTCTAGTGCTTTCAAATTTTTGAATGTTTGACTTTGTAACCCAGTACTTGTAAAGTAGTTAGTGTTGGCCACTAGTGTGGCAAGATGTTTTTCTGCATCTTGTCTGCTCTGTGTCCCTGGCGTTGTGAATCACCCGGGAGGTGGCAGGCAAGTACTGCTTGGCTTCTCTGCAATGCGAGTGAGGGCATGAGCAGTGCGGACCTGGTGGTGGCCCAGCAGAGAAAATGCTAGGGCACTAAGTTTGGATTGTTTTAGGTCTTGACTGAGACTCCCCCCCATGTTACTATTTGGTGTCAGAAGCACTTTTCTATGAATCCTACTATGAGTCACAGCTTGTAAAAATGATTTTTTTTCTTAAGTATTTCAATTTTGCCTTATTAAAAAGAAAAGCACATCCTGGTTTTAAAGATATTAATGTTCAGATGGAGTAATAAGTTTAAAACAGAAGTATGTGGAAGAAAAATGTGAGCATCAAAGGATGAATGGATATCCAAGAGGGAAGGTCCCATTATTGAGCATAGCAGTCATCAAACAAAAGGAGAAAAAAAATGAGGTGGGGCAAAGCATATTTGTAATTGGTGTGGCACAATTTTTGCATGCCAGAGTTCAACCTCAGTTGTAGAGTTTCAGTAAATGTCAGCGATGGTTTGTAAATAAAAATGGACTAGACATAGGCACTTGCCTTGTGCCTAGCTGAATGATGAAATCGTATGACAAGGACAGAAAATTTAAGCTTATAGGGTGTTAGATATTTTCATTTTCAGAATATGTTGGAATATGTAAACAAAATCACAACTTTCTACCTCAGACTGTTGAGTAGCACTCCTGTTTATTAAGCAAAATAGGAAGCTCACCTGGCAAACAGAAATCCTATGTAATGACATGCTGTGTTTGTGCAGCCCAGGGAAACAGGAAAGGTAGGACTGGTGAACCAGCCCACCTGTAAGGGGGTAGGGAGGTTGCTATGCAACTCTACTGTTTGATGTTTTGCTTGAAAGCTTAGCTCCAGGAAACAAGGATTTACATAAGAATCAATCAATCTTGCTTTCTTGCAAATTTGTTTCCTTCTGTTACGAAACAAACCTTGATTTTTGTGCTTCTAATACATCATGAATGCTAAGAAGCCTGGAAGCAATACCTGGCTTGTTTTAATACTATTTGAGGTAGGCTTGACTTACAGGTCTCAAAGGGCAGCATCTTCCTGGTGCTGGAAGAGTAATTGCCCTTTTTCACATTTGTGTTAGCACATTCAACTTCAAAGCATGTTGCCACTGAACTTCTTGGGTCCTCCCTTAAGCTACAGTTCTGTCTGTGCTCCAGCTGTTGTCAGTTTATGCTTATCAAAGTTTATTTTGACAAAAATGTTTCTCACTCCTTTGTACCCCTCCCCCTCATACCACTGATGTTACCTAGTCCAAATTTAGGCCTGCATGCAGCAGTTGGAATAACAACCCTGTTGGAGTTCATCCCTGTGTAAATTTACCTTGGCAGCTTACATGCTCTTTGAATTAAGGATCATGTTTTCCTACACATCTATAAAGCGTTTGGGTACCATGGTGATTAGCTTGCACAAGTAGTTAAATATGTGCTTGATGTCAATGAACAGTGCCAGGGCCCTCTTTCATAAGAACTTGTGCTTTATGTTGAAGGAGCTGTATCTTCTGATTTTTTTTTAAAAGTGATGTTAGATGTACACCATTATTTAGTAATATTAAATAGGGACACAAAGGTAAGGAGGTACTCTTAAATTCTCTCTTCTAGATATACTTACAGCTAGCAGACAAGTTATTTCTGAACCTCAGTCAAGACAATTCAGCTCAACCAATGCATGCTAAAGTAGAGCTTCCTTTGGTTTTCATTTACTTCTAAAATAGCATAACATCACACTCTGAAATCTTAGTTAAAGGAAATGTCTCTGCATAAATGTAAGAAAGATATCCTTTTCAGACTGTTGACCTGAAGTATTGTTTCTTCTAGGCAGCTCTAACTATGTATTGATTGTATTTAAAGCAGATTTTGCATTATAGTTTATTTCATGGCACACTTGTGCCGTTTCCCCAGCATCACCACCTTTGGGTCACTTTGGTGCTTTTTAATAAGAAATGGACAAGTGTTTATGTTAGAAAAGTAATTGCATATGAATAGCATATTGAAAGGAAAGAGAAGTGCTACAGAAGTCAAATTTATGTATTGGCTCTTGTTCTAAGCAGTAACTTCCCAGAGCGTGAATGCTAATGTCTGGGCAAAGAAGATTACATGGAAAAGGGCTGTTCTTATTTCTTTGCCTTTTCTTCATTTTAATAATGTAATGCTTAACCAAGTTTCTTCCTTCATTATTATACATATTTTCACATAGTTTGTGAGTTCCTCATGCTGTGCAGTGAGGAATTGCAAGCCTTGAAGTTGAGGGCAACTCATGTACTTGAACTCCAAGGCATGCTATGAAGCAGTTCTTGTCATATTTTGTTACTCTAAAGCTAGTATATTGGACTAGACTTGTGCATATATGTATCTACACACACATGCTGCTAAAATCACACAGTAGAATGATCCTGCAGTGAATTAATACCAGAAAACATGTCCCATTGTTTTTCGTTATTTGTCTAATTCACAAACAAATGGAATGGTCTGTCTGTATTTATCACCAGTCTATCTGCTCTTCCTGCAGCAATTTCAGTCTGTTAGCTTTGGTCACTTCAAAGACCAAAGCAATGGTTGGTATATACCAGAAGCATTCATCCCTTTTGCTGTTTGGTGAAACAGAATCTCAATGCAGTTTTGTCTTGAGATGTGCATATCCTGCAACTTTTTATTTCACTTTTAATTACATGACTTTTTAGAAGTGATGAGCCTGGGAGGATATATGTGTTCCAGTTTATGAATTCTGTCCACTCAAATTCCACAATAATATGGGGAATAGTCTCAATATTACCTTGTTAATCCCACTCTCTACTTAAGCAATTGTATCATTCCTGGTTCCAAACCTATTGCCAGCAGGTTTGAAAAAAATTAGGGGTAGTTGTTTCCACAAAATGATAGAAATGTGCCTTCAGGCTGCTATTTGCATGCTCAAAGCATCCGGGGACTTTACTGCAAGTCAGTATGAGTATTAAAAACTCTGGACTTGCTGTTAATTAGATCTATTTCCATCCAAATTCACTTTGTGGTGCTTATGTCCCCAAATGAAATGTAGCATATGTAAGAATTACTGGTTCATAAGCACAGAACTTGTTCAACCCTTGATTCCATGTCAGAAAGCTGCTCCTAATGTTTCCATTTAGTTCAACTCTAAAGTGGCTTCTGAAACTCCCCCTGCTATCTCAGAGCAGAGGTGGTGTGTTTCTATAAAAAGCAAGGGGTTTCAATCATAGGAATTACAGAGTACATAATCCCTTTTTCTGTCCTGCAACAGCCTGCCACCACACTAACTAGGTTGTTATTGAGAAACTAATGTTGCTGCCCTCCTTTATTTTCCCATGACCTGATAGATGAATAGAGAACTTTGCAATTCCTTTCAAGCACAAGAAATAATATAATATATGGTGACATTAAGTCTCAGAATGTAGAACCAGGCAGCTCTATTTGTCTATGCGCTGGAAAGATCCAGAATATGGCAGCAGCCTGGAAATTACCAAGTGGTGTGGTGCTATGCAAAGATATATTATTCATGTTGAAAAGCGTGTGGTAACTTGCTTTGTAGTGCCTGAGGAAGAGGAGGGTTCAGGGAGCATGGGAAGCCAAGCGATGGTAGCATGCGCATGTGATAGACTGATGGATGGAACATGTAATAGTGTCTAGGTTAGCTATTTGCTCATCAAAGGATGTAGTGATCTTAGAAAAGCTGAAAGACAGCTGGTTTGGCTGGTTGTGTTTGTCAGGGTAGGTAAAATGCTTAATGAATTGGGTATTTGATCTATTTTTTTTTAAGGTAATCTTCCCCCTTTTTCCCCCCCTTTCCTCTATGTCTAACTTCTCTAGTACCCTATATTTACAACTACTGGTTTTCACAATGATTCCCCTTTCTTTCTTCTGCTACTATTCCCTTTTGTGTTTACTTGGAGAATTCATACATTCATAAATTTTGTGGTCTTTCCCATGTTTTCTCACATGATACATAGAGTATCTAGCCCTCAGAACTAGATATCAGTACGAAAGATATTTATCAGTCATTACATCTCTTTTCTTTTTCAGATGTATCAGGGTTTATGGGGGAAAACACTGCTGTATGTGTCAATGTGAGAACTTGGTGAGAAATGTAAGCTAGTGCCAAGAGGTAATAAAGAAAAAGCCCCGCTATTTTCAATATAGTGGGGAGTGACCCTTATGATAATTTTTGAAAACATATCTTTTCCAAGTTTTCAGAATAAAGCTGTGGATTATGAACTGCTGAGGCTGATTTTTGTCATCTCCTAAGAGTTTAAAATTTGAACATTGTTAATACTCGTGTAGAAGTACTGCTACTTAAGGATGAACTGGTTAGATTCAAAGCTTTTTTTAAATGTCTCTGCAGCTTTTTAAAACACCTACCTGTGTGTGTGTATATATATACATATGCACATGTATAAAGTCATGGAAACATCTGTGGTTTTTCTTTTCTAGCTGCACTTTCATTTTGTTTTTATATTTAACCCATTAAAAAGGAGGCCCTGGTATGGTGGTAACAGCCTTCAAAAAAGCATCTATGAAACCCCCATATAAGGTGTCTGAGTGAAGAGACAAGTTCAGTCCTGAAGATGGAAATTTATCTAAGCCTGTTAAAAATATTTCATAATATAAAAATATATGTTAGCTTTCAGGAGCTATTTAGGCTGACACTGTTGTTTCTGGATACTCAAGGTAATGTTTATATATTCTTCTCATGCCTGGATTGTGTGACGTGTGGTTTTAGAAAATAAACTGAACTGTTACCAAATGTGAGACAGTGACATACATCTAGGGTGATAATGTTGTCTCAGAGCTATCTGATTGAGCTTTCCTGTAAGTTGGCCTTTTGTTTAAGGCAGTGAAGATGATTGAGGGAAATACAATAATGCAAGAAAGATGAATGAATGACAAGGCTGAGTGTTTTTTTACCTTTTGCTTTGGGAGTAATATTTTTTTCTGAATTCACAAATGATTACCTAAAAAGATGGGATTCAAGGAAAGCAATTGCTTTCATATTTCCAAAGGACTTTGAATAAATACATTTTCTCGTTATATTCTGAAATTAAAAAGGCGAGGAAGTGTTTTAGGCAATTACGAAGTGATAAAATACAGGGAAAATTTGTGTTACCTTCTGTGATCAGTGCTTTAAATAACAATGGAATATCCTTCATAGGAGTTACCCAGATGTCTTAATGAGTAAAAGAACCATTTCATTAGTTGGCCTTCTGAGTAGTTCTCACTTTAGGTGTTAATGCAGTTTGCTCCTATTAAAAAGGGACACATACTGAAATAATATTGAATGCAGTATCAAAATAAGTAAGAATGAACTGTGCTGTGGGGTAAAGCTGATATCAAGTTTATGAAATTAGGGGAGAAGCTCAACTCCACAAAATCGTTACTGTAAGGAAGAGCAATAGCCCTATTTTGCCTGCTCTGTAGCAAATTGCATAAATAATAAGAAAAAAATCCCAAGGTTTGAATTCACAAGATTTAATGTTGCCAGCAGGTCGAGGGAGGTCATCCTTGGACAGAAACAGCTCTGGAAAGCAGCTCTGTGGAGAGGGGTTTGGGAGTCCTGATTGACAACAGGTTACCCATGGGTCAGTAACGTGCCCTCATGGCCAAGAAGGCCAATGGGATCCTGGCTGCATCAGGAGGAGCGTTGCCAGCAGGAGGATAGAGAAGATCCTGCCTCTCTGCTCAGAGGCCACACGGGGAGCATTGGGTGCAGTTGTGGGCTCCCCAGTACAAGAAAGACATGGAGCTTCTAGAGAGGATCCAGTGTAGAGCCACGAAGATGATTAAGGGACTGAGGCATCTATGCCTCAGTATGAGGAAAGGCTAAGAGAGCCTGTTTAGTCTGGAGAAGAGAAGGCTGAGAGGAGATTTGATCAACATGTTCAAGTACCTGAGAGGAGAATTGTAGGGAGGATGGGGCCAGGCTCTTCCCTGTGGTGGCTGGTTGACAGGACAAAGGGTAATGGGTACAAGTTGAAACACAAGAAGCTCCATCTCCATGTGAAGAACAACTTCTTTATTGTGAGGATGACAGAGCCCTGGCACAGGCTGCCCAGAGAGGCTGTGGAGTCTCCTTCTCTGGAGATCTTCCAAATCTGCCCCGATGCCACTCTGTGCCATGTGCTCTAGGTGTCCCTGCTGGATCAGGGGGGTTGGACTAGATGATCTCTAGAGGTTCCTTCCAACCTCAACCCTTCTGTGATTCTGAAGCTAAATCTAAATTCAGCATATTAAAGTATGTCTCTAAAGCAAAAACAGCTTGTTGACTGCTTATCCTTAGAGCATAGCCACTCCTGAATCAGCCTTCAAATTTACAGTTAAATCTAGCTCCAATTAAAGAATGCCAATTCTAATGAATGAATGAATTTTTAGAACTGCAAATTACTTTGAAAAACATGATAAAAAGAAACAACAGCCAGATCTGGCACAGCTGTTAAGGGAAGAGAAAGTTCAGTACTCACCCTTTCTAATGAGTTTATGTTGACTTTTGGATCCTTATTTCTTGTCCCTCTTTTTACATTTTTGTCTCAGAAGTTAATTGTAAACTCCCAAAGATCTTACTAGTGGACTGTTTTTAAAAATGTCTGGTTATAATTTGAAAAGCTTTAATTGCAAAATGGACTAACTTTATAATCAAGGTAGTGACCTTCTAATTGAGTGCAAGGCTTTTCTGTGCATCAGAACAGTCCTATGGACTGTTGCATTTGTTCACCGATGGCAAGAATAATGTTGTATTGAACAGGTTAATATTATGCAAGTGTGAAGAGGTGCTGTAGTTGTTCCAGAGCAAGTGTATTTTTGACATCCATTGGTCCTTCAAATCCCTCTGAGAACTGGCTATTTGATGTTCCCTTTAGCAGAAATCAAAGTCAGCATGAGCTGGCTGTCTGGCCTGTCTCCTCTGCCTGTTTCCTGACCTCCAAAACAAAAAAAAAAAGTGTGTGGGAGGGCAGTCTGTCTCTAGACAGTTTGACTCAGGGGAAAATAAACAGATTTTATAAACAAATTCCTGATTACAAAGAACAAAAGGGTTAAAACAGCAGAAAATATAGGCCTGTGACTTGATTTTTTTTTTGTTTTTTTTTGGTGTGCTTGTACTGGTATGCTTGTAGCTTGCTCGTGGTGGGGCTTTGCTATATGCTAGTTCCTTTTGCAGTTTGGCAAAAAAAAAAAAAAAAAAACAACACTTGTTTTGGGAAATGTAGAATTTCAATAGCCTAGACGATACTGGGCTGGGATATTATTTTTGCAGGTTGTTCCCTGTTCTCCATAAAGACTCATAAGACTAATTTTTGTTGCACCTTGGTTCAATTTCCTGATGTCTTTCTAACAGATGAGTTTGATTTAATAATTTAGTTTCAGGCAGGATAACATAACTGGAAAAAAAGAAATGTGATATTTAGAAAAAAGCTAAAACCCAATACACGTGCTTGGGTCTCTTGTTATTTTTGTGAATAATTTGTCACACGGCTTTGCACAGCACTTGAATTTGCATGTGTATCATAGGTTTCAGTGTCTGCTTTCTATGCTCTTTGTAAATGTCAAGGTAATAAGTAAACAGCCTCCTCCCAGACTCTATTCAAGTAGCTTTCAGACTACAGCCTGTGTGCTGTGGTACTTGCTAAATTATGCCCTGGTTACTTCAAGTATCTTAGTGTAGGAGTTGTTACTGAGACAACACAAGGACAGCTCTACAGCTCCCATAAAAACAAGTCAGTGGGGTGTGTCAGGCATCTGCATATGGACATGCAAGGCATGGCTGTGCATTCAGAAATTTTTTGATCCTATACAACTGGGAGAAGAAAACAGGGACAGAAATGGTGTATAAAAATCGTGTCTAAATTGATGTTTAAAAAATATCCAGTCTTTCCATTACTATTCTGTGCCCTGCTTATCTGCTTTGGATAGAAGACAGGTTGGAAGTGCTGTTCAACAAGCCAGCCAGCAATGACAGGGCCAGAATGAGCAATTTCTATGTTTGAGATGGAGATGGAACTTGGTCACTGCTAGCCTCACAAAAGTGTGGAGTGGCCCAATGAAGGGTACAACTCTGGCTGTTCCAACCAGGAGGAGCTCTGATGGTTTTGGTGGTCTGCTAAATTTGTGTGGCTAGGAACAGATAGGAACTAAAGCCTTTTCAGTTAGCCTCAAATGAAAGAACTATCTCTAGAGATAGGCAGCAGACTAGCTCTTTCATATTAAGTCAGAAGTTGCATATAGTCTAACCTTTCTGGCTTGTACCTGTAAACAGAAAACACAATGTCTATATTCACACTTTAAAAAATAAACAAGAGGGGGATGCATGCATGTTTGGCAGGTCTCTTTTAACAATAATCACCAATTCATTTCATTTGCGTCTTGCATAGCTGCTTACAGTTTCTGTGCTGTCCTCCAGAGTCTGTTTTGAACTTCATCAGAAATGTTGCTCGATTGACATAGACAGAAAAGGTAACTGGAGTTATGAGGCACTGTGAATGGACCAGTTTCCTGTGTGCATCTTCTGCTCTTGGAGGAAGCTCTTTGCTCCTTTCCTGCTTCAAAACTGTGTGCATGTGAGCTGTGCTCTTCAGCTTTCATTTGCAAGTAGCCTATAAAAGCTAGGAGAGGCAACTTGGAATCTGTGTTCTAGAGTATCTTTATTTGTAGTGGTCAAATGTTCTGATAATGTCAAGCTAGGACAGACCTGTATGTCCAGGTGCTTTGTGGAGTAGATGGTCTTGGGCAAATGACTCTTGGATGCTGTTCAGCACCACCTTTACCTATTGAGTTCCACAGGTGTTGCAAATAGCTTCTGAAAATGAAGGGTTCCTTTTCTGATGCCTTTTATGGGTTCTCACACCCAGTTTTTCTTAGCATTCTGTTATTTAATTTGCCGCGGTGAAGGAGTATGAGGGCATAAATGAACTTGAGCTGAAAGAGCTGGAGGGAAGCCTATTTCAATTAGTGTATTGGCTGTGTTTTTCATGTTTGCTGGAAAGGGCTCTTTTCTAGGCCATTGTCCCACCTGTTACTAAGTTTTCTTGCCTGTTTAGCTGGCAACTCATTTCAGACTGTAGCCAGTCTGTGAGCCAGCACATAGGTACTATGAATGCAAAAGCAAACTTAAAAATGCATGAGAAACAATGTTTGGAGCGCCAAAGGACTAGAAAGAGGGAAAATCTCTGAGGACCTTGAATTCTTGGTAGCCTGATTGCTTGATAAGAGTAAAAATTCTCTTCATGATCATAATGGTGGTTAAACACAGAAATAAAAAGTGTCTGGACAATGATATATGTGGAGCATCCCTGTGTCCATAAGGTTAGGTAGAAACTAAATGTATCCTATCCCTATGGGGAAGCAATGTAGAAATGGGGTTGTACATTTGAGAGCTTCATCTTAGCTGAGGTGTCCAAGGCAAATGTCCATATCTCTACTGGATGGTTTCTGTGGGAGCTGTTACACTCATACCTACCAATGTGTAGATTCAGGAGAAAGATTGGCTATGAAAACAGTACATTTAGCTTAACAGCAGTTTTAAAAGATTCTTCTAACCAACCATGAAATGGAAATGTCCTGCTGACAACTCCAATATAATTTTTAATTGCATAATTAACGTGGATGACAGGCATTCAGTGTCATTTTTGTTGGTAATAGCAGGATTTACTAATCTCCCAGAAGGTGGGATAATTCAGAATAATTTAATGCTCAAAAGTCAGAGTTAATTAAAACCCTACTTGCAGAATTTGGAATAGAATTGTATGGAATGCTGAGAGGGAAAAACTAGCTTGAAGAAAGCAACCTGGGCAAGAATGGAAATACTCAAGTGTTATTAATACTAATGGTACAGAAGTTGAATTTAAAATGCTTGATGATTTTATTTTGCTCTTCTGCTTTGCAACTGACCAAGACTTGCTGCTTCTGGGAAAATTCTGTGTATGTGCCTGTTTCCTGGCAGGGCTTTGCTGCTTGTCCTTGTGGCAGTTGGGCTTTGCTGGCTTGTGCGCAGGCAGCTTGCAAAAGCCACCTGGGCACAAGGCAGAGATTTGGAGAGATCACACGTGTGTTCTAGTACGTACAATGTGGGTGCAGCTCTGATTCTAGTCTGCTGACAATGATATTTGTAGTAAGCATCTGGTGTGCTTTGTCACAGTGAGAGGTTTCTACAGAGCAGGGTTACCTCATGTAATCAATGAGTTCTACTTCCTTATAAAGTCTAATGAGCAAATATACATCCTGGATGTTCTGTATAATGCATCTCTTAATGATGACTTAGTAGTACAGGCTGTCAAAATGCATCAAATTGCACAGAGTAGGTTCATCTTTGGTGTAATAACTTTTGTCACAACACAATTCTGAATGTCAACTGCTGGTCCAGTTGCCTATGTCATATATCAGATATGGTCACTTAACCCCAGAGGGGCTGCTGCTTGACATTGGGATTAATTATCACAATAACAGACACAACTAACCACTTCTGTGAAGTGCAAGAGGTATTTTTAGCTAATTGCCTTCTAACCTTTTCTTCTGAAGGAGGTGAAAGAAAGACACCACACTCGACAATTATTAATTCCATTATTTATTTCCCTAAAAGAAGATAGTCACGCTGAGATGAATGAGCATAGGATGAGAGCACAATGCAGGAAATGATTTACTAATCTTATTTCCTGTATCTGTAAAATATGTCTGATAATCTGTATTAAAAGCATGTAAAGTTTACAACCAACTTTGAAGGGTTAGTGATGAAGTCCAGGGACAAAAGTAGGGTAGAGCTGGATCTCTCCACACTGCACATCTTTGACCAATTTTGCCTACCAAAATACAGGAGTGTGCATTTGAAAAGCTTGTGAATGTGGAAGAAGAGACTACAAAAGCAGACATTATTTATTATGTGACAGTTTAGAGCAGCCCTTTAGTATGGGTAAAATATCTTCCATGAAATCAGGCATCTCTAGAGAAGTCCCTCTTGGTGTCTGTACACCAAGTCCCAGTGGTGTCTATACACTTGAGAGTACTGAGGGATGGCTCAAAGGAGATAGAGCAGTGGGCAGGGTGTTCCCCTCAACAGGAGCTGTCCTATCTGCTCTGACCCATCTGGGTCTGTGATGTCTCAAGCAAAGTCTGAACTTGGAACATTGCTGCTCGGCCAAGGAGCAGGGAAGGGCAAAGTGCTTTCTGTCCTCTGAAGGAGATCGCAGATTAGATCGGCAGGCAATAGCTTGCCTGGAACAATCCTGGTGCAATAACAGCGGTGCAGTGTGGCAAAGCAGTGTGCATGGGGCATATCTGTGTCACTGCATCCTGATAGCTTGGAATTTTTCCAGGACTGGAACACCAGAAACATTGCAGGTCTGCAATACTGGCCCTTGGCAGAACTTTGAGGGAGAGTTTTGCCATGTCCGTTAGTGACTGCCTCTAGTAGTGAGTGCTATATTCTGAATTGTTTGTGCTCTACTGCAGACTTATTGGCAATGAATAAAGAAATAGCTTGACAGGGAGGGAGAAGTGGGCATGGAGTGCTGCTTTAGATGGAGGCCAGGCTGTGCCTGGCTTCCATATGAATGCAGGAGGTGGGAGAAGAGCTACTAGGAATGCTGTGCACCTTGCACACAGTAAGTAGGCAAGAGGAAGAGTGTTAATTTCACCTGCTGCTTATACCTAAGGGCAAATGTTGCCAGCAAGGTGATGTGAAGGACGGGGATGACTCTTACCTCTTACTAAATCAATCACCAGGCATAGGAAGGATAGGCTACAAGGCTCTCCAATGAAAAGTGGCAGGTCAGTGACTCCCATGTTTTGTGGGTTGGCTGTGTTTTATTTTTTTCTCTAAATCTTCTGTTCTTGAAAAATCCCTGATGAGTATGGCTTTATTCTTTCTTTCTAAGCATTAATCTTAAAAAAGAGAATAAGTGAACTTCAGAGAAGGAAGGAAAAAACAGCCTAGTATTCTAAGTAACCCATTATTATTATTTTGAGACCAAAGGATCTTTTGGGTGCTTGGATAACTGTTTTGGTTTCTAGGTCTATATCATTAGTGGCTTACATGCTTTTCTGTACAGGGTACCTCTGGGACTGAGCATGTTCATAAAAGCACTGCCTTTTCTCTGGGCCCATGGAGTAATGTAGTCCTTCTTAGTTTGCTTTTCTGCAATACCATGCTTTTTCTACATATGAGTGCCATCTCTATTATGCTTATTTTTTTTATTAAGCAAACTCTTGGTTCCAGAAGATTACAGTGGGAGTTTTTACACCATGATTATTCCTGTGACTAGGAAATGTTTATACAAAAAATGTTGTAAATTTCTAAATTAGGGAAATTTTACTTAAGCTTTGTTAATAGGATGCAGCTATTACCACTGGAGTCTTTCGTATGCCTTTTTTAAACTTCAGGTTTGCATAAATTAATTGACAGATATATATATTGTTAGCTTTAAATCTAAGTTATATTCTGTGCTCCAACTCATTCAGCACCTTGAAGTACAAGCAGGGGCAGAGAAAATGATAAAAATAGTAATAAAACTGTAATATTGACATTGAGATGAATTATGAAACAATAAGAAAAAAATCCAGTTCAATAATTAGTTTTAGGAGAGAATGAATGACTCCAGAAACTGCTTGGCATTAAAAATAATTGTTAATTATTAAAGCTCATATTCCATATATACAAAGCTGTGGAAATAATAATGTTCTGTCTGATTTCAAACCTACTTCTAGTAAGGTTGCTGAAGGCTATTGTTTGCCCATGTACTGATGCAGTTACTAGACTCAGATCTGTGCTGTGGATCCAAATGTTCAATGTTTTTTGTTGTCAATGTAAAATGACATTTTCTTAATGCATGAGAATCTTGGCATTTTCTAGCCAGCTATTAATATCTTGAGCTGCTCGGCATTTAACAATGTATTCTGTTTCAGTGCTCACTTAATCTGTTCTCATTTTCATAAACCTGTTACCTATACGATATATTACAGGTTTCATTCAATGAAAGACACTGAATTATGATGTTCCGTTATCTGAGTTGTCTTCATTACTCCAGTAGCTAGCAGTGTTAGAATGCAGAAGGTTTAATACCTTCTGATGCAACTTCTGTTTACTACCCTTCTTTGCATATGCCCAATATGTTTAATTGAGTGAGAGGGAAAACTGCCTGCATCCCAGATATTAATGTGCCCCAGGCTGCAGGAAAGTGCGGGGAAGGGGAATTCATGCTGTGAGTACCTTCCAACTCTGCTGCTGGAGCGAGAGGCAAGGCAGCAGGGGTCTTCCTCTTCTCTCATGCAGCTGAAGAATGCAGCTTTGCCTTTGAACTGCTATGGGAAGTGGTGTACTAAGTAAAAACTTTGCTATGCTCTGTTAGCTTGGGCCTAGCCTGAAAAGAGGCCATAACCTTAACAATAATAATAAAAGTATTCCCTATTAGTGTTAGTAAAAGTACCATGATAATATTGCTCTTTTAACTTTGACTTATTTTGCTCATAAGTTATTTCTTTTGGCAGTGGAATCATTATGTATTAGTTTGTACTACTACCAAATGCTCATAAAAATAAGAACCATATAAAAATGCAAAATAGTTTTTGTATCAAATGCAATTTAAGTTGCCTGGATTATCCAAAGAAGAGTCCAAACAGGAGTGGTGATACGCCTTTAGAGACTTTCTTGCTTCTGATTAGATAGACTCCTTTCAAATGTGAAAACCGAAGCTAACAAAATCGGTATGTTTTATATTGTTCATTTCGCATGGCTTATTCTATATTTGAGTTATATATAAAGACAAGTTTTTAAAAAGCTTTTTTAAAACTGTCTTCCATCTGGCATGAAGAGCCTTCCTAAGAAGAGAGGCAAGAGAAACAGAGTAGTGTCTGAAGTAAATTTGATAGTGGAAGATGGGATAAAATAAGAGGCACTTAGACTAATTTAATTAATGCCCTGGTGAATTTAAGAATATGGTCTCCTCTACAAGCACAAACATAGATCAGTGGCTGAATTAAGTAGGCAGTATTAGACTGCACCTGTTGGATTTCAAACTGAATTCAGACCTTGTTTCAGTGTTCCAGTTGGGCCTGGCAGTTGCTGAAGGGATTAAATTATTTAAAGCCTTCAGCTGGCTAGTGTAGTCTAGCAGTAGCTTATAAAACACTTAATCTATTTTTTTAATCTCTTCATATGTTTGCTTTACTTAGACTGTAAAACTATACATGACACACACCTGCCACATTCTGTAGCTTCTTTGTTAGATAGTTTAAATGGCTACAAGTGTGAGGGCTACTATAACTGATACATTTGGATTTCTTTGACAATACACTTTGCCTGCCTGCAAGTTTTTTTCCTTTGATAAACTCTGCAAGAGTGTTTGTTTTTTTTTTTTTTCCAGTATTTATGTTTTAAAAAAGTTCCAAAGGCAAATATTGCTATACAAGCCATTATTTTCTACGGCTGCCCTTTGTTTTGTGATTATATATATATGTATTTTTAAGAAGTAGCAGTTCCAAATGGTTAGGAATTTGGGAGGTTTTTTTGTAGTGCAACAGTAGATTGTTTACACAACAGTACAGTAAAACAATTCAGAAATAGGTAATGCCACTTAACTTGTTATGTGATATGTCACTTCTTTGTAGAAAGCTAAGAGTAAGTAATAAGTAGTTACAGTATAGATTGGACTGAAAAGCCATCTGGATAGCTGTGCAACACAGGATTAATTAGGTAAATCCTCTTAGGCTTGATTAGCCATTGCTTAGATCTACAGTTTACTCTATCATTGGCTACTCCTATAAATGTCTTGTTTCTGTCCAAGTTAATTACTCTCGTTTCAATTTTACATCATGCTTTTTTGCCTCAAAATAGATTACAACTAAATAAACTTACAAGCTTCCAGATACTCAGCTGAATAATATAGAGTGAATACAAATTCTTAAAATTCTCAAAAATGCTTTAATAACACTGTTTTTAATTTCATCACATGTGGAATTGCATCTTTGTGATTTGTGATTCAATATTAGATTACAGGATATGTATCTGCTGAAAAGGTGTAAATGCTTATTCATGGAGATGAGATGCTTCCTACAGCGCAATCTTCATGAAGATCATATATTGTTGATGTTTATAGCCAAGAGTTGGTTTTCCTTATTTTCCATTACACTGAGCAACTATTTTTACCTAAAATTGATTTTTGTAGCATAATCTACTGTAGTTTAAACAATTGACCTTCTACAGATTTTGTTTGGATATTGCATGGCATGAACTTGGAAACTTTAAAGCACATGTTTAGAAGTTATTTGATTGATGTCTTGTATCTCCTACCTCAGCTATCTCAACTTTTTTTCTTTTTTCTTTTTCTAAAGAATATGGCATTGTCTTCAGGAATAAAAGGGAAATAAATATGTATCCTTGTTATCAATACAAACAAAAAACCCAAGAAGCACAGAAACTAACAAATGGGCACCTTAGGACTGTAGCTTTATGGCTCAGTGAAACAGAGTGGAAAAATGCAAAAAGGCATGAGAGGAAATGAGTGTTTCAGTGGGTGGCAATCAAGAGTTTCTTCAGCTATGGGGTTTCATACTATTATACAGTGCTTTTCTACTGTGCAGTGCAGAGCTTCACTTATGTGATAAATGTAGCACAGAATCTTGAAGAGTTGTCTTGCAGCTAATTTTCAGTATTCCTTCCACAATGTAATTTATATTTGGTTATAGTTCACTAAAAATCATTTGCTTAAAAGGCCTTTAAGTGTTGTTGTAAGTGTTTATAAGAAGGCATTAAATCTGAAATTCATTCACCTTGAATGACCTATGAAATTTATCGTTTTCACCTATGATTCAGTTAATGATCTGGAAGAACAAATGGAGTTAGCCACTGTCATGTCTCCAAAGCAAAACTATTATAAACTTTGAGAATGTAAGGCCCTCTAATAGAAAACTTTCTAATGTTGTAAGCTGTTTTTTTTCTGAAGACTGTAGGAAAGGCAAAAGAGAACAGTAGATTTGAGAAGAGTGGGAAATGAGGATGATGAAATACTACCTCTACAGCCTTTGTCACTCCTAGAACTAATGCAGGAGCCAAATTTCTTTCTGTGAAAGGTGAGAACCATTCTGATCTGCTTGCGTGGCAACCCCGCGGTGGCCATTGCGCGGTGCAGCGCGTGCCCAGGCGCGCCTTGAACGCAGGCACCGTGCTGCACCGCAGAGCCTCGCTGCGACTCCCGGGGTGCACCTTGGCTGGGGCTCGGGATACTCGCTTCTTGGTGCTTATGAGGGAGTGTTGAGAGAATTCCCAAAAACAATTGAAAACTTTTCATGCAACCCCAGAGAAGTAGAAAATGATTGAATTTAATTTAAAAAATGTCAAACCTCTCCATTGTTGGTAGAGCCAAAGGGCTGTAAACTTGTTGCATTCTTATTCAAAGAAAATCAATTCTACTAATGATACTTCTCATTTTGTACTTATCGACAGATAAACCCTATAACTTCCCATCATTAGGAAGTGACAAGCAATGCAAAGTGTAAATGTTGTATTTAAAATCTCACCACTGGGAATGTGCAATGCTTGCACATTCCCAATGCTAGGGATGGGATTACACTTGGAAGGTTCTCTTATACAGTAAAATATCAGTTGAGATTTTTCTTTTGATGAAAGCCTAGACTAAGGTCAATGAAGTTGGCAATGTTTACCACTCTTTTCTAGGAAATAATTATTAAACCTTAGTTTTCATCAGGAGAGACTGAACAGAAGTATTCCTGGAAGACATAATGATTTTTTATTGACATTTGTAATAAGTCCATGTGTTTCACTGCAATCCAAATGTGTTTAAAATCCCTTCATTTCTTCTGTGCACGTAGTTGCTTCTGCGACTGTCTTTGTCATAAATTTTCTCAGGTATTTAAAGCAAGCTGTTTAGATTATGTGCTACCTAGCGCCTTTCTAGGTAGCGGTCAGCACCAATTATGACCAGCAGTGCAGAAAAAGTCTACAGAGTGATTAAGCTGGTTTTAACTCCCTTCTACTAAAATGTACACTGTTAAGGAACCAGATAACTAGGCACTTTACTGTGTTATTTTTGATAAAGGTAATATTTTTGATCTTAGAAATGAAACACAAAGAGGCTAAAGTAGTAATTAACGAATTAAGCTAGTGGCTCTGAGTGTCATCTGCTGCCTGGAATGCAATTCCAGTTTAAAAGGCTAGTGCAAGCCACTAAATCAATCTTTCACACAGGTAATAGATACAACCATTTATAAAAAATGAATGAAGAGCTGCTTGCACTTGCTGTGAAAGTTATTAGTTTCTAGTATAATAGATGAATTTGCATCTGTTAAATACAATTATATATTAGGAATGTTTGGTAAACTGACTTGTAGTTAGGTTTTTATGTAATAAAAATATTTGTAGTGCTTTTAAATTCCAAAGTGAATAGCTGTTATCATGCTTTAGGAAGCTGTTTTGGCTTTGTTGTGCTGTGTGGAAACACACTAACTATGCAGTGCTGTCCTGGACAGTGAGTTTTGACCTCTGAGTTTGGGCTATGTTTCTGAACATGTGGTTGTAATGAGTGCTTAAGCAAACAGGGAAATCTGAGTAAAAATCTTGATCCCATTGGTATTGGTGATGTATTTTTTTTTTTTTGAAGATTTCAGGGAGATTGGTATTTTCTTTGCTGTGTTTATGCAGTATGCGCATTCCCAGGTCCCTCAGGAGAGGGGAGACGTGGGCAGTCCTCCAGTAATGAATAACCCTGGAACTGGCAAACTTTGCTCCTGCAGGAAATGAGGGCTCGGGAGGCAGGTGGGCAGCTGGTGTGCCAATGTGACTGTGCCTATTGCAGTGGGCAGCTCTCTCCCTCTTCCTGGTATGTGCCTCTCTTTCTGTCCAAATCCATCTGCTCTCTCTTGTCAGATCTGTAGACTGTAAGCTTTAGTTCAGAAACTATTGTTTGTGTTTTAGGTGATTCCTGACCATGAGTCTGATCCATAATTTGAGTTACTCTAATAGAAGCAGTGATACTGAGTCTATTGAAATTAATGCTAATGTTCTATGCGTTTCCACTAACTCTGTTAAGTTAGGTATTTAATTAATATGTTATGATTTTTTTCTTTGAGCACATTTGATATACTGGCTATAATGCACAAAGCACCTTGAGACATTTATAAGAAAATGGAGCTTTTAATTATTCTAACATTGATTTTAATAGCTATATAAATAAGAAACTGGATAAATAAAATATTCAGTGTGCAGATTGTCTTGCAGTAATCAATAGGCACCTAGAGCCACATTCATCCTAGAAATAATTTCACTGACCATAATGGTTTTGTGCCTGGAATTGCTTTTGCCTGCAGTGCTTATGCAGTGTTTAGGCATGTGCAGAGCTGTCTATTACCTCTTTCCTCTACACATGTTTGTAAATTTATGCCCAAGCTGACTCAGCACTGGATGGTGCTGATCCCCTAGCTTATTCTTAAATAAGCATAGTTAAAGCTTAGTAATGCTGTTGATAATGATGAACCATATTGTGCGGTTACCAACTATAAGGAAGTGGGGAAAACAGCTAGAAAGGAGGTATAAGGGGGCAAAGGGAGGGGAGCTGGTAGCAGTGCTGTTTTGCATGGGGATCCAGATAGAATTCAGTATGCTGCATTGGCAGGACAGTGTGTGTGATCCCCACAGTCATAGTGTACCCATGTATTTGGCTATTGCCATCTCTGCTGTAGCCTTCACCCTTTTTTAAGTATCAACTTTACCTGCTTCTATGCACTTTGTGAAACACAAGGTCTAAGTGATATATTTTCTCACAATATGCCCTTTTAATACTATGTGTGCTGGAGCAGACATTTTGCAGCATCCTCCAGAATAAGAATTGATTTTTATTGAATTTATTCATGCACTATAGAGCCTCTACTACAATATGTGTAGTACTAAAACTTAAGAAATTGCACTGAACACCACAGCATCTTTTTAAATTACAATTTTGGCCACACTCAGGTTTGTATTTATTATTATTCAGTTACTTCCTTATAAAAAAAACAATTAAGTCTCTAATGGCCTAAGGCTATTGTCATTAAAGTAGGAAATGGATGTTGGTTTATACTTGATACACAGTTAGGCTGTAAGCATTTTCCTTTTTAAAGTACAATATTGTGAAATTTTTTAAAAAGATTCCCAGTTTTCTAATTTTTCATAAGACTAACAGCCTGTATTAAATAGCACTTGATATCGGTGCTCTTAGTGGGACTTTTCCTGTGCCCTGATAATTTCTGCAGTATTTTGGTCTATTAAAAAGAAGCTCCGTCAAGACTATTGCTTGCTGTGAAACGATGAACAATGTCAGCGTTTTGGCATGTGCATTTTCAGTAAAATCTCGTGGTGAGATTTTTCTGCTCAGTCTTTCTATTGCAGTAATGGTATCTGATGCTTTGCAGTCCTTGTTCCTTCAGTACTTCACTTGCTCTGTGATTGGTGTTCGTTTTGGTGTTGAATGTGATACCACTTCTATGATCGTGTTTCTATTTATAGATGAGGATTTGCTGTTTTCCTTCCCCTTCCGTTCTGTCATCTTCAAACATCAAAGCACACATGTAAGGTGCTACTTTCTGCTCCAAATCCAGTGCTAATTATATCAGAAGTTGATAAAGCTAGAGAAACAAATTGATTTCTGGACTGCTGTTGTGTTGGGGTGGAGACCTGGTCTGGTGGCCCCTTGCGAGGCATGAGCAGGGTGTGCTTTGCTCGGCCAGTTTGCTTTGCTGCTGCTGCTGAGCACTGCCTCTTCCCTTGGAACAGGTTTGGACTGTTACTGGTTTGCAATGAAAAAATAAGCAACTTGCATTTACTTTAGTTATGTAACATGCTTGAAAATAAACTGATTAGAGTATTCCTTTCTCAGGAGAAAGGTGTAGAGAAAAATAGGGTGGCTTTTTGCTGAGCAAGGAAATGTTTCTTCCTTAAACATTTGATCTAGTTTCAGAGCTAGTGTAATTAAAAAGTGCCTTTCCTGTTGTTCGTGTGAGGGGAGAGGCTCTTCTGTTGTGATTTAAACCTTTAGAAGATTTTTTTTTAATTGCTATTTCATTAATGATATCTCACTGGGGAGAAGTTAAAGATAACTGCTTTAGAAAGGCAGAAAAACATACCAATAAATTGGTAATGTAGTGAACTCTGAAGGGAGGCCATGAGCAGGAGCTGTAAGTTGACTCGGGTAAGTCTGCTTCTCAGGAAAGATTTGTGCCTCAGCAAGAGATTAGTAACAGGACCTGACAGCAGTGCAACAGGAGTAGCTTGTTTGCTTGCTTGCTTTTGTGTGTGTGTGTGCCTGTGGGTGGACTTCAGAGCTCTGGATATTGGATAATTTGATTATTTGCTTGCATTTAGTCGTGCTTGGTTGTAGGAATGATGTGTTTTGAAAAGTGAGATCAGCTGGAACACTGGTGGTGGTCATCTGTCTGTAGCTCTTGATCTGGCAATATATCAGTCACTAAAAAAAAAAAAAACCGTTGCTCAATTGTAAAAACAAAATGGTTGATAATATCAGTGCCCTAGGAATATTTGAGTGCGGTGTGTACAGTTAATACTCAATGTAAAACACATACAGGACTTTACAAATTAGCACTATAGCATATGAATTTTAGTTTTTTTCCAGCTCTTGAAGCTTTGTACTTGAAGTGGTGCACAAGTAGACATCTTGGTGAAATGAGTGCTCCCCTTGCGTGATCTCAGGAAAATGGGTCTCCGGTCATGCCCAGCAATTACATGTTTGGTTTTGGAGGTGTCTCAAATCTATGGAGAGGGGAGCTAGGGACCTTCGAAGTAAGTTCATCTGAGTATGTCTGGATAACTTTTTTGGATAACATTAGATCATTTTGCTTTGGATACTTAGTTAAGGTTAAACATTAGAAAACTTGACAGATAAAAGTTTAATCTCTAATGAGAGGATAAGTGTTGCAAACAAAATATTTTGGCTGATGTGTAAGAGTGGAGTAAGAGTATAATTTGACGTTCTACCATGAATTAATTCCCCCAAACAACCCCCAAAGCTCTTGACTCACGGGAGAAACAAGGGTAGGTAACCGCAGGCTGCAGTCCGAATGGCTTTTGTTGATTTTGTCAGCAGTAAAAAAAAAAAAAACTGCCTTCCTCTGTTAGATGTGACATGTGACATTCACAGAATCTTTTCCTGAATGGATTCAACCTCCCAGAGAAAACCATGTGCTTTTTGCTGTGAGTTGAATCCACTGAACAAGAGGTTCAGCATCAGTGGCAGAGTTATTGGGAGAATTTAGCAGAGGTCAGGTAAAGGACAAGAAAAGCTCTCTTCTGGCAGCAATGCATTTTTGAGTGCCTCACTTTTATGCAGTGGACCCTATGTTGTTGCCCTTCTAATGAATGAGGATAGACAGAATCACAGACCCAAGGCATTACCTTTGCTAGTCCTTGTTTCTGCTTTTGCTTCTTTAGGCAGCATAGCCTTGTTCAGGATTCTGATGTTCAAGTTCACTCAACAGTTAAGAATCTGGCTGATATAAACAACTCATACTGGCAATAAAAAGTGTTTTGAATGGTATAGCTTATAGCAGTTTGAGTAAAACAAGTTGTTCTAGCCAAAGTACTTGCCTGCGTCCACACATGGGATTTGGGTAACAAAAATAGCATGGAATTTCATTGGTAGTTATGCTGCCAAAAGCTTCTAGTCCAGTTTTGACCTCAGATCTTCTCTTTGCTCCATAATAGAATTACATCTATTAGATTTATCTTCTGTAACTTCTGTTTCTTCTTTCCACTCTCTGCACTGATAGCTAACTAGTTCTCATCCTTTGTAGTGTTACAGGAATAGGGAAGAACGAAGACCTACGGAGGTGTGTGTTTCAATACTAAAATTTAAAAATTAATCTAAATGACATGGGCCTCCTTGTACTGAGTTACTTAAGTACACTTTGAAATGAAACACTCCCCTCCAAATGGTGTCAGTAGTCCACATTGCTTACAGGTGTAGCTAGAGTTTCCAGATTAACCCCTCTGTTGCCTACCAGCACAAAGATATCTGCCAGGAGAAAAATAAAGACAAGTAGCTCCTTAGTATTTATCAGATGACTTAAATATGACTGAGCTCTCTCACTTTTATTTTAATTTCTGACATAAGGTTGATCAGTGTGTTTTGAATACTCTGAACACGCATGTAGTCTTACTGCATGATGCAGGTGCTCAGAACTTCCTCTGTGGCCTCAATAAGCAGCATGAGGAGATGGCTGAGGGAGACTCAAAGCTTCAGTTTTGCAGTGACACTAGCTGGAATTCTAATGCAGTTCAGGCACTTCAGTGTCAAATATGATGCAATTTGCACAGAGGACAAGGACTTCTTTAATCAAAACAACTCCCAAATAAGGGACAAAGAGTGGACTCCAGAGTTGTTGGATTTCCCCAAAGCAATGAAGCAGTTTTCAAGAGATTTGTCAAGCTGTTTGTTGATGCTGATATTGCAGGCTGAGTGGAAATCTAGCTTGATCTGCTTAAAAAGTAGAACTGAAGGACAAAAGTGTAAAAACAATGAGAAAATGATTCAGGAAGCTCTGCTATTTAGCAAGCCATGGCCAAACTTTGGCCTAACTAATGTTAACTGACTAGGCCTAACAGAAGAGATTTTAATCCTCAAATCTGCCCCTAAGTTTCTAAAACTCAATCTGAGTCTGTTCCTGAGAGCTGCTGGCTGAAGCTCTGCAAATAGCTCAGCTGAGCTTTGAGTTCATAGCTTTGTCTGAAGGTTCAGTATCATTCAGGTTTACAAACATAACTCAGTGTGTTTTGCTTATCAACTTCTATGAAGATAGATGGTGAAAAACAATCAAATTGCAGGAAGTAGTATCTAAAGCAGTTCTGAATGTGCTGAGACCTGCGAGTAGCTGGAAAGGAGGGGTATGATTAATAGACTGTCAGCTTTTGATTTGGGCTAACAGGCACACCAATGTGCTTGAGATGAAATACATTGTCACCTGATGAGTGTGTGTGGCTGGTGTTTTATTTCATTAGGCCCTTTCTAAAGGTGGTATGCCTAAATTAACAAGAATGTTTAAAATGTAGATGGTGTTTTAAAATGTATACTAATGAAATGTATGTTTCTAATCTCATAGGAAGCTGTGTTTTTGAGGAGACATGTGAAATAAAATTAGTTGCTGAAAGCTGTGATCAGCAGCTCTTAAGAGCCAGTGTTAATTCCTAACACTGGCTCACACCTATTTTTTCCCCTGCCATAAAGCAGTGTTTTACTTGGGGAATGACTGTTGGTGTTCAGTGGTTGTAGTAGCACTCCATTTTTAGAACATCCATATGAAAACACTGTATTTTCCAATGAATTAATTTGAGTCAGACAGGGGCTAGGAGGAGATAAAAGCAAGACAAGTGAGGGGGGCGGGGAAGAAAAACGAGTAGGTGCAGCTGTGTAAGGCGGTAAATGACACTTGGGCTGTTTCTGCAAACAGGTGGTGAGGCAGGTGATGTCGGGCCGCGGCCGGAGCCGAGCCGGCACCCTGGGGCTGGCCGCTTCCCAGGTAGGCAGCGGTTCCGCGCTCGGGCCGCGGGCAGCGCCGCGCCGGGGTCCC
>JASSRY010000379.1:5243936-5308220 GCA_032466555.1 Tinamus major | reverse complement strand
GGTGCTGGGCCGCGGGAGGGAGGCGGGGAGGGACGGAGGGGAGGCGGGCGGCGGAGGCGGCGGCCTGAGCGGCCCGGTCCCTCCCCGGGAAGATGAGGCGGAGGCCCGGGCGGGCGAGCGCGCCGAGCCGCGGCGCCTTCCTCCCTCGCTGCCGCCCGCACAAGATGGCAGCGGCCGGGGCGGCGGCGGCGCGGAGCGGCTGAGCGCGGCGGCCCCGCGCGCCGAGCCGGCGCTCCGGACATGCCCGGCGCAGCGCCCGCTCCTCCCGCCCGGACCGCGCGGCGCCGGCTCTGAAGGTGAGCGCGCCGCTGCCGCGGGGCCCCGGCGCGGCCCCGAGCCCGCCACGGGGGCGCCGATACCGGCCGTTGCCGGTGCGCCGCGGCCCTTGCGGCGCCGGCCTCGCCTCGGGCTGCGCCCTCCCCAGCGCCCCCGCTGCGCCGCGTGCCCGCGGTTCTGTAGCGAGTGGTAACAGCAGCCTTGTTAGCCACTTTCCTTGTGCAGCCCCCGGGCGCCAGAACGGCTTACGTGCCTCTGCGTGTACGTGTGTGTAAATCCATATCTAGCTGTACCCCTTTGGATGCCTCTCTGAGATTATGCCGTTATTACTGTGCTTGGTGCTGGCGGTGCCTGTGGCAGGCGCTGACATGGCTTCCTCTTTTGCTACCTTGGTAAGTTGTGTCTCGGCAGACAGGCTCGCTTGGCAGCACCCACACCGTTTGCTGGGTTCATGTCTCTGGTCTCGAGTGACTTGTCTGAGTTTTCTTCCTTATTAGTTAGTACTCCTTAAATTCTAGGATATGTCAGCTAAAGCTACTGTGGTTGGTAACTGTATATTTATTTTATTACTTTCCATTAAATTATTTGCCAAAAAAAGTGCAGAGGGATTGATTTCACACCAAACTAGAAAGGTTTGGCTGCACTGTGCAGTTAGCTGCTAGTGTAACAATAACCCCATAACAGTGATGATTTGCCAAAGGTTTCTGCAAGCGAAGTTTGAAATGAGCACAATAACAGAAATGTGCTGGGTAAGCGTGGCAGCCAGCAGGGAGATTAATTAAGCACCTGGAAAATAGGTCAAGACTGTATTACAAAGTAGTATGGTAAGATCACAAATAAATAGTGGAGTGTTAACATGGACTTAACTGGGAGAAAATTGATACTTATGTAATGCCAGTGCCTGCGTCGCTGCTGTAGGTGCTGACCGCTTCCCGAAGCGTATGGTAGGAAGATGTTTGTGCCCGTGCTGGCTGGGTGCTGGATATGCTTTCCCCACTTGATCCCGGTGACCGCCGTTGTAGCGCTGGTTCTGCTGCTTGCTTGGGGTGTGGTGTTGCCTGGAAGCTATTTCTGCATGGGTATATTTGGCTAGATGGTCTAATCTGGATCGCTGGACTGCTGTGTGGGTCTGTGCATTTGAAGGCATTTCATCATCGTGAGGCTGTTATCATTGGAAAGGTGGTTTGATTAAAATAAACTGGCCAGGGAGCTCCCCCTGCTTTGAGGTCCTTGCCTGTGATTGTTAGAGGATTGTCTTTGTGTATTTTTTCCTTGTACATTTGAAATAACTACCTATGAAACCAGAAAAATGAGGCTGATTCCTGCAAAACAAGATGCCAGAGACAAAATCAAAGCGGCATGTGGGGAGAAAGAGTTATCAAGTCATCTGGTAGGAGCTGATGTCACTGGTGGGAATATTGGCCTTAGTGTGCATATCTTTTCCTGCCTGGGACTTTTTTTATAGCAGTTGCTTCAAAACAAATATGCTTTGGAGGTGATTTGCAGAAAGTGTGAGGCTGGTTGCCTGCTTTAAGGGTGATGGGAACATAAATGGTACTTTTAAGGAGCACAGCATTAGCTTAATTTCTGTGTCGAGCAGAACTGACTATGCAAGTGTCTGAAAGCCCTAACCCAAATGTGTGGCAACAGCAGCTTTTGAGTCCCTTACCTTGTCTGTTTGAGGAGGTACCTGCCTGTTTTTGGGGGGGTTGTCTTCTCACTGTTTTCAGCAGGATTTTCTTTCTACCAGGGTGTGTTCTTTTTCTCTTACTTTATATTTTGTCTGCATGCTGTTTATATAAACAAAGATGTTTTTGACAAGACCTCATATTTAGAAACAGAAATTCTATAATTGGCTGTCTTGTGCCTGTGTGGGAAAAGTACTGGTAAGAGACACCATACCATCAGTTGTGACTGAATATGTATTTCAGACTACAGTTAAATATAGAAGAAAGCCTTCTTTAATCAAGTTAAGCCTCATTATTCCAGTGTGAGGTTTGTAAGACATTGTGGCATACAATTTATATGTGTACACAAATGAGTTACTGTAGACAGTGTAGCTTCTTATAGTTAACTGTGGGGGGAAAAAGGGAGAGAAGATCTTATATTTTTTCAGACAGACACTCTTGTCTTCCTCAGTGTATGACTATGTCATTCCATGTGCAAGATCCTTTTCAGCAAAGGTAAACAGCTTGCTTGTCAGCATCCCGCCTGCTTTTCCTGCCTCATGTTTGTCAGCCCATGAAACGGAGCACCCTACGATGTCTTTGGGGACAATACCAGGGTGCCTTGGTTATACATGCTTGCTGTTGAGCATTTGGAAGTAGTATCTACCTTTTGCCCCTAAAAACAGCTTCTACAGTTTTGTGTTTTCTAGTTTGCTTTCTTTTACTGATAATGTTACAGGAGAATTAGAAAAAAATCTCACCCTGCAATTTAGTGAAGAAAAGACCCTAGATGGGGTTAGGCCCTCTAAATAGGTTTTGTAAGCTTGCAGCTATTCAGATGCTTACTTTCAGCTGCTCTAAATGTTACTTTTTATTGTCTTTTAAAAGGAGAGTTGAACTTGATGCTGAATAATCTGTTTTGAAGTCACTAAAGTAGTGGTATTTTTATTTTTTATATTTTTTAACAGAAATGGGATTTGGAGTGCAAAATTGTAGGGCTTATTCTTTGCATGAAGTATGGAGGATCTCTATCTGAAATGGATTCGGATACATAAAATGTGTTAAGGGTATTTAAAGGAATTTTCAATAGCTAGTTCTGTGAAATGGGTTAGCAATGGGTTATCTGTGACCTGATGTAACCTATAAGGAAGCATAAAGCCTGGAAAATCCTGTTACCTGTTCTTGGCTGCCCCTCCCCCTGGACCATTTTAATTTAAATGTTCCATCTTTCTACAGCTTTCTAGAGAACGTAAAGTTGTATTTCTCTTCAGAGGCACTAGCTTAACTTTCCAGAGACAAATGAGCAACATGTAACTGCAAAGGTGTGTTTTCAATCTTTGAGTAGCTTCATTGCTTTCTTTAATATCCACATAGTTCTCATGTTATATGCGTACATACACATACCCCACCCATATGGACATTTTTGTACTTTTTTTTAAAAAAAAACAAGCTCTGACTTTTTAGCTATTTTATTTCAATATGGAGGATGCTGGGAAGTCACTAGTTTTGTTACTGTCAGATGCTGTTTGGGGATAATCTTTGTACAGGTTCTTAGCATTCTTTCACATCGTGTCACATTTTTTCCATATACTTGATTAATATTTCCTTCAGTTATGGTAATGAATGGGTAACTCCAACAAAGTTAATCTCTAGGTCAATTTCCCTTAAAAAGGGGAAGAGGAGCCTAATAGCTGTAACTTTTTTTTAAACTACTGAATTGAAGTACTTGTGAATTTCTCTTACTCGGTAACTTGATACTACTATAAAATTTCGTGCTATCTTAGCTCTCTCTTTTTATTAAATTGATATATTTAGTAGTCCTAGAACTATGTTGTCATCTTGTACTCTTTCATCTTGCATTTTCACTTCTTTCATTTTGTTTCGCTTTTCCTTTCCTCACTCCTATTGTGTCTTAAAATACTTATCCATAACAGGAATGGACCCTGTGCAGAGCCCTGTTGACCTCCACACAGTGTCTTGTGCGGGCAGGGCCAGGGGCTGGTGTGTGGAACGCTCGCAGCAGCGTTCCCCCTCCGGCAGGGACCGTTTGGTGCAGCTCCTGCACGCGGGGGTTTGTTGCTGCTCGCTGCTTGGGAGACGGTGGCCATGCCAACGTTACTGTACTCTGCTCTCCCGTGGCCGAGTAGGTCCCCACAGCTGCTTATGCGTGAGCACATAGAGATGTAAGTAAATCCTATGAGCCCAGGAGTCATAAATTCTGAAGGATGAATTTGGAGTTTTGTCATAAAATGGAACATTTTCTGTTGCCTTGTATTGGGGCAAATGGAATATGGTACCTTTAAAAACAATGCTGTTGGTTATTTCAGGAGTTTTACTTTGGAATTACTCCAGGGTAGCCCATGAAGTGTGAAATGGTCTCACTTTGTGCTTACCTCATCTGAAAATATAGTAATGTAAATTGGGAAGATTGGACCCCAGACAGGAAAGACTGTCAGCAGAAGAGTTTAAACTAGAATTGCGATAAGTGATAGAGCTGTGCTTTTGCATGGGGCTGAAACATTTTCATTGCAAAGGTATTTGTTTTCGTTATTAGCAAGACCAAAACATTTGAGGCCAGCTCCCTAAAGTCTTTGGATGTGCACAGACATCTGAAATGTTCCTGAAAGCTTCTGATAGATGAAACGAGCGCCTGCTGCAGAAAGGAGCTAGGGTTAGGGCTAAGGCTTTGATCAAGAGGCTGTAGTGTAGGCTCTGCAGAAATGCAGAGAGGACAAAAACAAAACAGCATGCCTTTAATGCTAATAATATGAAGTTTACTATTATAGTGCAAGCAATGAATCAGTGTTTTGGAATTCACAGGGATTGCCTATATACACAGTTTTATTTCAATCTTTAATAGGTTACTTTTGCCTGGAAGCAAAACCACATCTTGTTTCTCATCTGTATGCGTACAGTGTCTCTTGGTTACTACTTTGTTTTGGTCCTTTTTCAGTGTTTACAAAAAGTGGAGTATTAACCTTTAACTTATCCTACTAGCCTGAATAACGTAATTATTTGTTTCATATCATGGAATTGGGTGGATCTTGATAGTCTTAAAATGATTGTTTGCTTCTTGCAAGATATCTTTGGGATTTTTTGACTGAAAAGCTGCTGATGTAAACCCTTGTGTTGCATATATCTTCCTCTAGTTTCCTATAAACCTAGATTATCCCTTTCCTTTCAATTATTCTGTGTTTTCCTTTGCTTAAATCATAAGAACTGCTGCTTTAAAATTTGTCTTTTCTAGTTTAGACTGTTTTCAGAGCCTATTCTTGAAGACTTAAACCAGCTAGGTGTAGAGGAAGTCCTCACAAGATCTTTCTTTTCCATTGGTTGAATCTGTTTAAGAACTGAATATGTCATTTCTGGTGCTTGGAGTCTTAGCTCTGAACCCTTTCAGGAGGGATAGGTTTTGTTAAGAGAGGAAATCCTGTCTTTTCCTTATCTGTTAATATTGATTTATTTGAGAACTCTTTTGGTGTTTAGTCCTCTAGAAATTGATTGCTTTGGTGATGATGTGCTAAAGAAGTTTTTCAAGGCCTTTTCATTAGGACTTTTGAAGCGCTGCTATGGGCTAATTTTCTTCTTTTGGCGCAGACTTCCCTGGGCTCTGTGGGAGGCTTTTGGGGACTTTCATGTTTCCTAGCAATTATATTGGGAGCTGTCAGGTGCCTTTTCAGATTAAATGGGTGTTAAAACTGAGCTGAAAAGATGGCTAAACTCAGTCAGGTCTGCTGTGTAGGCGAGAGGGTAAAATACATTTCTGACATGGGTGGCTTTTGAGACTGTCATGATCAGGTTATCATGATTATTAGTTTGAGGCAAAAGCCTTTTTTGGTCTGAGTATGCATTTTTAATAGTAATATGGCCTACAGGAAACAATGCTGCCTCCAGGCCTTTAGCAGCATGAAAGAAAAGTACTAAACCTGTTTTTCCTCCCATTGTTCTTCATTCTACTTATGCCATCCCTGTTAAGTTTATGCAGCTAGTTTCAGTAAACAACCAGTTCTATCTTCCGGAGATTGTTTACAATGAATGAAAAATATTTGACTCTTATGTAAGAATATATTTTTTGCTGTGTTTCTTTTATTCAAGGTATTCATATTCTGGCAAAAAAAGACTGTGAATAGACTTCATTTGCTGTATAAATATATCTCAATAAGTGTATGTTTGGTTGCTGCTAGGTATATTCTGAAACGACTGACTGAAGGTAGTTAATAGAAAAAGATAAATCAAGAGAAGCAATTTGGACTAAGTGTCTTAATTCTTTTGCGCTTAAGTTTTCAGGTTCAAAACGAAGACTTCTTTTTTACTATAACATGTTTTATTTGCGGAGTGATTTTTTAATCGTAAATACCATACACTGAGGGGTATCTAGGCATGCTGTCTTGACGATTCAATAGCTGCCTTCTAAAGGTTCATTTTGGTCCTATTGGGAAAGTGGTTATGAGTTGCTGAGTATTTGGGGAAGCTTTTAACTCAGATGACACTGCTAGGCAGTGCTAAATGTGTAGAAATCAGTTTGATTCTTGAGTTATGCTTTCCTGGTGCAGTAAGTCCCTGATTCATCAACTCCTGTGCCACGTGTCAAAGGGGTGAATTTGGTAGGTTACTGTGTGCTGTTGTAGACTTGGTGTGCGAGTCCTCTGGGGAGAGTGGTTGCTCACAGGCACCTCTGTTCAGCTGACGGTCTTTTGTGGTAAGAGGGCACAGAAGAAGGTAATGATTTTGAATAAACCTGTCCCAGCTGGAATAGTTTGGAGGAGTCGGAAAAACCAACTTTCTCCAAGTAGATTCCTTTTAAGGGCATACAGATGTTCTGGCATGTGGGGCATCTTGTGTTCCAGTTTTAGAAGTGGCAAAACAAAGGTGAGGTAGCCATAAGGAAAACAGACATCTAGTCTAGTTTTATATTCTCCTAGGAACTGCATTTGGTGTTGTCTAGAGCTATTCCAAAATGAAGCTTCTTAGCAGATTTCTTAGTTGGATTGCTGGTAATAACAAAATTCTGGCAGAGTTCTGGAAGAAAGCAAAATGAAGCAATGAAGTAAAAATCAAATGGTTTGAGTCAAGAAGTACTTCTGACTTCTGTCATTTTTATCTGCTTAGTAATAATAAAAAAAAACTTTGTTATCAGCAAGCAGTTTGAACTAAACCAAATAGTCTTTCCACCTTAGATATAAGGTGTTAAAAATCCTTTGGAAATACTTCTGCCAATGGAAAAAAATCAGTGCAGCCTTATGTCCTGCTTCTCTGTTCACCTTGGTGCTGCTCACCGCAGGAAAGAGCTAGAGTGGCAGTGATTTCTGTGCGTCCTTCAGCAGCGAACGTTCATGCAGATCCTGAGGGTGTGGGCTCTCCTGAACACAACTGCCATCCAGGGGCTTTGATTTCAGCCTGTCTACTGTTTTCAGCTTCAAAAAATTAATCTTTCAAAAGAGCAGATTAGGCTGGTGGAGCCTAGCTGGTTTGAACTGTGCAGTTTGTGTTGATGATAGCACATTCTGATTTAGAAACTGTGCTCTAATGCAGAGCTGGTGCAGAGAGCACTTTTTCAGTTGCATAACACCTTCTTGCCTTGCAGAAAAATAAATGCTTTAAGTTTATCTTTTTAGTGATGATTACAGTCATGATAGAATCACAAGATTTAGCTTTTGATGCCTGTGGAAAATATGAATGTAGCAATTGTATTCATCAGTATGGCTGCTGGTACAAATGACAGCCCTGAGTCATATGAATTCCCTCTGATAATTTATATGAAATACTTGAGTTAAATATTTGTCAGTTCTGTTTCCAAGTATTGAGGCCACAGTACTGTGACAAGTTTGCATCACACATGACCTTACATTTTCAGTCACTTTTAACAAATTGGATATAGATTTTCTTATGAATTCAGCTTCAGGTCACTTGTAACTGCTGCTTTGTAAGCTTTTAGCTTCAAAGGATAGAAGTTGTGTCTTAAGTCACTGTTGATGGTATTTCTTCTCAAAACACGTTCAGTCAACCTGGTAATTATATCTTGCCTTAAGTGTCAAGTCACCTAATATTAAAATCCATAATGTATGAAGGAAACAAATTTAATATTTGTTAAGAATTTAATGGTGCAATTTTTGTGCTATTTCTAAGCGTCAATACAGTTTTAATGTTGTGTCCTATAAGGCATCCCCCATGTTGTCCAATTTAAAGTAAGCCTTGTAGTATTTTTCTGAAGCAGTTAGCAACAGTGTTCCTTACAAATGCAGAAACTAGGATCATTTTCTCCCTTGCTTGGCACTGAGCCTCCTTTGAAGCTTGGGATAAAAGTCTGACCTTCTTGCTTGCACCCTGAGTGCTGATGTGTGCAGAGCTGTGCTCAAAGCTCCCAGGGATGTTTGGTGTGAGGCAAAGTGCACCATGAGCTGAGCGTCTGACATGTTTGACCTAAGATGGGCCAAAATTCCTAAGCTTTAAAAAATGTTGTTAAGGAATCTGTTTTAACCAGTGTGCTCACTTACTATATTTTTCTCAGATGAATATCCCTGGAACCGCCTATCCTTTCCCCTAATTAATTTGTATGTTAGAGCTCTAACCACTATGCAAAAGCAGTTTGTCCTTTTTCCCATGCACAAATGGTTGTGGGATAGCTAGGGATAGGATCCCCTTTCTGCAGGGGCACATTCCCCCATAGCTTCTGTGCTGCTTCAACTGTCAGTACTTGGTTGTGAGCTGTTCAGCTGGAGCCATCGCAGGCTTCAGCAGGACCTGCTCCCTGGTGTGGCCGTGCTCACATGAGCCGCTTGCTGTGCTGTGTACCTGTGGTTAGGGTGCTGCTATACCAATAACAGAAAAGAACCTGTGAATTTGGTTTTGTATTTGCTTAGTAGCTTTAAAACAGCAGAGAGGAACCTAAAGAACCACTTGCTACCTGGAAAAACACTGCATCTTCACAGTGTTTTCAAAATGGAGCCTATTTTAAAGCAACACTTCATAAATGCATCTGTTCCAGTTCTGCATTTGTTGGCAGTTGCTGAAGTTCTGCAAGGCTGTGCCTTGGTGTCCAATTGCTTTGCAGGAACTGTGTAATCATGCCAGAGCTGTTAGAAAACATGGTTGCTTTAGTATAATTGTAACTCCAGTATTGTAGCCACTGTTAGGCTTTGTGCTAGGGTGTTTTTTACTATGGTAACGCCAACTGCATTGATTACATTTTTACCCCAGTTAAGAGGTGCATTCCTAAGAAAATTTAAGGGGTAGTGTAGCAGTTTTGCTTTGGCTCTGCTGCATTGTTCATAGCAGAGGTAGCTACTTCTCCCTTCCCCTGCCCATGAGCAGGAAATATCATTTAAAAGTTAATTATTAATGATGGTCAAGCTCGGAACAGCCTGTGCTTCTCAAGGTTGTTACAGTCTGTCAGATCTGCCGTGCTTATGAATTTTCTAGGCCTGCTAGCAAAAGAATTGCAATACGCTTGAAAAATCCAGAAAGGTGCAATTAGATGGAATTAGTGAGATATTATCAGAAGTGCCCATTTCACACAATAACGTGTGCGAGGTCGGTATTGAGTTTCTGGAGAGAGAAGCCTGACTGGAAGCTGCAAAGGGTGAAGCACCTCCTGTTTATTTCTAGTTTAGTGAAAGTGGAGAGAAGTCTCCCTGTGCTCCGGAAGGAAATGTGATCACACAGCATTAGGACTCTCAACAAGTGACATGTTCTGTACAATTTTAGTGCTTAATAAATCGATCTCAGGCTGCCCAGTTTTCTCTGCTCCAAACTGGGAGTGAAGAAGCCCTGCACTTGAGACCAGCTGTTTCTCTTGGTTGAAGAGGCTGTCCTCAGGCTTAATGTTAACTGGAGGGGGTATCATGAAACATGGCTGTCCCTCAGCCTGTCCCCATGGGTGGTGACAGGGCTGCAGCACCTGTGGGGCAGCTGGTAAGTGGTGGTGCTGGGGGGCACCCTGCATCAGGGCTAGCAGCTGTGGGGCAGAGGGCCAAGGGGCCATTAAGAGATGGTGAAGTAGGCAGACTTGGGAGTGCCACAGCAATGGAGCAGTGCAGGGTGCCCCCGGTGCCTCAGGCAGGATAGAGCCCTGCCCGCACCTGCTTTGGGGGTCTTCCCAGTGTCTGTAGGGTTGGCTTGTAAGCTCAATCACCTACAGTTCTTGAAACAAAAGACAGAGGTACTGTCGTAGTAGAGGCTGCCATCGTTTTCCCTCCGTGCTTAAGATGCTGTAAAAGCATGTTGTTCATTGGTTTTTTGAAGGTACTGACTCTTCTCCAGATAAGACTGAGCCTTAAAGGGAATAAGGGGAGAAGCAGAAGTGTCAGGGAAGAGCAAGAGGTTAGTTGCCCAGATAATTTTTTTGAGTAAAACTTGATTTATTTAGTTCTGTCGCCATGACGACATCAAAGGTCATTGTCCTGGGCTCTACAGTTTTATGCAGTGCTTAGTCCTTTTGACTGAGTTGCTAAGAAAGTCCTCATGACAGCTTGGTGTCCTTTCTGAGGATCTAACTGGGGATGGTGGCTGGGCTTGGGGTAGGGGAGTTCAGGCCGCAAGAAACACAGCTCCAAGAAGGTGATTGCCTGCTTTCTGCCCCCAGCTGCATTCCGCACTTGAGAGCCCCGGCTGGCTTGAGCAGGGTGGGCTCTAGAAGACTGATAGGTGTCTGCATGCCAGAGGACCCAGGCAGCTGGTAATTTGATAGTTTGGAGTTTGTGGCTGCGTGACCGGCTGCCTGGATGCAGCCTGCCTGGCTGGCAGGAGTGTTGGAGCAGCGCTTTAGCTGAGAGGCGTCTCCTCCTGCCAGCCCTTCCTGGACTGAGGGGGGTGGTTCTGTGCTCTGACAATTTTGTTCCTTAAGCATAGGGTAAGTTTTTCACTACTCCTTCCAAGCTGTTACCCAGATATTTTGCTGTCAACCTGTGCTGTGTGCTCACGCCTGCCAAGAGCTTAGGCAGCAGTAATGTGAGGGCAGCAGGGGTGCAACTTGCAAGGCAGGAAGGTGGCTGCAACTCTGCGGGCCCTTTGCGCAGAGGTCACCCACGGAGGCTCATTCCAATCGGGGCAGAGCTGCTTTGGCTACGGTGCCTGGATCTGTTTCTGTCCAGGAGCTTAGCAATGTGGCCTTGCTGCTGTGTCTGATTAACGTTTGGATTCGTCATCTAAATTGGAACCTGGCTTTGGTGTCACTGCTGTGAGGGTCGCAGTGAGTGAGTGGGTGTGAGAGCTTTGAGGGGGGTGTGGTTGGTGGGGCTTGGGTTTGTTTTGGTTTTGTTTTGTTTTTCCTGATCCCTGCGTGTTCTCTAATGTACCTTCATGTAAAGCAAAACAGGAATGTAAGTTGTTGAGAAGGGAAGCAGAGGAGAGAGGAATACTAGGAAAGCATGAAAGAACATGGTGTACAGAAAGCAGAGCTGGGATCATCCAAGTTGGAAGAAGTAGTAATTCCAGGGGGAAATGCTTAGTTAACAGGAATGGGATGCTGGGGTGATCCGCAGGGAGCTGCGGGAGTCTCAGCTGCTCAAGCTATAAACACTGCAGAAGCCCAGAGCAACTTTGGGGTTTGCTTCTGATTGGGTTATTTCTGGAGGGGGAGGACTGAGTGATTTACTTCTGTTGTATACATGTGGGAGATATACAAGTGGGGATTTGGGTGAAAAAGCCAGTAGTGATTTCTTCCCCACCCCCTGTCCAGGAGCTTTGAAAAAATATATTTAAAAAACCTTTTTTGGAAATGTTGGTGTCTTTGGAGTAACTGACAAATCTGTCTTCCAATCTGTCTATTTAAGTCTTCCAAATGTAATGCAGGAATTTCAGGCCTGCTTCTGGTAGTTGTGGTATGGCCTTAACTGTAGAGCCCCTATTGAAAGCTCCAGAAATGCCAGGTATGCACAGGCATATGCACGTGCTTGCTCATGAGGGCGAGTTGATTTTTGGATCTGTAAATAATTGGATCAAGATAAAGGAATTGAGGAAAAGTTAAAGTTATTATAGCAGAGAATCAATTGTTGAGTTGAAAATATACTTACATTGTGCCTAAGTAAAATGTAAGGACCCTCTCTTTTAATGTTACACTAGTGGGAGAGATTCTTGGCTACTAATGCAAATAGAAGTCAAATATCAGTGTGTTGTTTTTAGAAGTGAACTTAACTCGTTTGTGTTGGGTTGCAAAATAAACACTTCATACTTCAATGAAAATTTTGTTATTTTATTTTCCTAAGGTTTCCACAACTAGGTCTTGATTCACCAACACTTAACTACATCTTTTTATTCCCAGTATTTTGAGGAGCCTCACTGAGTTAACGTTGTGGTCTCAGGGATTTGATTTAAGGCATACTAGTTTTTTCAGGGTGCTTGGATTTTTTTTTGTAGGTTTACCAGGATAAGGTTAAGCAAGGAGAGTTACAAAATCAAAGTTTATCTGCTTAGTAAGGTATCCCCTTGTTCTGCAACATGGTATTTTTCTGATGTTGCACATGCCTAAATAGGCTGGTGCAACATACATCAGGTATTATTCAGAACTTCAGGATTTTGTGGCTATGAGTGAAGTGTGAAGTCAGAGGGTGACTTCAGCCTCTGTTTATTTCTGACTCATCAGCCATTTTGTATATTTTTTTTCTGTCATTTGGGAAAAAAACATGCCCAATCCTTTCGCTCTCAGGAAGTTGTCTTATCTTCGTAGCACAAGTAGAATTTTTGTCTTGATTCAAGAGAACCTGGGAATTTGTAGATGTGCTCCTGGTTCTAATGTGCTGCTTGTTAACCCTTTCTGTAAAGTGGGTGTTTGGTGGCTGCTCCAGGGCAGTGGGCTGGCAGGGAGCATGCCTGCCTGGGGGTGTCTGGCTCCTTATATTTTCTGTGAAATTCTGGGTAGCCAGCTTTGGAAGGACTGGTGGGGTGGGCATTTTAGCTGCTGTTTTTAACATGGCCCAAAAGCTTTGTAGAATGCAGTCAGCTGTGATGTGAGGGTGACAGCCCTGGATAGGCTGCCCAGAGAGGTTGTAGAGTCTCCTTCTCTGGAGATCTTCCAAACTACCATGTGCCACATGCTCTAGGTGTCCCTGCTGGAGCAGAGGGTTGGACTAGATCTCTAGAGGTCCCTTGCAATGTCAGCCATTTTCTTCTACACATAAAGAAGGCAGGTCAGCTTCTCCTACACAGCTGGATCACTTTGACTTTCACCACAGCGAAATTCAGGAAGCATTGTCAATCATATCTTTAGCCCATGTGCTCTTTGAAGCCTGATTATAGATTGGACACATTATATAGCAAGTAGGATCAGCTTGTAAATCTCTTTTTTTTTTTTGGCATCATTGTTGATAAGTAATTGCATTAATTCCTTTCTGGTAAAGGCTGAGATAGCTTTGTACGTAAAAATGCCGGAGGATTTTAAAATGAAAATTCAACTTTTATAGCAGAAAGGTATTTCTTCTGCTTCGAAAGTTATTGATAGTAACCAGCTGCAGTCTCAGTTTGGTTCTGTGCAGTCAGTGAAGGAGTTCACTGCTAAAATCTGCTTCTGTCTCTGTGCTGAAGAGTGGGCACTGATGAGTCAGGATGACCTTGTTGTTTGCTGTAATAAAGTAAAAGCAAAACTCTTAAACTGGAGTGGAAAATATGTTCATCTTCTGATTTTAAATGAGGAAAGTGCTGTAAACTTTGGAAATGTAAATGTAGAATTCTAACTTGCTTTTTCTTCCCTTCATTCTGTAGGTATGGCCTCACAAGTCTTGGTCTATCCACCATATGTTTATCAAACCCAGTCAAGTGCCTTTTGTAGTGTGAAGAAACTCAAAGTAGAACCAAGCAGTTGTGTGTACCATGAAAGGACCTACCCACGGATATATGTGAATGGTAAAAACTTTGGAATTTCTCCCCACAGGGTTAGTGCTTTCTTTCAGACTAAAAACCTATTTGACAGACCTCGAGGACAGAACTTCTTGTTGCAGTCAAATGCTGTCGCTTTAAAAAATATTGCAGGTGCTACAAAAGTGTTAGCAGCGCGGGCGCAGCAAGCTCAAGTAGAGGCACCTCGGACTGGGACCCAGGAGAGCAGGTTGGATACACTGGATGGACCCCAGCGATGTGGATTGAAGCGTAAGAGTGAAGAGCTGGATAACCAGATCAGCACGATGCAGATTGTGGATGAACTGTCCATATTGCCTGCAATGTTGCAAACCAATGTAGGAAACCCAGTGGCAGTTGTGACAACTGCTGCAGCTTCAAAGCAAAATGGTACCAGCGGTGATGGAGATTATCAGTTAGTACAGCATGAAGTCTTGTGCTCTGTGAAAAACACTTATGAAGTTCTTGATTTCCTTGGGCGAGGCACTTTTGGACAAGTAGTGAAGTGCTGGAAGAGGGGCACAAGTGAGATTGTGGCAGTCAAAATCTTGAAGAATCATCCGTCTTATGCACGCCAAGGACAAATAGAAGTGAGCATATTAGCAAGACTAAGTACTGAAAATGCTGACGAGTTTAATTTTGTGAGAGCCTACGAATGCTTTCAGCATCGTAACCATACTTGCTTGGTTTTTGAGATGTTGGAACAGAACCTGTACGACTTCCTCAAACAAAACAAATTCAGCCCTCTGCAACTGAAAGTAATACGGCCTATTCTGCAACAGTTGGCCACTGCACTGAAAAAACTAAAAAGTCTTGGTTTAATCCATGCTGACCTCAAACCAGAGAACATTATGTTGGTGGATCCTGTCCGGCAGCCTTACCGAGTTAAAGTAATAGATTTTGGGTCTGCCAGCCATGTGTCGAAGACTATTTGTTCAACCTATTTACAGTCTCGGTATTATAGGTAGGTCTTTCACTTTGCTTCTATTAATGCTTAATGGAAGAAGGTTTTAAGTGTTAAAGTTAATCGCTTGAAATAATTACCCTTCCAGACATGAATATTAGATTTGAAAAAGTTAGGACTGTCTGAGAATATAGTTAATTCTAAAATTAAGTAGTTGATAACCTTTTAATGCGAATATTTGCTCTGAGTATTTTCAGTGTTGCCTTTTTTCTAGAAGTATGTTTTGTAGTGCTGTTCAGCCTATGTCATCATTTGTTGTTAGCTGGAATTGTCTGATGAGCCTTTTAAAAACATAGGAAACACAGCTTTCACTTAGTAATCTAATTGATTAAATATCTGCTTATCCAGATAACTTTTTTCCTTCCTCTGAGTAGCTAGATAATGCACTGGAAGTATGTTGTTTCTATATCTTGTTCCCCAAAGTTATGGGAACCCTCTTGTTTTTCTCAATGCCTATTTTGCTTAGTTCTTAAAAATAAAAATTCTGATTGCATGCCTTCAGCAGCTGTAAACTTCAAGGGTTAGTAAATGATAGTATACCTAAGTGTTGTAGGTGATACCAGGTGCCCTTTGTGCATTTGAAATGAACTTGTATGTAGTTGCCTTCTATATTGGCCACAAAACTAATAAATATTTCTGATTTTAAAGTCTTTTTCGTGTAGATATCCCATTTGTGTCATTTAAAAGCTTTTAATGTTTATTTGTGGGTTGTTCTTAATTGCTTTTTCAGGCCTACTTCACATTAACTACTACATTTTGTGGGTTGTCTGTCTTTGCCACTTAAGTTTTTTTTTTAAAAAAAAAAAAACACCACTAGCAAACAAGGGTAGCAAGCAAGTGAGTTTGAAAGGTTTTGTTTCTATTCATGTTGGAGCTGAAAATGTGTGCAGTTCATATCCAAGCCTGGTGGAATTGGAATGGTTAGTGCTCATGACAGCAGAAACTAATTCTTACTTGACTGTAGATGGTAAATAGAGCATTTCATGTATAGTGGCCCTATAAGTATTCTAATTAATCACCTGCATTGCCTTATTACTTAATTGCAAGCGACATACAGTTTGTTCTGTACAGATTTGTATTTCTGCAGATGTTCAAGAGTGTCCCCTTTGCTTAAGCTGTGTTATGAAACAGTGGCAGATTCTGGTGCTATTGCCATTCCCCTCAGCAAGAAAGGAGAAAGGCAGTGTTGCTGACCACCCCACACAGGCTTCTGCTATAATAATTCCTGTGTGCTACTTGGAGTTTGGTTCCCCTCCTTCCATTGCGGAGGGCCCATCAGTTGCAGAATGGTTCTGTTAGTGTTTGAGTGGTCTATTTATAAATGTTAGCTATAGACTTGCTTTGATTGTGTATGGGTTCTGTAATACATACTGAGAGGAGATATATGAAAAGTAGTGTAAAATTATACACAGTTTTCTGTAACTTTTGTCTTCTGTAACTTTCTAACCTTTGTCTTCATCTGAGAAGATGGTGGCATATGAAGCAAGCCTTGGTTTTGAAGTACTCTAAATAGTTTTAACCTAGTTGCTTAGAGAATGGGTCTCTTAGTGAGCTCCTTGCTTAAGTCCTCGTGCTGTGTGTGTGTTAAACTTCCATAGTGTTGTGCACGCTAGACTATATGCTTTCAAAATATGCTTTCAAAAATATTTATGTATGTATTATATTTTTCCTTCTCAAGAAGAAAAAAGCCGTCTGGATATGTCGTCTGTCTTGTCTCAATGCTAGAACTTTACACAGAGAGGGAGTTGAACTTGTGCAAAGATTAAATGACATCCATGTATACTCATATGGCAGATGCATCTATGCATCTAAAATTTCTAGTTACTAAGCTGCATTGAAGTGCTTTGCAAATATTTCTTCTCTTCGATAAAAGATCCCATTCTCTTACTCCTGGTAGTTTTAGAATCATTTTGTAAAGCAGCAAATTACTCAGCTTTTTTACTAAAGAAAAAAGTATGGCAAGTTTGCCTATTGGTTAGTATTGAGGGTATATAAATAACTTCAGTATTTCATTTAAGTTGTGTCTTGGTTAGGACAAGTCTCCTGGTTGAGTGATTTAAATTCTGTGCAGCTTGTCATGCTGTTGATCAGCATGCTGGTTTTACTCTTTTGGAAGCACCTGAATGGCATAAATATATCAAAGTAGGGATTTGATCCTGAAATTTTTCAAAATAGGTTTTGGGGAAATTTGAATAGAGAAGTTTTAGAAAGGAATGAAAAGGGTCTTTGGAGAATAGATCATTTTACTTTGACAGAGGTCATGCTTCTTGACAACCATATAAGGACCTACTTCAAAAATATAGCTAAATGGCCTGGTGTTAGTAAATGGTAGGAGCGATGGTGCAGGTTTGACTTGTTTCATGATAATGTGTTGGAACAAATGTTTTAAAATGATCAGCAAGTGAGACATGGAAAGCTCACTTTTAAGTTCAGCGCTGTTAAAATGCACTTAGTCCGTCTAAAAATCTAGTTAATGAATGTTTTTCTGTTTAAAGGTTCAAACTAAATCCCATTGTGCTTGAAATGAATATGCATTTTTAAAAAAAACCAGTTCTCAACATTACTGCTTCTTAGCCTGTTTGAAGTTGTATTCTTGTCTAAAATGTTTTAAACTTGTTTATTTGCTGTTTATTTACTGCTATCATGGGGTTCTGCTAGCCCCCTGAACTTCTTACCTTTTCTTCATGCTGCAACTGCCTGAATGCTTCTGTCAGGACATGGGAGGACCTACTCTTTCTGGCAGCAGTTTTAGCTTACAGCAGTTCCTATGTCACTTATGCCATGTTCCTTCTCAAAAGTAGTGTTCAGGGTTTCCATACTGAAAGAATGTGCCCTGCTGTGTGTGTAGAAGGGCATGCTGAATCCTCCAGGGAAGTCCAGGGAGAGGTTTTGCATAAGGGAATAAAGAAGTAGCTCTTCATAGCTCAATACCACTGTCTTTTTAACTTGTTTCTGGAACTACTGTGAATTAATGATTGCAAGATGGAAAATGCCCTTAAGTCTGTTGCAGTGTCTGAATGGTAATATCAGTGTCTTAGATCTGTAAGAGGAAGTTCGAGTTGGGAAAACAAGCAATAACACAAAGCTTTGACTTAAGGCAATGAATATATGTGAATAGGTGAATGGACAGTGGAGAGACTTAAATTTCACCTTATCCCAGCCTGTAACAGAAGAAGCAAAATAATGCTAATGACAGAAGATGTTAAGATACTTTAATGTGAGGAGAGACCATGGGGAGTGAGGCTACTTAATTTGGAAAGGATATGGAGGAGAAGAGAAATAGAGACAAAACAGAATGTCTTGATGTTTCTCTTTCAGCTTTTTGAAGCAAAAAGAAAACTCTTAAAATGAATATAAAAGTACTTTTTGACATTTCATTCCACTTTGAAAACAATAACTTTGCTGTTATGTATTGCTAAAATCAAATTATTTGCTTGCTAAAATGAAGAGTAATTACTAGATATGATTGAATATTTTCTGCAGTATATTGTCTTAAGTCCTGTTTTTTTAAAGCTGAAGTATTGAGTACCGTTTTCCTAGACAGTTGTCTATGCTTACATTCTGTTTTTATGCTGGTCTGGATTTTAGTATTTGTTGTATAGAGGGATTTTGTGTATGAAGCTTTTTCTTTGTGGATGGTCTCACGCTTTATGCGTATTGACCTTTTATGGGGGTTGTAAGAAGGTAAGCAAGCAGGCTGTGTATATATTTTTGTAAAGAAAAATATCCTGTTGAATGCAATGTAGGTGATTAAGCTTTTGTTGCATTGTCATGTGTGGTATGAAGTGTATAGTTTTTTCTTGGGCATCTGTGCCCTGAATTAAGAGACAAGTTGTTACATCCAAGATGAAAAACTCCCTTTTCTCCTTTGTGTTGCATGGGCTGGAAGGTACGGGAGGCAGTGGCAGGCTTGTATTCCTGAGGCTTTGGCTGCTTGCTCTTGCATGGGGAGTCAGGAAGGCTTCCTCAGGCAGGGTGTGCTCCCTTCATTGGCACTTATTTCCCTTTTGCTTGTATTTCTGATGGTGGGATTTTATATATGTGTGTATATGTATCACACAGGTGTATATGTGTGTACACACATGTACATGTGTAAAAAATGCTGTGAATGGCAGACTGCAAGGAGCAGTGACCTACCAAAGGCTGAGTGGTATAAAGCAGTGGAGGTTTTTGCACTAGTTTGCCCCAGAGAGCCTAGTTGGGTTTCTTCTGCAGAGCTCCTCTTGTCACAAAAAGAGCTCGTGTGCAGCCTTCTATGTTTTGTGTTAGCAGGTAGCTTTTAGATCTGTTTCCACAGCACATCTGTTTTCTTTTGGTGTCTTCTCCAGGATTTTTTTTTCCAGACAAACTCCTATTCAAGGGTTCTTCCTTTTTGAAATAGTCACATATACCCTAAATAATTAGGGAGTTCTGTTTTAATCATCTAGTGACCAGATAGCCTCCTGAGATGCCTTTTCCACTTAGGAACTTCAAAGGGGCTCCCTGTTGTTAGGCATCATGTTCAACCTTTGTGCAAAGGGAGTTGATGTGTAAAACTTCATCTAAAAGGTACACAGTTCCATCTGATGACAAAATCTTTATACTAAGGTTTGATAATGCAAAAGCATCTTGCTGCTTCATGATTTTGATTCTCCCACTTGTTGCTTGTAACACTGGTTGAGTTCATAAAGCACATTTTATTTGCATCACATGGCAAGCATAGATGTGTATTAAAAGGCCTGGGTGAGCTCCTGAACCTGTACTAGGTTCTTGGATTACTCAAGTGATGCTTTCAAAATGAAAGGTTCTTGATTATAAGATGTTCCTCACAGCTTGGAAATGTTTTCCTGCTCTGTTGACGACAGCAATAATGTGGTGCTGGTTTATTCAGCAATGTGCCCACAAGGAAAAGCAAGTGCTGGGGTAGATGAACTAAGTGGGAGTTAACTCATTCCTGCATCAGTCAACGATATCCTTCCTCCTGCCTTCCAGCTAAGGATAAGGGCTAATCAGCAGTGCTGTTTCCAGACAGGATGCCAAATATTACCAGAGTTGCAGCACAACTCAAGAGATGGAAAAATCACTGCTGGATGTGTGCCTATTGGATGGGAGCAGTCCTTTTCCTTGCTGTCCTTTTAGCCTCTCTTCCCATGAAGACTCTAAGAGGACGGGAAAATTATATTCCTTGCATTTTGTCATCCTGACACTTCTGCTACATATTCCTCCCTCCCCTCTCCCACCACCTGTACGCAGATGTCAAGAGTTGTAAGGTTTTTACTTTGATTCCGAACATCTCCTAGGGGGATCTCCTAGATTGTTCATTCCTTAAGATGAGTACTTCCTTAGCTTGGAAACAATCATAGATCTTGCTCATCCAGTTGGTTCTGCTGCAGCTCACAGTGATTAGATTCTCACAAATCCCTTGTGCCCTGAGAACTTTGGATGAAGACCGGAGTAACTGAGATCTGTCACTTAACTGCTGTCTATCCACTGCACTGCAGCAAGGGTTATCTCCATGCCCTCAGGATGTTACATTAGGAGTGTTTTTATATTTTCATGATTGTATATATATGTATTTGTATATGTGTATACATATTTAACCTTCATATTTAATTTCAGAATAAAACACAAGTGCTTAGGCATTTCTTCAGTTTCATGAAACTTATTTGATCAGTTGTTCCCTCTCTATATACACCCTTGGAAACGAAAGAAAGTGCCATGGGAGCTGCATGCCCCTAGGCAGGCTTGCTTTCTTGCTGAGCTTTGCAACTTCATTGCCTCTGTTCCATGCCACTCCAGTGAATTCAAAGAACATAGATGTAATAACAAATAGCAAGTTCATATGTTACTCCAGATTTTATTTATAGGGACAATCAAGGCGAGAAGTCATAAAATGGAAAAAGCAACTGTTTTTTCAAGCCCTTTCGTCATGTACTTGAATATTCTAAATAAGCTTTATCTAGAGTGGGGTGTTTTCTACTTTCACGATATCTAATATTCTTGTTCCAACAAAAAAAATCTGATTTTTTTAGTTGTGTAAACAAGTTGAGTTTTCTTTTTTGCTAGTCTGGGAAGCACAAAACAAGCTAAAAATTCCTCTGTAAACAACTTGTGCTTGAACATGCTAGCAGATGTTATTCTATCACTTTGAACTGTGCATCACTGAAGTGTATTGGGATATCTTAAAATAGTCAGGGGTGGTGGCCAGAGCCTGTGTGCTACTATAGATGGTGCGGCAGTTTTGCTGCGGCAGTGAAATAAGCCAGAAGTACATGCTGCGGAGGGCATTGGCCCGCTCAAGGTCAGCGGGGCTCCAAGTCAGCTGCTGCGCTGTGGGCATGGTTACTGTCACCAGTACGTACGGAAAAAGAGTCCTGATAGCGTGATAATGTAAGGAAGTGCCATTAGGAATGAATTGAGACACTCTGCAAGTTTTTCCCCTTTAAAGTTAGTGCTGTGGTTGACAGCTTATTTTCTTATCTGAGCAAGCAGAATTTGGTGTCAAGATAAGCTTCTGTGGCTTATGTCTGCTGAACAAATTGCTCTTCTGATTTGGCAAGATTTTGTTTGCAGCTTTTGCACAGACTTTGTTAATTCTTTAGTTGACTTTATATTCTCAACTTGTATTTTATGATTACCAGGACCTAAGTAAAGCCATTTTAAAGATTGTTCATGAATGGGAAACTTAGTTTGGCATAGCTGTTCATACATATTTGATTAAAAAGCTTGTATTCTGTATTTTAATTTTCTACCCAAAATAATGTGGTCTTGAATATCCTCTTAGGCTGATTCTATAAACAGAATAAGATGTAATTTATGTAACTTGTGCTACATAGCATTCCATATCACTTTGCTTAATATGGAAAAGGAAGGCTACTGTGAATATGTTCCCTCTTCCTCCCCATGCAGAGATCCATAAAATTATGTTGAGGGTGGGCATGGATGAAATACTGGCCAGCTTTTGAGTTATCTTGTTTGACCTACAGAATTTCCAAATGACGTTAAGATAGGGGTAACACATGAAGCATTACATGGCACTGTGTAAATGTTAGGGATTCAAGTAATGCCAGCATAGTTTTTGGATTAATGGTGGTGATAGGAGCAACAGGTTAAACTGGAATTGAAATGATGGCTTTTCTTGGTCCCTAGAGTGCTGCGGTTGAAACAATTCTTGTGCTCCAAAACCTTGGTCTTTAGCTGTTGGGCTCTAGTGCCCCAATCTCACCATAAGCTTATTTAGCACAAGAGAAACAAATGCATCCCTTTTTAGTGAAGGTATGTGTAAGTGATGATAGAATCGGAGTACTTGAAGGTGCATCTAAATTCCTTGGGCTTTCAGGCATCTTAACTTCTGCAGGGAGAGCTGAGTTTGCTTGTTGGTTTGTTTTCTAATCAGCCATAAATTTAGAAAGATTTTCTCATTGTAATTCTAAGCACACAATATATAGCTCGAGTAAATTACCAGAAATAGCTTATTTGGGAATGTTTTATTTTGTTTCATCTATTTATTTGCATACAATAAATTAGTATATATTATGTAAAATACTGTTACCTGGTTTGCAATGTGTTAGGAACCTGGCTCTTAAGAAGAATTAAGATTGAGTTCTTTACCAAAAGAAATGCCCTAATATGTTTTCAGAGAGAGCAAATCAAGCCTGTTCTCATCATTCCCTGTTCATCTTATGGCAAATGCTCTATCTAATTTAAGATAGAAGTCTTAAATTTCTATTTTCCTGGTGTATGCTAAGCTGGACCTAATGTCTTGGAGCTAACATGAAGTGCTTGTGGAAGTGGTTTCCCAGTGCAAGGGCTCTTGCAGATTTTGTCGTTCTCCCTTTGTAAGTGCCAGGCACCTTTCTCCTCTCCTGGATGCAGCATCGTGTGCTCAAACAAAACACCACCTGCTTGCACAGTTCCTGCAACTCAGAATTCTGTGTTTTTAAACAATATTTCTGGAGCCTTATTGGATATTTTCGAGAACTGTAGGTCCTTGTTGTTCTAGCTGATCATTATGAGACCCTCATGAGAATATGCTTTATTTTTTGCCTCAAATGATTGTCTGTCTATGTAATATTTTTAAGAAAAGCTGTTACTTTACATTAATATCAGGATTCAGGGCATGTATGTATGTAAATAGATATTTGTATATATAACTGATCCTTCTCTTCATTTTGCAAGGTCACATTCATTATGTTCTCTAATTGTCAAAGTGGATTCTAGGCATTGATTTGGAACAGATTTTTGGTTAACATTTTTATTGCTTTCAGTGAAACTTACAAGATAGTTTTATCATGTGTTACACTGCACTGTATAACTTTCCTGTAGCTATGTAGCTTATGTAAATTATTTATAATTTTAATGTAGCACTCTTTGAAAGATTTTCTTTCCAGACCATATTACTCTTTTATCAATTAGTAGATGTCATTTTTTAAAATAGGTTTGAGCTGTTAAGTATGCTGTAGGTCATTAAGCTTGTGCGGCATATGCTGATAAAGTCTGATGACAGATAGCATTTGTGCTGATGGCATTCTATATTGTGTGGGTTGGTAGTGTGTGTGTTTGTGTGTGCGTTGTTTTAGTTTTGAGCCTTCTGACTTTTTGATAATTTTCCCCTTTTGCTATCCAGGTCTCTTTCTAAAAATTTTTAGAAAGATACAATATTTAATTAGGGATGTTTTAAAGAAGGTTTTAAAATGGTGTGGTTTTTGACAGCTTTTCCATGCAACTTCTGCACTATGTGAATGTTTTGAGAAGCACACTTAATGCATTGTTTTCTGCATTTTGGGCTTGGCCATGTTTTTGGGTTTGGTAAAGTTGTAAGTTAACTAGTTCTGGACCCTCTTATGGTAAACATGGAGTGTGTAATATGGATATTTGACTTTGCTAGATCTGACCAATAACTTCTGCTATGGCTGGTACCACTTTGTAGACTTTGTAGGGTGACTTCTCCCTGCACTGCCCAGTGTTAGGTTGTCATCTAGCCTGGAATTATGTCACTAACTTCCCTCTGTGGAATTCTGTTTAAATTAAAGCTTTCCTGTACTGAAGATGTTGCTGAGAACTTTGTTAGTTTATACTGGTATGATGCTGCTGCTTAATTTCCCTGTGTAGGGGAGGGCTAACAAATGCCACCTGTCAAGTGTTCAGCTGATATTTATAAATTATTTCTTGTGGTTTCTTTATTGGTCCCTCGACCTTACTAGTAGCTGACCTCTGTGGACTGCCTATCTCACCAGGTTGACATACAGTCCTATTTTTACCTTACCCAAACCACTTATGTCCCTAGTGCTGTTTTGCTTTGTGCGATCTGCCTGTTTAACATAGTGTTTAATGTAGGCAGTGGTTGTTTTAGATTACTGTGAGTCAGAGCTGCAAAAGGACCTTAGCAAGCTGAGAGATAATAAACTAGGGAAAAAACATTGTAACACTGTTGTGTATTAAATAGCAGATGTGTAGCAGTTGGTGTCTCATGCGAGTGTCTGCAGTATAGGGTGGCACTGTCCTAACTCTGGCTACGCAGCAGTGGCTAGGCTGGCAGGGGCGGGCTAGGTGAAGAAAGTCATTTTGTATGGAGCATGGAGCACTGACAACAACTTCAGAGTTGCCTGCACTCAACAAACACGTTTTAGTCCATTTTATTTTACCTCTGCTTTTATGGAGGTTGCATTGGCTGTGATCGTTGACTACAAATGAGAAGCGCCCATTTGGGTTTGTGTTTCTGTCTGTCAGTGTTCTTGCCTCTGTAGGAGCTGTATCAGGTAACTGTTCCTGGTGTAGTGGAAAAATGTAGAGTGCCAAATTTGAAAGGGAAGCCCTCAAATTTAGTTCAACCTTGATTGCAAATTAACTAAGAATTGAAGAGGTGCTGTCACTTATGCAAATTTCCTATTTTATAGCTTCTTTTTCTTTATTTTATTTTTTGACTCTTCAGCACTTTAATTTTGTATGTGCAGAGAATCTAGCTCTCATGAGCGTTGGCTGACTCCTGCAGGCTTAAATCAAATAGTGCCAGTTATCTACCAACAGGTGAAAGTCATATTTTGCCAAGATAAATAATCTGTATTAACTTTAATGCAGAAGATGGTCTTATATAAATAAGGAATGCCAACTTGTGGGGCAAGGACCTCAGTCCTTTCTCTTTTTTGGCTAATTAAACCTTTTTTTAAAACTTCCTCCCATATGTAGTTTTCTGAGTCTGTGATGTAAGAACTCACTTCACATTCTGCAAGCAACTGACTTCTGGGGGAATGCAGCAAAAATGCTGTCCCCTGGGCAGCAGTGCCTGGGTGTGCAGTGACACCAACTGTGGTATGAAGGCAAAAAGTGTTGGTAGTTTAATAGTAGAGGGCATATGAAGTTTTCATTCTTTAGCTCATATATATGCACACACTGTTGTAGCTTGCTTTTCCTTGCCCAAGACTGTTCCCGTATAATTTGTTTTAACCATTTTTTAGACTTTTTCATTAATGTTGTAAGGATTTGTTACCTATGTATCACTGGATACATTGATATGTATCACATATGCAACATCTCTAACTTTGCATTGGTGAGTTGTGAGAATGAGAAACAGGAAATTCTGTTTTGTCCTACAGCTTAAACTTGTGTGATGGAATTTGTTTCATACTAAACTTATGTTAATCTTACTGAGGCCAGATCAGTGAATATGATTGCCCTAAAATCCTGGTAATTTTGCTTCTTGTGAAGGACTTTTGACACCTTATTGAAAGCTTGGGAGTTCACTCATGTTTTGCCAAGTCTTCTATTGACTTGGGCTGATGCAGGTCCATTGAAATGACTGTTTTTCTAGGCAAGAGCGACTTCCCAGCCTGAGCAGGTGGAACATGGGGAGGAAAAAGGAGCATGCTTGGTGCTTCATCTCCTGCAATATTCACCTGGGGATGCTCTGTAACTAGTATCAGCCTGGCATCCACCTGCCTTGGCACTCGGGCTGTGCAGAGAGCAGTGCTATGGGCTCAGTTGCCTTGCAAGCACTGCAGGCCCAATGTCCCTTGTTAGCTGTACCGTTTTCAGGGCTTTCAAAAGGGTAATGCACATAGAGAGGGTGTGCTCGAACTTGGGCTTCCTTGTAGGTAGGTAACTCCTGTCTAACAGTCGCTCACTAATCTATGTAATTATTTTGAGAATTCAAGTACCTTAAATAGCCAGCTTTTCTGCCTTAATAACATTTTATGTAATTGGGTCCTTCCCATGCTCCCCATGGGCTCAAAAATATCCAGCACTGTAAAACTTTAAATATCCAGAAGGTGTAGGAATGCAATGGAAGTATTTGGAAGAGGAATATGTGATTACATAAGCTTATGTTCTTCAGTATGCCAGAAGATTTTCTTTATGAAAAGCAAAATATCTTTTAATGTTTTTATTTCTGTAGCTATGCTGTATTTCAGTAGTTATGATTACCTTTTTTCTTGCTATGAATATGCCGTCATGTTGTTGAAGTGCTGGTGTAATAGTGCCTTTCCTGGATATTTATGATGTGTCAAAATATGCTCCATTTCTTTATTTAAACAAGACTTTCAGGAAAAAAAAATTTGTACCCTTAATTTACCCTTTGAACTTCTTTTTCTTTGAGTTCCCTAATGATGTGCCTAAAAAAATTGAAAGCCTTTTTTCCCTGCCCCTGAAACCTGATTTGAGGTTTACGAGTGTTGAATGCATGTGTTCTGCAAACTGCTCGGGCTCCATAGCTTGTTAGTGTCCTTGTGTTGCAGCTTTGGTGCCTAGCAGGGCATTTGTACCCTGTCCTGGTAAGGATGTTGGCTTGTAGCATCCCCCGTGGCCGAGTTCCATGGTCGGGGCTGCGTATTGCGTGAAGCTGCTGGTGCATGGCTATAAACTGGCCACAGTGCTGCTGTGTAGAAACAGATAATTTTAGTGCATGAATGACCAGGTTTTGAAATGAAATAGCCGCCTAATGATTTTTTGCTGAGTCGGGTGGGAACTTGGACAAATTGGGTAAAATCTGAGTGGAAAATGGTATCATAAAATTCACTAAGGAGCTCCATTCAGATATAGCAGAGCTGGGGAACTGGGACTTGCTCACCTTTGTCTTGAGCACAAATGCTTTCCTTGGATCGTGTGCCTTGTGTGCTGAAACATTTTTGGCCATTTGTCTCCTCTCTGCTCTGTCTCCTACTAAGCTCTATTAAAATCAAGAGGCAGACAAGATTGTTGGGAGGGGGGAAGGAAGTAGCCTTCACAATTTAGTAACAGAAACAGAACTTGCTCACAAGAGAGGAATTTAAGTCAATTGTTTTTGTTTCAAGCACAACAGGAACTTGCTCTGACTCTAGGGTAAGTTTGCTTCTCTCCTCAGTTAGCTGTGATGAGGGAGAAATTAAGCAACAACTGAGTGTTATGTTTGTTTTGAAAGGGCTCTTAGTGACCATGCTGGAATGGAAGGAGCAGAATTTTCTTTCAATTTGCCTACCTCTACATTTCCTTCCTGCCCAGGTGGAAGGGCGAGGGCACTGCAAAGCCTGAGATTTTCAGTAGCCCGGTGGAGGGGATGTTTTCCAATTGCACTACTCTGAGCATGTATGCAAGGGAATTGCGATATTGACACTTAACGGTGCTTCCTGGATGGCTTTCTTTTGTAGTAATAAATCTTTTGGATCTTCCATGTGAACTACGAAGTGGATGGATGAAGTGATTATACATACATGTGAATGGCCTTCCTGAGTGGGATTAAAAAAAAAAAAAAAAAAAAAAAAAAAAAACAGTTATTAACTGTTTCTATGAAAATTCAGAGAGCTTCCTTGGACTTAATGTCTGGAGATTGACATCTAGATGCTAGTCAATACTGGTAGGGTCAAAACTGAGTCTTCTGTGTTTTTTTTTTTTTAATATTTAATTTCTTAGTTTAAAGATGTTGCACTCTGCAGCAAGCTAACAAATTATTTAACTTCCTAAACTGAGAGCAATGTACCTGCTAGCTTGATTATAACAGGTAATTCTGTCACGCATCTCTTGAATATTCTTTGCAGCAGGTTTTTTAGTGCATTTTCAGAGCAAAATCATGATGAGCTTGTCCTAATCATCGCAGACTGGATAAAGAAAATAGCTTGTAGGTTTGTTCTAGAAATGATGACTTGACAGTAGCTGCTGGCAGTGGAATTTAGCTATCAATAGTGTGCTAATCCAGTTAAGCAAGAACCTTTCATAGGGAAATACTGGTGGTATTCTGGCGAAATAATTACCTTTAAAGTAATGATCGGACTTGTAAACATTGTCTCTGTATTTTTGTGTTTTTCATGATTATTCGACAATGTTAGACACAGCAATAACTCATCATTGAGGTGGTTGTGCATGCAGTGTCTTTTGGTGGTACTTGTTTTACAGTGTTCATATCTAAAATTATGTTGATGTCTATCTGTCTAGTTGTCTGGGTTCTGCCTGTTTCTATTCACTTTTTACAACATACCAAAGCCCCCAACAATTTGTTACGTGTGTTCATACACATTTTTTTACCCTGCAGAAGGCTTGCGCTGAGACAGTGGTGACTGCAGTAAGTCTGTAAAGCTGGTTCCCTGCAGTGTGCACATGTGAGCCTGAGACGTCGTTGAAAATCAGTTTTCACTGTGGCCTTCTCCCCTTTGCAGCTCAGCTCTCCATCTCTTCTTGGGAGAAGCAGAGAAGTTTGGCAGTTAAGCAGCAGTTTCAAGCAACTGGAATGAAGATGACCAGGCTAAATCCCTTCAATTCAGTTATCTTGTACTGTAATTCAGTCTCCGAATTCATAAAGTTTTATCATAGACAGATTCTTGCCTGACACACACCCAATAAATGGGAAAACAGAGCAGTGCTCTGTTCTTTCCCCTTTATCTCCCTTCACTGCATACACAGATACCAGTGAGAGGTAGGAACTGCACAACTCGGGTAGGTAGCTATTCTGTTCCACAAAACTTGCTTTTAGGAATTCTTTCAAGATGATAGAGCTCATTACACCATATTCTGCACCAACACCATTGTCATGCCAGTTGTTTAAGGAACCTGTCACAGGCCTTAAAAAAAAACATTAGAGCACGAACTATGTCACAAATATTAGCTTGTGGATGACTATAAACCTACAGATGTGTTTATAATATAGTGTGTGTATGTATATATTTTTCTCTAACAAGGCTAATCAGCCAAGGTTGAACCACCTCAAATTCTTGGCAAATGAAGCCCAAAAGTACTTGTTAGGCCAGCTGAGGAGGTGAGTGTTCCTGGTCACGTACCACTTGTAAGCTTTAAAAGGAGCACTGTAATATTATGTTGGCCATCCTTGGGGAACATAACAAGGGTAGGCAGAAAACAAACTATTTTAGCATAGGGAGTCTTATTATAGAAGGCAGTTACTTGATGTATCTGAACAGAAAAACCTCTTCCCTTGGTACTTCACCAAAATGGCTGTTCTTGTTTTAGGTGCTCCCAATACCACACCAATGTGTGGGAAGTCACAAATGCTCTTCAGGCAAATAGTGATTTTTGTCTTCAGGTTGTCCTTTCTGAGCAAGTCAGATTTGGGGCTTCTTGGATGTCTGCTGTGTTTTATGTCTTTCCCAGCTGGCTATTTTTAGTTACTCATGTTTTTTTTTAAAATCCATAATTTCAGATCACAGAGTAAGTTATTAGGCATATGGCCATTTTCAGAGTTGGAGACCAAAAAAAAAAAAAAAACCCAAAATACTACATCACTGTCATCCAATCTAGATCTTAACTGACTAATAAAAATATTCTTATTTGTAGTTCTGCTCTAATTGAATCTTTTCCTCTTAAGATTGTGTTACTAGTCTTTTAAGTTTCTTTTACTTTTTTTTGAGTTAGTCCTGGTGACTATGCTTGTTCCTAACTGTTTGTTGTCAAGAGATTATTTGTGGGTAAAAGATCAAGTATCGCAAGGCTTAAGCAATTGTTGTGTAGTGGATAAACTTGCCCCCCTTGTATCCCAATGCCGTTGCTAGTGTGTCAGGGCCTCACAGAGGCTTTCCCACTGCTTCCCAGCAGTTTTGCCAGGATGAGGCCAGCAGATCCCTGGGGCTGTGAGATTACTGTGGCTGCCCTAAAGTGCATCGCTCTGATTTATGCTCTATAGTTTTTGCAAAACATTCAGGCAAAACTGACCTTGGAAATTAAGTTACATGAAAATCCCTTTGAGATGATTGCAATGATCCTGTCTGACTTCATCTTCAGTTTCTAACTTAGCACATGCCAAAGCTTTCATGGTTTAAGTGCTGGGAAAAGACATTTCTTTGTAGCAGACAGTACTGAGTTGTCCCACAGCTGCTCCCCCAGTGTTACGGAGAAGCAATGACCATGGAAGGGACTTCAGCCAGATATGTAAGTGGTTATTGGTAGCAAAAGAATGTTTAGCAGATGAACTTTGTTAATGCTCGCTGATGTTGGGAACCACAGCGAAGTACAGGAACATCACAAACATGAGAAGACTGCTGTGATTGCCTTGAAGTAGAGAAACTTGCCTGCCCCACTCACAGGCAGCAGACAAGGAGAGCGCTGCAGGAGCCAGCACTGTGTGGGCTTTTCTGCGCAGTGGCACCCTTTTAGTTCAAGGAGACATTAAAGCTTTTCTTCCAGGTTTAACATGCACAGGTAAGTTGGTTAGTTTAGCTTTAGCTTTCATCTTTTCAACACCATAGCAGTGGTTAAAAAATATTTCTCGAGTGTAGATCCTCAATGTTGAAAGCATCTCCTTATTTGTAAGGCTAATCTATTATTACTGCCCTGGATTTGACACAGAGGATTTACCTAAATGAAAGCCTTGAGGTCCCATTATCTCTTTTTCTACTATACTACAGCATACACTAGCTGTATATATAGTTATATACAGACGCTATACTATCTTTTTAACTTGTGCTTGTATGACAGAAAAATTACATTGTTCTACTTCATTAAAAAGAATTCCCAGTTACCACGGTTTCTTTTCCTGTAGTGCAGGGATGGAGGTTTGTTTTAGTGTTAGGTGTGAGGCAAGAACAGCTTAAAGAAATAAAAAGCTGACTGTTTATTTAGTAGGAAGAAAAAATGAAAAGGTTTTTAATATTTGGGTGCATTTTTTAAGTTCTCATGGTATATTAATTCTAAAAAAGTTTACTAAGTTGAACTTGCAGAAATGCTGAGATTCCTTGCTGTAGTCGCACTGCTGTTGGAGCATGTGGTTGGATTCTGGTACAACGTGAATCTCAATGTAATAGATACGTAGTTAAGAAGTTTATTTTGGGATCTGAAACTTCTCTAATAATAGAACAGCTCTCCTTTCATCAGGAAAGGACAAATATGTTAAAATGTGATACCGAGGAAGGAAAAGCAGGAGAAAAAGGGGACAAATATGCAAAACGGGTACTCCTGGCATTTAAGGCTGGGAAATACATGAAGGGGAACTGCCATCTATGGATTCCTTAAGCAGGCTGCAGTGTAACAGCAAGCAGGTGATGTGACGTACTGGAAGGCTGAAGCCTTACAGTCTACCCTACCAAAATAGACCTGTGTAATGCTTATGTAAGCAGTCCATAGGTTTGAAAGAGTGGGGTGCGGGGAACAAAAACATTACATTCTCTAATGTCATTTCTTAGTTTTGTCAAAATATTATCAGATGGTTTGTGGTAGTGTCCATAAACTTAGGTTCCTGTGTAGCCGTGCTGATGGAAGCACTGAAAAGGCAGTAAGAATGTTACCTCTTTTGATGGTGTCATATTTTACACCAGAGATGTAATCATAGGGATTAGAATTGGAAAAGCTTATCGGTCATCCATCGCTCACTTGGCAGTGCAACAGAGATAACTGCAGTAGCATGGAAATTAGTCCAGTTTGAGGTTTGGTGCATACTGTATGGTTCATTTGTTTAATATGTTACTGTATGGAAGCAACAAGACAATACTGTAACAGATGCATATGTGCTAGATATGAATCTAGCAGCGTTTAAAAAGATTTTTGTTCACTAAACTTTATTGCAGTCTTAGAGGTTTAATTTCATGTAACAATAATGTTAACCCACCTGCCCCAGTTGGTGCTCTGTGGGTTCTCTGCCATAGCTTTCTTGTCATGCTTCTGTTAGTTTTTTTCCATTTAGCAGCTGACATAACTATTAAATGACTGGATACTACTTTATATAGGGGAATATGCAAAGTGAAACGGATTGGCTGTTCCACTTATTTGGTGAAGTAAGCATGAATCTCCCATGTGGAGCTGTGGCATCAGTACTTAAGAATTTGCTAGGCACTGCCCTTTCATTCTTTTAAAATAGTAATTTCCCTGGCTTGTAATTTTAATTAACAGTAATCAATCAAATCTATCAAGACTCTTTACTAGAGATGAATAAGTGGGGGAAAAAAAAATGTGTTAATCTTAGTTATTTTCTACCTGGAGTCGAGGGAGGAAAAAAAACAAAAACACAACCCACAAACCTGAACATTTCTGATGTTTAGTAGATCTGGTAAGCAGTAGCAGAAAATATTAAGGTAAAAATTGCGGTGGCTATTAGGCATATAATCCTTCAGTCCCATGACAGGCTGCTGGGGTATCTCTTCTAACAAAACAGAATTATAGGAAAGTTATATGAATTGCTCTGCTTTGATTTGTGTTCTTGTGTCTACCTGCTCAGTTTTGAACCATGTGCTCCATTTGCTTGCAGTTCCTGTGTGTGTGAGTAAGCACGTATCGGAGTGCCTCTATATAAGGTTTGAACATGGAAGTGTTTCTGCTCTGTGGTGAGGCCAGGGTGAGCCTTCAGTTAGACAGCAGCCCTGTGTCGCAGCTTGTGCGCTGTGTGGTGTGGCAGCTTGTGATGTGTTGGTCCCTTAGCCATCGAGTGTTATTTAGCTTCACAAAACTTCGTTATGCTAAAACGAAGCTGCTTCTGTCAGGAAATGAAAATTTCCTTTGTGCAGCTCATAGACAACAGCACAGCAATTAGGTGTCCTTAGAGCTGTGGTGACTCAGTTCCTCCTGTGAGCACTAGCCTCCTCCTTTGAAGGAGCTATGGAAGGATGAATGGGGCGTAACTTCTCTCTTCTTGAATGTGTTGATTTGCACTATGTTTTGTGGTACCTGGTGACATAGCTCTAAATTATGAAGGAGTATTTTTGATTTTTTTCTCATGCATCATAGACATCCTACTCTATCCTACTTACTTTCCCGGAGTCTGTGGCTGAGTATTTACATTTTTGCTTTCATTATAAATCCTTTTACTTAGAATTAACTACAAACAAAACGCAGACTGTTAACTATATACTTCTTAATGTCTAATCCCAGTTAGAGCATTACAAAACTCTGCAAGAAAACTCAAATTCTGACTGTTTAGAGATAATTTTGCTTTATAGGTTGACAGCAACAATCCTGTCAGAATGATGGGAGGAAAACAAATTTGTTTGGAATTATGTATCATGCTTATATCTAAGAATAAATGTGTATTAATACCTGGCACTGCTAATCTGTACATTAACATCCAGATATGCTTAAAAGCAAAAGACAACTGAACTATGAAATTTGATTTAAAAAAAATAAACCTTTCACTCAGGTGAAAATTATTTTGCCTATACTTGTGTTAGGCATTTCTGGAAATTTAAAATTTTTCAATCTAGTGAAATGGCATTCAGAAGAAAAATATTCTGACGATGAAGATTGCAAAGGTGTTTTAATTTGGAGTGCTTGAGTAACTCTTGATTTTTTTGCAACAAGATGGATTTCAATAACAGGAAATGGGAAATACATCTGATCAGATCCATGGCCTATGTACTTACTGCCTGGTTGCTAGAGAAAATTTCCCACAGCATAAGGTTGCCATTTGGTGACTTCTGAAGCAAGTTTCTTCCAGCTCTATACAATTAATGGCTGTTTAATTGTATACTGATATAAAAATGATAGCTTAATTTAAAGCAGTGGTGGGTGTTTTTCTGTCAAACTATTAAGTGCTATTAATGTATTAATAAATATATAAACATAATATATATTAATGGATATTTCAGTAGTAGCCCATGATTCTATGGCTCATGAAAATTCCTAGCTTTTATATTTGCATCTGTCTTTAATCTCAAAGAGGATGGGTTTTTTTGTTTTCTGTAGTGAGGCAGGTTGTTAGGAACACCTGTCTGCTCCTTTTTCATTATTGTGTATGATCTGAGTAATGTCATTCCTTTTTCCTTAAAACTTGATAATTTTAATCGGGATTTCTTCTAAGTATCTCCAAGCCTTTAATTTACATTGTCCTTCTCTGCGTCTTTTCTATTTGATGTATCCTTTTTCAGATGGGGTGACCAAAACTGAACACAGAATTCAAAAGGGAACACACATTCAAGGTGAGGGAAAATCACTAGTTTTCTATAAGGCATAATAATTTTGGATTTGTTTGTCCTTTATTTTGCTCCCAATATTAAGATATTTTTCCTGAGCTGTCCATAAAGTTGTCTACCATTTTTATCCATCGGGAAATTGGTTAACTTATGGATATTTCATGAATGACTAATTTCTATTAACTCTTAGAGGCGTTACTGTACATGATGCATGCTCTATTGCCTGTCACTGTGTTGATCTAATGGAATATTTGAAAAGTCTTCTGAAGGCCACCACAAATGCTCGAGAGAAGCAACTGTTCTGTGGCTATCTCATCATTTTGAAAGCTGTGCGGGGCTCATTCCCGTCGCATCCCTCAGTTGATTGAAGGGTGCTTGTGTGGAGTCTTGCGAGCCTTTCACAAGGGTTGGCACTCCATGCTCCTAACAAAGCCTGGGACGTGAAGAAACAGAGCTGTCTGAGAAGACTTAATGTTTCTGTGCCCATCACTATCTCACTACTTGGCTGTATCTTATCTTTCTCTAGGGTCCCTGTTTCTCTAGAAGATGAGTTACATACCCAAATCCTATAAAGTATGCACTTGTGTTGTGCTAGTAATTGTAGTGCAGAATGGGTTTGTTCTCAGGTTTTGGGGCCTGTGTGGACTCCAGTCACTCTTGCACGCTGGATTCATTACGTGAGTGCTCTTCATCTTTCAGGAAGACTTTAAACAGGTCATTTAAAAAATGAAAAAAAAAGAAAAATGTACCCTCTTGGCAATTTCTGTGTGTTATTAGTGACTGTAGTTAGCAGGGTGTTTATCTAGCATATGAATTCTTACATGTTGTTGCAATGGACTAGTGGTAAAGAAGGGTGATAATGTTTAGTTTGAGGGGTACGAATGTCACATTAGATGCTCAGATAAGAAAGGTGGTCTGCATTTATCCACTGTATAAATATGTAGGAATCAAAATTTAGGTAGAGCTAGTATTAATACTGTTGTTTGTGTTTTAAGTCTGCAGAAAGTTACAATACTTGCCTAACCTTATCTGTGAATTTGGAGGGAATTTAATTAGGAATAAAGTAGCTGAAGTGGCTAAATCTATGCTGATATGTATGCTATGTGAAGCTGCTGCTACATGAAAGATACCTAGATTTTTGTTTGTTTTTTGGTTTCTGCTTCTGGTATTTTTGCTTGTTTGGCTTTTTCCGTAAGTTTCTGGCTCTTGTTGATTTTAGCCTTGGGTAAGAAAAAGTGTCAGTGAATTGCTACTGGGTGACTTGTCAATACGGCCACCCATGGCAGCTTGATGGTGACCCCCGGGCAGAAGCAGTGGGAGGAAGGAGAGCTCAGAGCTGTCTTGCCAGCTCCCCAGAAGCAGTAGCCATGGGGCAAGGATGGCTGTGGTGCCTGGGCCCAGCCTGGCTGCTCTGTACGGGGCTCCAAGCTTTGGTCTCGCAAGGAATGGCCTAGGTGCAACAGGAGGAGCGCGAGCCAGTGGGGATGGCTGTTTCTGCACCCTTCTTGGGTTTGGTAATGGGAGGTCTTAGAGAAAAGATTAATGGTCCCTGTTGTACTGTCAGCAGAGAAATACAACTAAAACTCCTTGCTGTCACCTCGTGAAGCCAGGGTCATGTTATGAAGCTTCCTTGTCTTTATGCTGGCCAGCAGAACAAACTGCAGTATCTGTTTTCTTAGAAGTTCTTGCTACTACTCATGGGAAGTTCTGTTAAACTTCTTACAAAAATACTGAAAATGCATGGGTCATGGTTTGTGCTCTAATGAGCAGAAATGAGGCTAAGCAAGAGGCTGAAGCTAATATTCATTTGCATCTTTCATCTTTTTAAGTATTTCCACTTGTTGCAGGCATCTGCTGCAACAGAGCCAAATCAAGCTGTAATGTCAAGTGAGAAAACATTTTTTTGGTGTGTTAATCTAGGATTTGTTACTTAATAAGGTAAGGTGAATCTTTCCAGCCTAGTCATGGTGCATTTAAATTCTAAATAAAGTTTCCTGTTACTTCAGTGCTTTTTATTTACGTAAATGCATCCATAAGAGAAAAATGAATACTAGTTTGCTGTAAAATTTTACATTTAATGTCATTTAAGTACTTGATTGAGTACCCTTAATAAAAAAAAAAAAAAACTACAGGAAGTTCTTATCATACTGATATCCCAGGATAAGAAGGTACAAATGCTCTTTATTAAGCTGGGGACTGAGGTAGCTTCTAATGAATTGGGTATCTTGTCATTTGCTGCACCTATCCAGTGGTGCACATCGTCTTTAGAGAAGTCCTGATTTATGGTCCTTGAGTGAGCTGATGTTAAGTTGACTGGTATTAGGATACAAAACACCATTAAAATCTGTGATTGTAGTTAGCAAAGATAATTTTGCTCTTAAAATGCCTATAAATATGTTGGCTTGTATGAAGAAAGAATTGTGGGTCATTTAAAATATTTTGAAGGATGACATTCTCTTCTAACTTCTTCCCCCTTGCCAAACTAGATGCTAACCAAAAGATAAAATTCATATTAAAAGTGCCTTCTGAGCATAAGATTAACAAACCATTTCTCTTTGCAAAGTATTTGAGCTGGTTAAAAACAAAGAAAATGGGTAAAAACTCTCCTATGTCTTTTGTTGGGACAACTATGCCATTTCAATGGGCAGTAGTATGATAGAAGGTGTTGAATCTGAAAAGCAACTATTTTTAAATACCCATGCAGTAAGAGCTGCCTCACTCTTACCTACTTTAAGCTAGTCTGAATTTGCTTTTGTTCATTGTGCTGGAGTAATACGTTTCAGAGCCCTTTCTGGGAATGCCTTTACTTCCTGAGCGCTTATCGGCAGCAGTTTAGTTGCTGAGAAGTGAAGAACTATGTTCACTTTTCATTATGTCTCATTCTTTAGATTTGTTAACGTTTTTATTGGTATCTCTTGAAAGATTTGGTACTCTTGAAAGACTAAGATTGTTGTACCTTGTCCCTTTAGTAAAAGCTTTATTTCTTTTTCTTTCTCTTGTTTTTTTAATCTCTACTTTTTTAACCTTAGGATTGCAAATAAAGGAAGGTTATCTCTCCTGAAGGCGAGAGGCAGACTGAGTGACTGTGGCTATTTTTGTACAATGCACATATTAAGCGTGGAGTAAATGCAAGAGTTTTTTTAAGTGCTTATTTTAGCAGATGCATTTGGTAAAGCCCCTATATCCATCAACTCTGTATATATTCATTAAGAATTCAGAGTTGTAACATAATACAACAAAGACGGCATATTTCAGCAGAGATCTCTTACAAGGCAGCCTGGGGGAGGAATCCATCCAGTAGGGGAGCACAGACATTTACTGCTATTTCTAGTCTTGTGGCATGTGGATATACTGAATCCATTTCTCAGATAACAAAACTATCTAATACTTACTGCAGTGCCATTATCCTATATGACAAAAATATGCACATTTGGTGTCAAAGTTGATTGTAATGAATACCAACTCTCCTGTCTGGGCAAAGTTTCGGAGAGGGTTTTTTTTCCTGTAACAAAAGCCAGTGTAATTCCAGTGGTCAAACGTGGAGCAGAATTTCCAGAGTCTTTTCCTGGGCAGGGAACATATCCTGGGAGTCATGTTGAGCAGTTTTAAAGCTATTGCACCAAGAACTTCAGAGCCAGAGGAGGCAGATATGTCAACACATGGATTCTGCCAGCTACTGCCCTTTTTGAGTCTGTAGCTGTGTAAAAAGTAAAGAAGATGCTTTAGCTTTTTATGTGTTCCTGCAAAGTAACTTGAAAATAAGAATATGTTCAGGATGCAGGCTGTTTCTGTAAATTAAATAGTATTTTGATAAAGGTAAATGTCAGAGGACAAGAGAAAAGCAGGTATTGATTTATAGATCTTTGCTATTTAGAGGTTCTGTTAAGTGTAGAATGCTAAAACAATGCACCAACGTGTGCTAAGGTGGATGATAAGTTGTATTTGTTTGTCACTGCAACATTATGTGGTCAGTTCAGTGCTACTGTTCTGCCAGCTGTGATAAAAATAAGCATGCTTAAGCCTCCACTGTACTGTTCTTTTTGGTTTTTTACTTGTTAAGCCACTAACAGATTGTCTGTTTTAAAACAATCACATTATGATGTGATGCTTTAAATAATATTTAGTGTCTTGGTCTTTCTTCTGTATTACCAAGCCTTTTTTCATTATAATTGAAGTGGGAGAGAAGTTCTAAAATGAAAAATGAAAAGAAAGCTCCATGATATCTATGCAATACTTCAGTTTTGCTCTGAGAACAAAAATGCTAGAAGGCCCTTTAGCAATTGTTATATGCGGGTTTTTTAACTTGCTTTCAGAATAAATTAAAATGTAATTTGTTAAATAATTCTGTGAAAAAATAAGACCTAGTCTCTAGTGAAACTGTTGCATTTTTCTAAAAAGTGCTTTAAAAATTGATCATGTTAACTGATTTGAATGTGTATCTGGTTTGCAGTTATGTAATTTGGTAATTTAAGCAGTTTTGAGCATAACTGTCTAGGTTGAAAATGTGAAAGGGTATTTTCAGATATCTTTGGAGCTAAATCATCCTATTGTGTTTAGAATGTAGTTCTTAGAGGCATATGACACTGAGCAGAAAGAATGATTGAGGTCATACCAGAGGAAAAGCAAGAAGTTGAGCTACTAACTATTCAGGCAGATCATTTACTTTCAAGTACATAGCAAAATGTCTCCATCACAAGGTCTTACCATGTTAATCTAGATAAAGAAAAATGCTGTTCCTGAAGTTGCATTTCTTCATGAAGTAAATAGCTTGTGGTTTTTAAAACCGATGTTTTTGTCATCCTGGATTGTTGAATTACTTTTTCTTCCTAAGGGAAAAACATCAGTAACCTCATTTAATTTGCAGAGCACCGGAGATTATACTGGGATTGCCGTTTTGTGAAGCCATAGACATGTGGTCGTTGGGGTGTGTGATTGCGGAGCTGTTTCTCGGATGGCCACTGTACCCAGGAGCACTGGAATATGACCAGGTAGAAGATTAATTTCACAAGTGTGTGCACACTTTCTGCAGTGTACACATTTCATTAAAGATGATGAAATTCAGGTGTTGTCATGCTGCTAATATGCTATTAAGGAATGTTTTTTCAGTCTATTTAAACTTACCCTTAATGATTGTCCTAGAAATATAAATCCTATTTCTAGAGCAGAACTGTATAGTGTTGCTTTTTAAGTTGAATTTCAATTGAAGTTATTCTTTTATCTTCTAAAATAAATGTTGGTATTGAAACTGCTTTTTTGGGGGGATCTGAAATCTATGGCTACCATCATTGCAACTTTTTGAACTGCTGTGTAGTGGGTTAACTCTGGGTTCCCTGTTCATGTGTCAGGGTTAGTTGTCATCTGAACAATTCTGTTGCTTTCTGGAAATCCAGTGTAGCTCAGAGCTTTGAGGGCTTTTTTTTGTGGTGAGGAGTAAGAATCAGCAGCTGTATTAATACTGTATATATGCAATGATAAAACTTGAAGGCTGTATTAATACTGTATATATGCAATGATAAAACTTGAAGCTGTGCAGAGGGAGGAGCCTGTCATTTTCTAGTCTAGTGTAGAAATCTGGAAGGATCAGTGTCATGACATTCCTTGTGCTTTTGGTACTGGAAAGTAGTGAGACTTGTGAAAATCGTGGTCGTGATGGCACTGTCCTATTACTGATTTCCACATTTGATTCAGCATCCAGTGTAGAGGCTCTTCCTCCAGCATACTGTGTGTTATTCAAATCTCCATTTCAGCTTGTGGGCTTCTGGTTCTGAGTGCTTGAGCAGACTTAAAGAAAAATTCATATATTTTTTTAGAGGACTTCTGTGAAAAGTGCTTTCAGGGAATATACTGCTGCCATGTTGGTATCAGTCATGTGCTGTATTTCTGCTTCCTTCATTTGCAGAGAGTTTGGTGTTTAATAGGTAGGAAGTGAGCTATGAGGAAAATACATGTTGATGTCTTGGCTAATAGTTAGAAGACCTTTGTGCAATACAATTCTTGTTAATATGGAGAGTAAAAGAGAAAAGTTACTTTCACCAGTACTGTAATTCACCTTGTTTTGTAAGAAGGCATTTACTGAAACTTTCAGGCCAGACTAGAGGAAAAGGCCTGGAAATTGAGGAAGGGCTAAAATACATAGTTTCCAAAATCACTTCCACTTTTTACCCTGTACTTCTGTGAACACAGTTCCTTATCTTTGGACCCCAATCTCCAGGGTAGGTAATTGTGGTCCCTGGATGTGAACTGTGGCTCTGGGCCATGTTGGCAGCGACCCCTTACGCAGGGGTTGGAGCTGTGGAAGATCCTGCCAGTTTCTGGATTCTTCCTTCAAATTAACTTGAGCTTCTTGCTGCTGGAAGCAGCCCAGAGTGTGGCAACTAGAGTGCATAGCTGAAAGCTGTAGATTTTAGAGGTATGCTGTGCTCTGCAGCAAAGCTCCAAGACCTGATTATGGCAAACTTTGAGAACACAGAATGCTGCTTTGAAACCAAAGGTAGCCCTTCGTTCCCTCTGCTCCTTGGCAGCCCTCTTGCTCTCCGCTGAACTGTGGCATGTGCAGGGAGAAGAGCGCTTGCCCTCCTGATGGGAATGCTTTCTGTCCTGCATCTGTCATCACCCTGCCTGCCCTGAGTTTTCAGGGATACCACTTATCTGTGGTGCTTGTTGGCCGAGTGGGCTGTCTTCTTTCCAGCTTTAGGCCTTGAGGTCTCTTTGAAACAAGTGACTGGAAGCAGCTGTCATCTTTGTAGGCGAGGACCAGCCTAGTTTGACCTAGGCTGTGATGAGTAGTCTGAATAAATATAAAAGTATTAGCACTAGTGGCAACCACCTTCCAAGATGCTGTATTTCACTTAACTAGATTAAGAGCTAATCTTTGCCTTCTTTAAAAATGAATACTGTGTTTAAAAGGTGCTTAGTTAAGATAGAAGTATTGTTTGTTTCCTAGAGGCATCAGTTTATCTTGGCTGGCAGCCTGTCTGATACATATGTGAGAAGTCCCTGTGGAAGAAGCTGCTGTGGAAAGCAGCAATTGCTGTAGCAGGAGGCTGTGTGGAGTCACAAAATGCCTGAGGTTGGGAGGGACCTCTGGTGATGGTCCAGTCCAAACCCACTGCTCAAGGAGGGACACCTGGAGCAGCTTGCCCAGGACTGGCTCCAGACTTCTCCTGGAGATCTCCAGGCATGGAGACTCCACAGCTCATGTGGATAACCTCTCCCAAGGCCATTGCCCTAGTCTTTCCCGGTGTTCAGACAGAACTTGCTGTGTTTCACTTGGTGCCTGTTGTGCCTTTTCAGCTGATCAGCCCTGGCCTGTCCTGGTGCAGGGAGGTCATGGCGCCTCAGCTCTGTGACTAAACATTGAAAGGTTTTTCTATACATCAATTCAGATGGTTCTGATGTTTTGCTGTGCATAGCTTACTGTAAGAAACTGAGAAGTATGAAGCTTTCAGCATTAGATTTCTCTCCTATGGAGGATGAAGTTGCTTAATTCAGTCCTCTGAGGATAAATTTTTGTTACTTTTTGAATATAAAATGACCAAATTTTGAAAAGCAGACCTAAACTATGCTGTTTTTTCTTTCCTCAGATTCGTTACATTTCACAGACTCAAGGTTTGCCAGGAGAGCAGTTGTTAAGCATGGGAACGAAAACTGCAAGATTTTTCTGTAGAGAAACAGATACACCATATTCAAGTTGGAGATTAAAGGTAAACAATATAATATTTAGTAGAAATAGTAGAAAAAGAAAAAGCACTTTATGAATAGAGAAATCAGAGAAATGAGCTTTCCTCCAGTACTGCTAGTGTCCTTCCATATCTTCTGTAGCTTGTCTATCCCTTTCTGCTATCCCTTCCGTTTCCTCCATTCCCTACCCCTTTCCTCAAAAATCCTATTCTGAGCTCATTCCAATGTCCTTTAATTATTGGTTGACTTAAAGGGATGTTTCTTGGTGTCCAAGCTGTTTGGTTGCTGACTCGGATGTGTGTGCCAGGTAGTGAGAATTGAATTCGAATTAAGCCCTGTGTGTCAGTAAGGTACTAAGCAAGTTTTTCAAGTCACTTAGTCATCCATTTTCACTTCACTTTAAAAAATGTATCATGGAGACCCAAACTGCTCTGTCAGATTTGGTCAAAACAGGCTTCTCATTTGAAAGATGCAAAGAGAAAAGGGATTCACACAATCACAGTGTGACTGTGTGCCTCATTTCCTTCAAATACTATCCTAAAATAATCTTTGTTGGTTGAATGTTATAGTGCAGTAGAAGAACATCTGAAGCTGTATTTTTTTATGGTCTGCCCAATTTGCCTCATTTTAAGCAACATTTGTGCAAGGCATAACCAGAATTGAAATTTCCTTCCCATGTAAAGGGTTTTGGTTTAAATTGCACTGTTTAGTGATGTTATTTCACAGTACTTACAGTAGACTTGGGGAGTTAAACAGTTAGGGCTGGAAAAGACTTCTGAAATGGCAAACACTTGGCAAGCTCAAAGCACAAATGGTGTGACACTGGTTAGTAAATCTGCAAGGCACACTGGGCTGAGTAACCCACCAGGGTTAAGGCAGGTGGGGTTCCAGGTCATATAAGAATTCTGTAATTACATTGCTGTGATTATTATAGTTTTCTAACTTTCTAAGCAGCTGATCTTTGCTGTTTTTACTTAGACTTGGCCTTTTGGTGTCAGAATTTAAGTGAGTTCTGTATATTGTATTATATGCTAACAGCCCTTGTGATTTGCCAAGGCTGTTGACCTTCAGAAGGGGTAGTGTTCTCAGATCAGACTGAACACTGCTTTTGGTGGAGAGAAGCTTGGATACAGTCATTACTTCCAGGCTTTGTCCAACTTAGAAAGTTTTCTGTAAGTTTTTATGTCAATTACCTTTCCCTGTGGTCCTAATTTGCATCTCACAACATGAACTTTTAAAACAAAGCTACCTACTGGTTATCTTGGGAAGAAGGAAAATTATAATAGAAAGTGATATGTCTGCTCATAAATTACTTATCACTGTCATCACCTTCATTCTTTAGGACTTGTTTGCTTCGTATTTTGCCGTTACAAAGCTTGCACTGATTGTTCATGTTTGTGAAGGAAAACAATAACAGTAATGAAAAAGGAAACAAGAGAAGATGGAACACCAGACAATTTTTGTGGTTTTTTATGGAGGCGTGATATATTGCTTCTGTGTAAAATTAAGGGGTTGGAATTGTGCAAGTGTGTAATATACAAGTTTCATTAAGGAAATGTGTGATATATAAAATACAAGCATTGGGGGAGTTTCATCACACATATTTTGCTAGGCTTTCAACATTTCCTGCTTGGCTTGCAAATGGTGTATTATAATCCAGCATCATAATAATTTAGGGGAACCAAGAGATGAAACTTTGTGGTTTTTGCATTTAGATTTAGAAAATGAAAGCAGTCAGCAAAAGAGCATGCGAAGAACCTGAATATGCTGTCGAAATATTTTAAAAATTTTAAAACCCAGCTTTTTAAACCAATAAATATTGAAAATTATTTTGTGGTTAGAACTGTCCTTTGTTATCAACTCTTAAACTCAGCTTTCCTTTTCTTTTTTGAGACTTTGGAAGAGCATGAGGCAGAGACAGGTATGAAGTCCAAAGAGGCCCGAAAGTATATTTTCAACAGTTTGGATGATATAGTGCATGTGAGTATTAAAATACTCATTCCTCTGCAAAAAGGAATGATGAGAATGAATAGTGAACTATTTTTTAAAATCTATAATTGAATTAAATACCTCTTCTGGATGTTTTTGGTAATACATGGATCATATCCATTCATATCTTTATACCTTACTCTCAGGAAAGTATCCAGCTATGTCTGTGTCTATTTTTTTTTTTTTTACAGAGATTTTTTTTTTGTTGTTTGTTAACTATATTGGTCAAGATGGAGTGATAGGATGATATTTATGTATAACATATATTTTCTTTTCTCTTGCATCTAGCATTCTGGGTAGAACAAACTCTGTATCCATCCTGCTAGGTTAACATTATTATTATTGACAGCTTCTCTGATTCTTTTTTCTTAATGGTATATCTTCTCTTTCTTTGGCTTTATAGCTCTCCAGTAAAGCAGAGAAATTATCCTTCTGCTTTTGTATCCTGAAGAGAGAATCAAATTTGTTTTCTAAAATTGGCATACATATGGTTTTGAAAATGATTTTGAAGATTACCTCTAATTTTAAGAAAAACCATGAAAAGATTTCAACTCCCAATATTCCTTTTAATTTCTGAGCTCCAGACTGAGCAAATAAGCCCTGTCGGGGTTTTAGTTGGGGAGAGTGTAGAAAAAGCAGAAAAATAATAGGAGGAAGTAACTTACCCATGTCTTCCTTCTGACTGCTTTGTTCCATGTCAGGTGAACATGGTGATGGATTTGGAAGGAAGTGACCTGTTGGCAGAGAAGGCAGATCGGAGAGAATTCGTCAGTCTGTTGAAGAAAATGTTGCTGATTGATGCTGATTTAAGAATCACTCCAGCTGAGACCCTAAACCATTCTTTTGTTACCATGAAGCACCTCCTTGATTTTCCTCATAGCACCCAGTATGTTATGCACAAACTGTGTTGTAATTCCCTGCTGTAGTGATTCCTATGTATAGTAGTATTGTGTTGCACTTATAGCAGGGAATGATCTTTGGCTGTTTGTATAATATCCTAATTAAGTATGTCTGATCAAGAAAATTGTCTGGATGGCTACGTATGCACTGTCTTCAAGTAGCATTTAGAGCACTGCCTTTTACAGTGGATTACATATAATCTTAGGTTATAAAAATTCAGCACTGCAGAGACTTGGGCTTGCCTGTTGAAAGTATTAACAATAGTAGTTCCTACCAGTATTTCAATGTCGATTTTGTACAATACAGGATCTATGAAGGCAAGTTTCATCCATCTGGTTTCCTGTCTTATTTCCTTGTATACAGTCATTAGAGAAAATCGTTAGTTGAAAGGAGCAGGAAACAGTATTTTTTGTGCATACATTGAAAAGGTTTGACAGTAACATAATAGCAGTGTTTCTTTTTCTAATTATTTTTTTGCCTTTCTGTTAAACTAAGCTGTGGATTGTGAACTGTTTCTTTCTCTGTGAAATTGCTAGATCTATTTAACAGGAAATTCTAATTAAAGCCAATTCTATTTCTTATTTTTAATAGAGTAAAATCCTGTTTCCATATCATGGATGTTTGCAAATGTAGATCAAATTGCTATGACTTAAGTAACCGCAATAAAACATCACTTATGAGACCAGTTGCCTCAGGCAGTGCGGCTAATCTGACTGCGAGCTTTGCCAAAATTGGCCCAATAAGAAGTCAGGTAAGAACTATCATCTAAAAATGTCACCTATTAACTCTGTTGATGCAACTTATACTTTTTCAGTTATGAAATTAGCTAGATATCTGATGAGTTAGATCTTTTACTCTGTTTATTTGTTCTTCATGTTTTCTGAATTTTAAAAGTGGGCTCTTTAAGCTTTCAAATTAGGAGTTAAGTCAGAACTGTCATAATAAAGCACTGCTGTAGGATAGTGACCTCCAGTGGCCACATGGGTTGTTTTATTTGAAGTGTACTTGAGCTTTTCATGCTAATAGGTTATTTTAGCTTTTTGTTGTATTAGCAGGTGGTATGGTATGTGTGAGGGAAACTTGGAATATTCATAGTTACAATATCATCCATGTTGCATCTGTTCCATTAGGCTTTAACTGCATCTGCCCACTCAGTTTTGCACCAAGGGATGCCCCTGCAGGCAGGAACTGCTCAGTTTGGCTGCAATGATGTTTTCCAGCAAGCACTGATTATCTGTCCTCCCACTATCCAAGGTATGTTCAGCTGAAAGTTACCCAGCCTGAAACACTGAGTGCTGCTGTGTGTTGATGATGCCACAGTGTGAAAATCAGTCATATGCCATTCAGTTGTCAAAAATAGTCAGGTGGAGAGAGTAATGACTGTCTTGTATGGTTTGTAATGGCGTTGTCAACAAAAGGGTAAAAATCTGTTATTTTCAAAATGTCAGTCTTCTGATTTTCTTCTGGACATTATGGTATGTTGTGTCCTTCTGGAAGAAAGCTGGAATTGGCCTCTGCAGAAAAAGATTAAGGAATCTAGAGTTTCTTTTTCATTGGTTTTTAATATTGTGCAGATAAAATGGGAGGGCCATGATGATAAAAATTGGGAAAAAGGCAAGAGCATTTTTCAAAACCTATGTCCTTTAGATAACCTAAGGATAAGTAAATCCAGTACTTTTTATAACTTTATCTGGATAATAAAGTTTTATTATTCTACTTGCAAATGGATGTTCGACAAAACATCTGGAAACCTTTTAGGGCTTCATTTAAGGATGTGGCTGTCCTGTGTAAGCATTGATTTTTTCCTTAAGTATCACATTTACTGTCCTTCAGTTATAATGAACTAGCACACCTAGATAGAGCTGCTACAGCTTTCTGACTGAAAAACATTAAACTGAATTTTGGTAACTTTGAATTGTGCTGTGAGGAGGAAGCGGCATCTTGGCTTGAGTCTTCCTTATTATGAGGATAAAGTCTGATTTTAAGTGTATAAGCTTATGTTTATAAAAAGAAATAATTGGTTGATCAGAGAGTGAAAGACTGAGGTTTTAAGCAGAGAAGTATTTTCTTAGTGTAGAAAACAACCACATTGGATATGTGTTTTTAGTAGTCCAAATGTTAATGGACTTGACATCTGTTGCCCTGATCGAATGCATCTACATCATATGACCACAGCTCTTAGTGTCTGAGGTGGCTCTTCATCCTCAGTGCAACCAACACAGCTCTTGTTCTTCTGCTTGGCTGATCAGAGAGTCTGCTCAGAGGAGCATTTCTTACCATCACTAAGAAACCTATTGCATGTGGAGAAAAATGTAACCTATTGTTTGTTTACTGCCTTAGTTTTGCCCCTTTGAGGGTTTATTTTTTATTTTTCTGGTAAGATCCAGACCTGTTGATCATCCCTTGAAAGGAGGGAGCTCGTAGGAAGTTGAGATTCCTCGGAAGGATCTTTAAACTTCCTCCAAGTTCTCCAGCATCAACTTGAAGTTATGGAAATCAACAGTCTGAACAAAAAAAGATGTTTTATCTAAACAAAATGGCCACAAAGTCTTTATTTCCCTTGATAAAGACAGATGCAGCAGACTGCTTCACTAATGTTATTTGTGGCTGCTGCATCTGCCTGGAGTTCAGAAACCCCCGAGAGCCGTGAATATTCCCTGTGCAGTGTCAGCGGCTCTGAGCCAAAGGTGTATCTTTAGATTTCCCTGAGCATACCTTGGACAGGTAAGTAGTTTACTATTTAAATGGTATGTATGCTTTGCCCAATGGCATATTCCATACTTAAAAACTCCACTGTTTTGATTATGTGCATTATATACAGATTAATAAGAATTTATGGAAGGAGTAACAGTTGAGTGATGAATTTCCTACTTTAAGTTCTGATACAGCTTGAATTGAAAGAAAGTTATAGGTTTCATCATGTAATTGAGAAATTGAGTTGCTGACAAGGAAGGAAAATGAGTTTGAATGGTCTCTGGCACTGCTTCAGCTTTTCCCTCCTTGGCTTCCCTAAAGAGCACCCAAGTGCAAAGTCTGGCTGCTTCTGGCAGAGTTGAGATGTTGCTGTTCTGGATACATGTGTGGGGAAGAAAAATTAGTGAGGAGTACTTCAAGCTTCCAAGACTGACCAGGTGGTTAGAGCTTGGTGTACTGGGGCACAGCAGAAGTTTGTTAGACTAAACTAAAGAATGATAGTATCGAAGATCGAATTTAAATTAAATCCATAGTAATATTTCCCAACCCTGATCCTCAAACACATACTGCCTAGTCCTTGACTTTTTTTCCTATTATGCTCTTGCTGCTATATTTCAGCTATGCAACAGTTAGCCTTATTTTCATAAAGGAAGGGAGGATTATGGATTCCACTGAAGAGACTTGGTGATGCAGAGGATTTTGCATTGCTTCTCTCAAACAAGGGACATCTGTAGCAATAGCAGGCACTATGCCTGTGGCCTTGCCTGCTCTAAGAGCTAAGGAGGAAAGGTTTCAGCTACCTGGAAGTACTAGAAGCGTGAAATGCGTAGGGAGTCAATGGTGAGAAGCTTTGAAATCCTGTTTCCCTTATTCTTGTCTGCTCTCTTGCAGATATTTTTTTAACTTGTGATGAATAGTAAAATGCTTAGCTCTGCAAAAGCTTCTGCCAAAATCATTCTGTTTTCTACTAGTTTGCTTTCATGTTGTAGCAATTTGAAGTTATTTCTGAAGATGACAGTATCAAACACTTGTACAGATAAGTGATAGCACAAAAATCCTCTAGGTGTTACACAGACTTATTTTTTCTTGAAAGGTTTCAATTATTAATAGGATTTAGACCATAATTACATCAAGGAATGTTACTTGAATGTTATAAAATTATTCCTGCTGTTTGCATTTTGCTCAGAAATCATATGGGAGTAATGCTTTGCTTAAAGCTTGTGCATGTGCTGTTATTCCTGCCAGGAATTCCTGCAAACCATGGCAAGCCCACGAGTTTCTCACTGAGGGTGGACAATGCGGTTCCATTGGTGACCCAGGCCCACGCAATTCAGCCACTGCAGATTCGAGCAGGAATCCTTTCTCAGGTTGGCTTTTTTTAAACTAAAAGTCTAATCACTTAGTAAATATCTTACAGAAATGTGCCCTGTAATCAGGGCATATTATTGTTTGCTGTTTTCTGTGCAATTGCTCTTCTGTGGTGTGCTGGATTACAAGCAGCTAATATAAATGCAGTCATTTGCTGCATTATGAAACGTGCTCTGCTTCCCGACAGACATGGTCAAATCAGACCCAGCAAATCCTGGTTCCTGCCTGGCAGCAAGTAGCACCGGTGGCAGCTCCTGCTACTTCTCTGGCCTCTGATGCTGTGGCTGGCCCACAAAGGCTTGGAGACTGGGGGTGAGTCTGTAGGGTGTAATTCCTTAATGGCTCTGATTTAGCAAACTTCAGGGATGCAATTGAAATGACTTGCTGTGTAAAACTTTTTTTTCTCCTCAGGAAGATGATTACCCAGAGCACCCATTACAATTCAGTGATGCCTCAGCCTCTTGTAACACATCAAATAACCTTGTCTGCCCCTCAGCCAATTAGTGTGGGCATTGCACATGTTGTGTGGCCTCAGCCTGCAGCTGCCAAGAGAAATAAACTGTGTCAGAACAGGTGGGTAAAATATTTCTGAAATTTGTAATGTTCAAAGATAATAACCCCATAACTACTGTTCAGTAGACAGGGGAGTATTTTATAAAATTCATGTGTTGACAACAGTTGTGTTTAAATTGCCTTTTGGTAAGTAAGTTTGTGTTCCTAGCCTATCTTTTTTAATGCTATTTCAGCAAAACAAAACAGATGTGAAAAAATGTTTCCATATAACAAGAGCATCTAATTCTCTTTGATTAATCTGTGCTTCTGGTCACAGCAAACTTTTTGCCTTTAGGAAGGTGTAAGAATATATGGAAGTAGCTCTAACGATGTAACCTTGCTTGCGTGAGGTTGTATCAGGTTTAGAGAACTAAAAATAAGGAGATATTATGTAATAAGGTTGCAATATGCTTTAGTATATTCTTAATAGTCTTTCTGTCACTGGTAGCCAAAACTATTCTTGCTGCTTGATAAAGAAATCATGCTTTGCTTGCTATACAAATTATTCAAAAATATGAAGAGTATTAAATGAGGGGAAAGCACAGGTTGCAAGTGGTGATTTCAACAGACTTGTAGGGAGAATTTCATCCAAAGATTATGAACTTTTGAATTCAAGGAGGTTGACTGGAGAATCTTTTCAGGAAATCTGGCAGGGAGTGGGGGCATATTTTGGCATGGGGGAAAATCAAGCAGGATTTTCACTTCTCTTTTCCTGTGTTTAAAAAAGAAAAGGTGTTTTTAATACATCATATTCAAGTTTTTCAGAACTTTCTTTTGGATGTTGCAATGTAGCTTCTTCTTAGCATATTTCTAGAAAATACTTTTATTATCTGAAATCATACCTGCCGAGTATTTGCCATGGTGCTTCTGAGCTTTTCTTTTTATTTGTTGGGAAAGTTGTTTGGGAAAGTTGTTTACTTAGCCTACATTGACTTTTTGTTTGTACAGTTTCCAGGTCTGTTGGGCAAGATTCACTACATGTCAAACTGTCCTTTTTCTCCACAGAAGCAATGTGTTGCAGAATACCAATATCCAAAATGCAGCATTTATATCTCCAAAGATAATTAACCTGAAGGCTGTAAGGAGACTAAGCTGTATAGAAGCACAGGACAATCATCACTCAGAAGGCCGGGAAAGGAACTACTGCGAGGCGTCCGTCAGGCTGGACGCGGCGCCGTCCCTGCCGAGCAAAGCACGCCAGGCCATCCTCATCGCCGGCTCGCCGAGCCCCGCCGTCAGCGTCATCACCATTAGCAGTGACACGGACGACGATGACCTGGGACGAGCACATGCGCTGAGAGAGTAAGGGCTCATGCCTGCTTTAACTCCGCAGCTGCATTCCTGGTCACTGCTACTCCCTTTAATCAAAGGGCTTCTTGCCCCGTTTCATTTCTAAGTTAATTCTGTAGCTGTATTCTACTTGAGGTTCTTCTGAACTTCTACTTCATTCAGGAATGTGTGTTAGGTATTTACAGCAGGAAACAACTGCTTTGTATTCTTTCATAACAGATTTTATTAAAACAGAATGCTTTTAGATCCAGCATGACCTTTCCTTAATACTGGCATTCCCTATTAATATCTGAACATTAGTAGTATTAAAAAAAACTTAACTAATTCCATTGGTCTAGCAGTAACATAATAGATAATTCTGTGTAAACAGGTAACAAATGTTACTTAAACTAAGAGGTAGATGTTTGAGTACAAAAGCAAGTGCTGGGGATGGTTCTCAAGAAGGGTTTTCTTTCACAAAGTTACCAAAGAAATATTTTTCAATAGAAAAGTTAATGTTTGATTTTTCCGTCCTAATGATCTTGAACTATAGAATACATTTTAGAACTGAACTTTGTCAAATGTTTAAAGGTTTGGAACTTTATTTGTGGTAAAAACTTGTTATTTCAGTATTCAATTTATTCATTTAATAAATTTCACAAAATAGGAAGAAAAAAAACACACCAAGGAATTGGTAGCCTTCTAAATCTAAGGGGCCTTTTCTTATATTTGCCCCTTTTTTATTTCTTAATTAAATATAAGGCAGTGGTGTTTAGAAAAGACAAGTGAATGACTACGCATGTTTACTCTTTTCTTTGTGGTAGGTGCAAAGGAAGCCTGGACTGTGAAGCCTGCCAGAACACACTGAATATTGACCGCGTGTGCTCTCTGAGCAGTCCTGATAGCACTCTGAGTACCAGCTCCTCGGGACAGTCTAGTCCATCCCCTTGCAAGAGATCCAACAGGTAAAATGTTGTGCTTGGTTCAGTTAAATACCACCACCCCCAAATTAACAGTTGACTCAACTAGTGGTAGGAATCTTGAAGTCTTTATCATGTTCCTGCCTGGTCACCAATAGCAGTAGGTGTGTTAATACTTTGTGATAGAGGCTGAGTTATGTATTAAAAATGTTATTGGCCTGTAATCAGGCCAGTGCAGTTCTTTATTCTTAACAGAGCCTTCCTACTTCCTTAAAAATGTTATTATGCTCAAAATAGAAATATGCTGTACGTAACACAAAGAAATGCTGCTAATTTAAATAACCCAAAGCAGGGTGCCACAGTTTGGAAGATACCAGAATGACCTTAACTTTTGCACCCTTTTGTTTTCCCACTCTCTATGTTGTATCTTGATCTTTATTGGCTTGGATGTGGTTTTTCCTCTACCAAATATAAGCTTCCTTGTTCAGTAATTAGCGTTCATGTGAACAGCTCTTGGAAGCTTCTAGTTTCATTGCCTGATGAAAGGCTTGATTTAGGTTTAAATCTAAATTTGGGGGTCAGTATTCAAAATTCACTCTTAAAAACACCTAAGTGTTACTCTGAACTGTTTTATGGTGTTTTTGCCACAGTACCTGAGCTTGACACTAATGTCTTGATCCGAGTAACACTTATGGACCTGTGGCAGGATTAGAAGTTCCCACTGACTTGGGATGTTCTGGTTAAGGCAACTACAGGCCATTTTTCCTCTTCATTCCCTGCTCCCATTTAATATGCTGAAACTCAACTTGTAGTGGTGAGTACTTGGCACTTCTGTGAATCACATTCCTAGATACTAGGTTGGATGCCCAGAAACTTTTGGAAACCAGCTTTTCTCACTGGCTTGCTCTGTATTACATAGACTTACTCTGTATTACATAGAAATCATGCGACCTAAGGATAGAAGCTATTCTTTTACAAGCAATTGGCAGCTGTCATAACCGACCAGTTCTTTTATAGTTATTCTGCAGTTCACTTCCTAATTTCTGTGGAATAGCTTCCTAGGTAGGAAAGAATAATTCAAACTTGGAGCAGTTTCACTGTGGAAAATGAGTATGACTGGCATCCTAGGGGGAAAAATGTGTGTGTGTGTTTTTTTTTTTTTTTTAATTAAGGTTCTATCACAGTGTACATTGGCAGGGAAGTAGAATTCTGCTGTTTCAGCAGTTTTATCTAGTCTGAATTTTAGACAATGTGACTAACGGTCCATTTAATATGTATAGATACAGGATTCTGTGTTTAAATATCACTATTACATATATATAAATAAAATTGTGGAAGTTTTTGGCATACTTTTGGTATTCAGTTAGGGCTGACTTCTCTGGGTCTAGTGAACAAGTCTCTGCAATACCGGCCCCAGAATGCCAGGTGTCGTGGGTTGCTCCTGCTTGTGTTGGTCAGGGCTGGAAAGGACTGCTCTAAGAAGGTGATGCAGGTATATTGGGTAGTGCCAGGAACAGGAGCAGGTTCAAAGTTTGCCCAAGCAAAGTTGATGTGCAAAGCTGCATATTCACCTTGTGTGGTTTTCTTTTGGTTGCGTGCGTTTGGGTGGGTTTTCTCTGCTTACTTGCCTGATCCAACTCCTGCAAACCCACAATTGCTAGATCCAGCAGTGTAAGTAGGTAACAGTGGTTGGGCAAAGGGCATGAGGGAGAACAGGACTAAGTGCAGCACGAGACTAGACCTGCTGTGCAGTTTGTGATGCTGAGGACTGTGGGCCATGTGCACATCTTACAGTTTAGCTAACTTAGATTGATTTCTCATTTCTGGGGGTTGGACTTGGTGTAGAAGATAATCCTAACCAAATTTCTGCCATTTCTGGGACTTTGGAGATGCTCAAACAAGAAGTTACCAGAATTACGTAGGTAGACAAAAACAGGTATTTCTTCCTAGTTGTCTTATCAAGTGTTTGTCCTATCTGCCTGTGAAACAGGAAGATAAGTAACCAGAAGCATTTGAAAAAGGTTAAGCTCAAATGATTAAATACTGGTAAACATCTAAGTAACAAGAAATGAGGTCCTAAACTGGGAAGTATCAGACAGTTTCCCTAGTTGACAAAGGACACTGAAGTCTGCCAAAAATGTCTGAAGTTTAGGCAATATGATACCTGAATGTCTAAAAAGTGTGGGCAAGTTTATATGAAGGCCTGTTTGGTCTGAAGTGTGAGGAACTGAGCTCCAGCCCCTCTAGAATTTGACTTTGTCAGGAGTGGAGGAGAGTGCCTCAGGACCTGGTTTTATTGGTGTCCAATTTAAATTATGTAATTACTAATGTGTATTTTCTAGTAATAACTTTTGAATCAATTAACTTAGTGGTTGTAATGGCATCACAATTTGCTAGTTCAGCTATTCATAATTACCTTGGTGTTTTGACTAAGGCTTCTCTTTTCTGTGCTGGCCCTTATAGCATCAATTAACTTCTCATAAAAAGCTAAATTTGGTAAATGTTTCTGCTTACACTGCTGTAGTTCATCTCCATGCTGTAAGGACCTGTTACATTAGCTGTATAATCAGTGTTTTCCAGAACACTTAAAACCTGTATATATGAATGAATTCATAAACCCTAAACAATATAGATAAGTTAAACATGTAAATTGGGGTTTTGATATGTTTTTCTAGTCTGTGGGAGTTCTTAGTTCTTGTTACTATCCTGCCTAATCAGGGAACTTGTCAGCATCTCTGCTTGCTTAGTCATTACCCCATATTGTCCATTTTAGGCAACACCACTTTGTTCACCTAAAGGAACTGTTTGTGATGTGTACATGGCACAGTCCCAGTTAAGAACTAGCTACATTACTGACTATTTCTTCCAGGATCTGTGATATACCTTTTAATTTTATATTAAATAATACTTAAAAGATTTTTTTCCTTGTAATAAACTTCATCATAAATTAGTTTCCTTAGCCAGGTTGTTTGCTACTTGCTATTTGGTTCTGGTTCCACTGATTCCATAGTCTTGCTTTTGGCAGTTCTTTTCTGTTTAGCTTGTACTTTCTTCTTATCCCTTTGTTCTTTTGATGTAACCATGTGATTTACCATGGGAAATGCTGTTATTTAGAGCTGGTTTCTCCTCCTTTTTCCACCTTGGTGGCTTTGGTACAAGCAGTGGTAGAATGAATGAATTTGCCCTCCCTGAGCAGCATGCACTTCAGACCACAAATGCCGAAATTGGCACTGTATGGAAGCAGGGCTTCGTTTGCTTCCTTAATCTAAAATCTATCAGAAGATTATTTGAAGAGAATCTGTCAAAGCTTTGTATGTGCAGTGTACTCAAGGAATGTAAGAAAGCTCATTTTTCACTAGGTAAGATCATGTTTTGGTTTAGGAAAACAAAAAACCATCTTCAACCATTTACTCTGAAAATCTAGGTTTCAGATAGATTGCAAATATGTTATTAGGGAAAAAAATAAGTGCAATCTGCATGTCCAAATCTTTCTGCAATATTATTTCTGTCTTTCTCTGAATAATTAGTGGGTAGAATAAGTTTGAAGTTTTAGCTGCCATGTTGACTATGTATGTTTGTGTAAGTAAAATGTAGGGTTTTTAATTGCCTCTGAGTTGTTTTACTTCTCTAAGTTTTATGTGATGTTTTACCAAAAATGCCTCTTACGAAAATGCATTTGTTTGTGATACTTCTGTGTTTTGATAGCATGTCAGATGATGAACAGGAAAGTGGATGTGATACAGTAGATGGTTCCCCAACTTCGGACTCTTCAGGACATGACAGTCCATTTGTGGAAAATGGCTTTGTAGCTACGACCAATAAAAATACAGACACAAGAACATCAGTTAACTCTGAAACCAAATCTGCTGTTTGCACAGTGGTGGTGCCACCAATGACACTTGAAAACAGGTTACACCTTGACGAACAGATGGTGAATACAGGTAAGCTAGTCCAGATGGGTGGTTCTTTCTGTAATAATAGACAAAAATAGAAATCTGAATAGTGTATTCAATAACAATAGGTATGAAGATTTCAATTTACATGTGTATCTGCTGAGCTGTAAGTTAATGCGTTAAATTGTGTTGTGGTTTTTAGACTTATTTCATTATCTGGCTATTTTTCACTCTGTAAATTCTATCTGATAGTAGGTGAGGCAAATAGTTTGGTCTTTGGATAGCTAGAAGAGATGAATGATCCAAAACGATGAATGACTTTTTTCGTTTATATTTTGGAAGATACTATGTGCCAGCCACTGAAAAAAGGTCCGTCTGTCCTGGGAAGGATAAACCAGTCTTCTATCATAGGAAACCGTCAACAGAAATTGACATCAGCATTCCATCAGCAACAGATAAACTTCAGTCAGGTATGTGTAATTATTTATATCTAAGAAATATTACTACTGTCTTGGTTTCAAATCTGCTGAACACTCACAGTTTTAATTGGTGTAAATGGCAACTGCAGGTTCTCAACTTGATTGCAGACGTGTTCAAATCTTCAAAAGTGGACTTCAGTTTATTGGGCAAGTCATATGTATCTTTTGTTTTTGACATTTCCTTATAGCAGCTGACTGTTTTGTTTAAAAAAAAATAGAAAAAAAGTCCTGAAAAAAAAAATTAACCAACACTAAATAGAAGTACAAGGCAAAATAAAATAAATGCTAATGTGTTTTCCCTATACCCAAATGCTAAAATGCATAATGTGTCTACTTAGAAGTTGGGGCTATATTTCATTCTTTTTTGACTAGTGGTGTGGAGTCAAAATTCCAGAAATATTGCACAATTTTTGTGCTAATCTGAGAGCATCTCGAAATGTGCTCTTAATGTGCCCACCTCGGTCTTGCCCTTCCTGATGGATAAGGAAGTTGGTAAGCAGTTGTGTTAATATTATATTAGGGCACATAAAGCTAATTGAAAATGTAAATGTAGCAAAAGGAAATGTATCAAATGTATCTGCTGTGGGTGAGAACTGAAGTTGGCATGCGGAATTGATTAGTTTAAAGTCCCTTTTAATTTAATCAGTTTTGAGCTGTGGCTGTGTTAAGTATCCAGGGCTGCAGTTAATAATAGTACCTGGACATGTAGCCCTTGCAGAGTAACTGTGAATCTTGTTTGCAAGTTAAATATTAAATGCAAGTGTGGCTATTCAGTAACAGCTTGAATCATTTAGATTGAAAGAAACATTTCAGTGAGTTGTCCTTTTGCTTGATTGTGTTAGAAGGATTGATTTAATAATTTCGTTATAAAGCTTCATATGATCAGCATAACATTAATTTTAATCACTTCAAGGACTGCAGCTCCTCATCCTCTTGGCAGAAAGTGGAACATTATTTTCATTAGAAAAATTATGCTGATCCTTCTTTCTGCAGTAGGTGCCCTAGTGGTTTAAACTGATGTTTAATGGGAGTAATTGATTTTTAGTCTGTCTCTTTAAACTGTTAGTGATTATCACATCTCTCTGTGATCATAACCCTAGACTTTTTTGCCTAGTTGTTTCAGATATTTTTCAATCCGTTTATTTTTTCTGTTCTCCTCTAAAATTTCTCTCCTATTTGTCCTCTTTGTGCCTCATTATGGTGCCCAAACTGAATGCAGCACTTCCAATTGATGCCAAGCCAGTGCTGAGTAGAGTGGAATAAGCACCTTGCTCATGTGATACATGGTATTTCTGTTAAAACAGCCCAGCATGGCATTTTATCCCTTTTTTCTTATTTGTGTTTTTTTTTTTTGCAAGAGCATTAAAATAATTTGTGTTCTCTTTACCTTCTTTTATTGTCAAGATTTCCTGTCTGTGCTACTACCTAAATAGCTACTTATTTTTAATTTAAGCCTTTATTTTTTCCTCTCTTTGGTTTTGATTAGTTTTAGTGCGTTACTCCAGTTTTCACCCGCCTCAGTGCGTTGCAGTGTTAACGGCCGGCCCTTTCTGTGTGTGCGCAGGTTCAGCCCCTGAGCTCGGGGCCGCCGGAGTGGAACGGGAACCTGGCGCCCCGGCGGCGGCGGCGACAGCAGCAGCAGCAGCCTTACCTGGCGGCGAGCGGCGGCGGCCACCCCTTCTCCCTGCCCCAGGGAAGCCCCAGCGCCCCGGCGCTGCCCGCGCACCTCCCGGCCAGCTCCCGCCTGGCGGCGCAGCCGGCCCTCCTGCCCTACGCTGCGGCGGCCCCCCTCAGCACCGCTGCGCCCGTCGCCCACCTCCTCGCCTCGCCGTGCGCCTCCAGGCCCTTGCTGCAGCCTCCCACCTACAGCATATCCCACCCCAGCGCTCTAGTCCACCAGGTTCCTGTTGGCATAAATCCCCGTCTCCTGCCTTCCCCCACCATCCATCAGACTCAGTACAAACCAGTCTTTCCACCGCATTCGTACATCGCAGCATCACCTGCTTACACGGCGTTTCCGCTGAGTCCCACCAAGCTCAGCCAGTACCCGTTTCTGTGAGAACTTGAGTTCGGTGTGTGAGGAAGCTCAATCACACAGAAGGTTGCTTTGAGAAGAAACATGGTATTTATTAAACATTAGCCATGGCACAACAGGAGAATTATTTTTTTGAATCATGTAGACTTGGGTGCAATTTAAACAACTCTGAGCTTTAAAGAAAAAACTCACTTTTAATGTGTTTTGCACATTTGGTATAACTTGTCTTTGGTCATGTTATCTTCTTATATAGTAACTTTAGGCAGGTGACTTATGGGAGCAGAAATCTGAATTTGCTCCTGCTATTTTTTATAAAATTGCCTTCTAACTAGTGCAAGACACGTCTACATTTGGGAAGCCATTCAGTGTACAGAACTAGAGCAACAGATGCACATCTGTCAGCAGTACAGTGTAGAAGTAAATTGTTTGTATTGCGTATCTTGGTGTTTAAATGTTGAGTCACTTATCTAAGAGTTGAGCTGTTGTTCTTCACATTGCATGTGTCTTTTGCATGGGCAAAAAAAAAGAGAAAGAAAAAGCCTAAACATTGCTCTTAAATGTTGTTGTCCTAATAATCTCAGCTGCATTGTAAACTGTTTCCACACATAGTGCCTTAAATATTTGAGGTTGTTAACGTTATTACTTATATATAAATGTTGAGGACTGCAGCACTTAAATTCAGATCTGCTGTTTTTTTGGGTAGAGTAATGCTCATTTTGGGTTTTGAGTGGTATGATTTTAGTATTGGGTGTTTTTTTTCCTTATCAGGAAGGCGGCATGTTTTGCTCTAGCTGAGTTTTCCTGTCTTTCCCCCCCCCGCCCAGAATGATCTAGCTTCAAGAAAAGACCTCAGTAGTGCTTAAGAAGAGTTGATTCAGTAGCTATTTAGTGACACACAACACAGTATTTCATATGGTTTAAATGGACCTGCAATACAATCCAAGTAGTTTATTTTCAAAGTGCTTGTCTAATTGGATATAATAAAATGTTTAGAGGTGCAGTAGGCATGACTTTGACTAGCTAACAAAAGGAAAAGCCAAGTGCTTGTTGATTCATGATGTGGTTTCATCTTAGCTTGAGCAAACCATGCAGTATTTGATAAATAGTAGCAGGATATTTACTATTGAAGCTTGAAAAGATGTGAGTTCTTTGTGTGCAATCTTTCTTTTATGCATGGGAGAGATTTTAGTGTTTTTACATAATAGTATTTGTTTTAGCCTGTTGTGGGTGTTTGCTTATTTAATACATTCCGTCAGGGACATAAATTACATGCTTTCTGCGTTATTTTTTTTCCTTAGGAAGTGTGTCTTTTTGTTGAAATGAAGTTGCTTTTGCAGCACCAAAGACTTAATCATCCATTTCCTATAAAAGGTAGCTACTTTTTTCATAGACCTCAAGTATACTCTAGTGTAGAGATGGGATTTAAAGAAGGTATTAAACTGAGGCTGTGTGTTAGCTTATGGGCAAGTAATAAATTGTATCATTTATCTTGAATGTATCATAGATAAGCTGCTATATAATGATTGCCACTTCAGATAGCTGTGAAATTAGGTGATTAACTAGTTCTTTCTTAGCCTTCTAATTTCTGTACAAGTCTAATACATGAAATAGAAATCAGGTTTTGATTTTTTTAATTTTGTTTTCATGTTTGGAGTGTCGTAACTACTATATTGTAAATGATGGAAGATGATTGCATATGTTTTTTGGGTGTGTTATTTGCATCAGTATTTTATCTCCATTAACTCTGAGCTCATCACTGCATACAAGTGGATGTATCGATGTAACTTAATTTTTTTATGTTTTCATATTGGCATTGTGTAGACACTTAAACTGCATCTTGCAGCCTTGACTTAACTTTTTTTTAAAAAAAATCTGGAACATAATCTTTGCAATGTTGACTGGAATAAGAGTGCAAAGCATTTGAGTTTAACTCTGTCAGCTAATAACTGGTAAACTTTTTCTTTACTCCACTAACACAAGCAGTGTTTTATTTAATGAATGTCTGAAAGAAATGTGCCTACATTTGATTTATTTTTTAAATAATAACTAAAATACAACAGTATTAGATCATAAACAGTACCAGCAGTACATTTTTAATCACACTGAAAATTAAAAAATCTTAACTTTTCCCAAAAGTTTCAGTGTTTTTAGTAATCAACTCTATGCATTTTGTACAAGTATAAATGTGTGTATATAAAATATACATTAGAAAACTAGGAGTATCCTGATTAATTTGAAATCCTGTCAAAACATACATGAAGCCTAAGTATATGGAGTCAAGAAAATGCTCAAATTGGATATCCACCTTATCACTCAAACTTCTACTGTATGGTCCAACAGATTGTTTTCTGTTCACTCCTTTGTGTTGGGAATTGATTTTTGGGTACTCACTCCATTGCAGGCAATGGACACGCCAAGAATCACCAGTGCAAATGGAGTAAATGAGTTTTGTATTGTCATAACAAATACTGCATTTTCTGTGGGGCCATGGGGATCTTCATCCATCTAATGTATTTACTGTGCTTTCTTTTTACTGTGCTTAAGGTATTAAGCTAAATGTGCTTCTTAAATTGACACGATTATCTGTATATCACAAGAGTATCCTATCACATGCAGAAAAAGTTGCTGTAAATGGTGCCCCCAATTAGATCTGCTGCTCTGCCTGTATTGTAATTTTAAAAATGTTTGCATTGCAATGAATGAAACATTTGGCATTCTGCCCCAGCTTAAATTCAGAATAATGGACGTTTTTCCCCACTCCTGCAACATGTCCTGAGGGAAAGGACACGGGTGATGGCAAATGTCCCAGGGCTACCTGCAGCAGAAGGCCCTAGGGGGGAAGGCCTTTTTTGGGGAGGTGAGGAATAAAGTCATCTGCAGAGAAGCCTTTATACATGCTCTTAATTCCTTTTTTAAATAAAACACTGCATGACTACAGAATTGCATATATGCATATTACTTTAATTTGCAAGGTTTTATATGAATTTTGTGTTCATTTTTAATTTTACTTCAGGGTGTTTTATTGGTCAAATATGCTACTGTATTAACTTTTTTGTTTTAATTTTAAAATCTCCTTTTTACTGCTTATTAATTTGGTTTGTGTTAAGTAAAAGTTAAATCACACTGCAAGCTGTAGGAAGATTTGTTCTAGAAATACCTGGTGATATAGACTTGATTAATAAGTTTGAACTGTTACTGTTTAACAATTTGTAGACTTGTGGCTTTCTTTTTTCTTTTTTTCTTTTTTATTTTTTTGGCTTTGGATTTCTATGCTACACTAGTTTGCCATGTAGCAATTGCACTGTGCAATATTACAATATGAGGACTGGGAAAATTTTTTATGGATGTAATGTCTCTTACAGTTTGCGATAGTATTTCTTTCTAGTTCTCAGTGATTTAAATGTGACCAAGCCTTCTGTACTTTGTCACAAAAAGCGGGTTTTCCAGGTGACTATTTTGGTGAGTGTCAAAATAAGAATTTATGGTGTATTACTGTCGAGATTCACTTTGAATTAAAATATATATTGCAGCAGTTGGCTTTTCGGTGACTTATTTTTGTTATGTCAAATCAAGGCTAGATCAAGTTTGTGTGGGGGCTTCTGGGTCTCAGAATCTGATGTAATCATTGACAAAGCTTTTCTTCATGTGGAAAATCGAACTTTCACTAACTTCAAGGCTTGGATAGCAGAACATTGAAAATCAGCATTTAGCATAACCAAACCTGTAGCTTACTTGTCCTAAATGTCTCCCTTTTGCAACCTCAGGCAAAGATTACCTGGCCCAGATACACGCAGAGACCTTGTGGCCCCTTGCGCCAAGCGCAGGGTATGGGGCTCCTGGCACTGCAGATGGCCAAGTGGCCCCATGTGTCACTGCCTCCAGATGGCCTGGCTGGGCTTGACTTTGCTCCCGCAGAGGACGTGTTTGCTGCCAAGTGTGTCGCTGGGCTACAGAGTTTACCCAAATCTGCGGGTTTAAACCTGTCAAGAAGCAGCATAGGGAGTCCAGGTATTTGCAAAGCAGCATCATTTCTGTGATTGAAACTACAGCTAAGGTATGGTTGTAAAGGAAATGCATGACATTGAGCTGCTAGTGTAATATACTTTGATAACCAAGGGTCTCAGAAAGCTTAGCTTTGCTAGATGGAAGGCATCACTGTTACTCGTCTTCTACAGCTGCTTTTTCTTCTGTGCAAGTGGGTCATGCCATCTGCAGAATTACCCCTTGGAATGTATGAGAACGACTTCTCCAGACATCTCTAATGTACTTTTTTTTTTTCCTTTTACACCTCTATTACTCTTCATTCTTTGCATTTAGGCTTATCTGTGTTGACTTTTAAATGCATGTTGCTAGTAATATCTGTATCTTCTATTTCCCATAGAAAATAGTGCCAATATCTTGATGTATTTTCATAATCTTGATTTTTAGAAGCAACTAGTAAACAAGAAAAAGCTGCCTGGGGTTGCCTTAGGGAGTATGGTGAAACCCTTTCCAGTCTTGCTTTCCACTAGTAATAATGTCAAGTGACCCCTGTGTTCCTTCCCATCCTTTTTTGTACCCAAGTTTTTATTCCTTGTTTCTACCAAGGTCACACAGGTGTCTGCAACCTCCTGATCTGCACAGTCCATTAAAATGTGAATTTTTGTCTCAGTGTGGATGTTTTATTGTTATGTTGCACAGAATAATTATTCTTCAGCTAGAGCCATACTGCTCACATAGCTGAAATAATCAACAAAATAAAGATGCTTAGTCAGTACAAGATTTTTACTGGCATGAGACAGCTTTGATTCTTACTCAGCATGAGCTCCCTTCTGGGAGGGGGTGTGTGTGTATACATACGTGTGTGTGTGTATATATATAGGCTGCTTGCCAGGGTGAAGAATTTCACAGCCAGGGGTTGCTGGCTTACAAATAGATGCTGTCCACTTCCCTGCTCCAGTTGTGTAAGGGAGTAATGGGCACCACATGTGTGCTGCTTGCAAAGAGGTCCCTGCAGCATTTGCAAAGCCCACCAGGACAGTTGCTAGGAAAACAAATACTAGTGCAGAGGAGGGATGCACAAATGTCCTCCCAGGAGCTGGAAATTATCATAAACCAACCTTTCCAGATCTTCATTTAAGAAGTAGCTAACTACAGGTAGGGAAAAATGACTGGTTTTATCAACTATCTACTCATTTCTCTGGCATTATAGGTCTTTTTAATTCTTGGGATAACATCTGCTACAGATTTATGATTTAATTGGTATTATATAATGTATAATAAAGACTAGTTTTTTTTCCTGATCTAGCTCTTAATCACAACTTATTGTTGCATCTATTATAAAGATTAGTTATGACAAACTAGGAGGAAAAAAAACACACACACATTCTCTAGTGCTTTTTGCAGTTTATAAAAGGCACCACGCGAGGGCCCTGCTTGACATGCTGGCCCGCAGTAGCATGGCCTGCTCAGTAAGCTTTCCCTTAGTTCTTGGTGTAAAAAAAAAACTGCCATCTTCTCTTGGTTACCAGTTAGTGGTAGGAGGCACCAGCTGCTAGCTAATTTTGCATATACTAAATTAATGATTTGAGGGGAAAGGGAGTAAAACCACACTTGGAGGGATCTATGGAGCAGGGGTAGCATTCAGAATGTAGTAAGCTCCAACCCAAGGTAGCTGTAGGTAAACAGTGGTCACTTTACCTCAATGTTGATCTGTAAGAATTTATCCAAGAGCTGCCCTGCCCCTTTCCTGCTCTGCAAGTGAGGAGGTGCCCCTCACAAACAACTCCCTGGAGCCACCCTTGCTGCTTCCCCTGCTACCTTCCCTGCTTCTTGACTGCGCTCATGATTGGGGAACCAAGAGCCCGTGAGGCACAACTGCTTGAAAACAAGTTATCAGGGTCTCTGAAGGGCAGGTGCTGTGGTCTTTCCCCTAACTCCAGCACTGCTTGCCCTGACTGCTGTTGAGGCAGCTCTTCACAGGGGCTGTGGCAGCCCCTGGCCTGATGAGACTCTCCGATGCTCTCGGCCTGGGCTGCGGAAGCTTTGATCGGGCTGTGATCTCTGTGAGTAACGCCCTGCCATGGGCTGCCCTCATGCCCAACCACCCCTCCTCCCTCAAGGCTGCCCAACGGCCGCTCGCGCCCGCTGCCCCCTCGCGCCCAACGGCCGCTCCCCCCCAACGGCCGCTCGCGCCCACAGACCGCGCCGCGCTGAGGGGCTCCGCGCGTGCCCGCTCGGCGCTGCCGCGGGCGGGGGGCGGCAGCGGGGCCATCGCGGCGCGAACCCCTTCCACGGCCGCACGGGCAGAGCCGCCGGCACCATGAGGGCCCCCCCGCTCCTCCTCCTCCCGCGCCGCTGCCGCCGCCGCCTCCCCTCGCAGCCCCTGCTCTGAGCACGCAGCCCCCGCGCCGGCGGGGCCATGGGCGGCGCTGCGCGCTGAGGCGCGGGGCCGGCGCGGCGCGGCCGGGCGAGGCGCGCAGAAGGCAGCGGGCGGCGGGCGGAGCGGGG
>JASSRY010000379.1:5209005-5243887 GCA_032466555.1 Tinamus major | reverse complement strand
TGCCCGGCACCGCGCCGCCGCCGCGGGGCCCGGGCCGCTGCGGGCCACGGAGCGGCGGGGCGGCCCTGGCCGAGGCCGCGCTGCTGCTGGCGGTGATGGCCGCGCTGCTGCCGAGCGCCCGCGCCGAGCAGGGTAAGAGCCGCGCGGGTCGGCGCGCCGTGCCCGGGGAGGGAGGGAGGGACGGCGGCCGCGGGAGGCTCGGGTGCCCCTGCAGCACAATAGCCGCAGCGGCGCCTCGGCGTGCGGAGAGGCGAGCAGAGCAGCCCCCGGCACTGCGGTGGCCACGGGTCCAGCGCGTGCCCTCGCGGGGACGGCGGCGGGAGGCGCGCGGCCCCCGCGGCTGCCGCGCTGCCTCGGCCCCCCGCGCCCTGCGCTGGGGCGCTCCCGGTGTCCGCAGCCGAAGAGACTCCCTAGCTCAGGAAGGACTGCCCTGGGTAGCGGTTATGTCATGTGCCGGGTGCAGGTGCCGGGGATAATTCTAAGCTACGTTAGCAGTCATAAATAAGTAAATAAATAAATAAAAGAGACTGAGATTGATCAATGGAAGACTTGAGGCTGGGATTGAATAAAGAGAAAAGCAGCAGAGTGGATCCACATTTGCAAACTGTTAAAATGAATCAGGTAGTCATCAGGTACCACTGATGTCAGCTTTATAGCCGTAGTATAATAAGGTTTCTCATTTACAGGTTATGAGTTGGTGCTCATACTTCGTTACTTGTTCTGAATGTGTAAATACTGTGGATAGATTTGTTTCTATGATCAAAGAAATGGGGATTTTTTTTACCTGTACCTGACAACTCTGTCTGGATCTCATATATGCACTCCCTGGACATCTGAATTATGAAATGAAATTTATCTTCACTCCAAGGTAGCCAGTCTGTAATGCTTGATTTTTAAAAGCTGATGTATTCCTGATAAAGGTCACAAGAAAATGCAGAATGAAAGTATTTACATTCTCTTTGTTCCGTCCTGCTTGCTTTCTGTCTGTGACATATTCACGAGCTTGCTTTTAAGTACCAACATTGCCTTATAGGAAACCCAGTGTATTTTTAAACATCTGTGTGGATATGACATAGCTGATGGCTTGAAACAGAGGTGAGAATCTAGCATAATGCTAAGTCAAAATACGTGACTGTAGTGCACAAAGCAGGCGAAGGGAAAAATATGTCCACCAATAGGCGTTACATGGGAATTTCAGGCAGAATGCAATAAGGTGCGTTTTGCAGTGGTTAATATGTTGCAGTCAATACTTCTCAGGTTTTAGCAGAAATTGCAAGCTAAACTTTATTATTAATATGCAGTGTTTTGTAATTAATTATAATTGTAAGGGGGAAAAATTTAATGCTCATTGACTTAAAAAGCTCTGCCTTCCAGTGAGACATAGTACTTGAAATACTGTGTCCCATGGAAGTGAGTGGCAAAACACACCAGTAGAGCAAGAATTAAATTAAAAACATTAGTTTTGTCCAAGAAGGTTAACTTCTGTATATTGACATAATCTAGTCTGTTTGTAGTGCTGTATTCCTGTTAAGCAAACTTGCTTTTATGACTTGTGTAATTCCTATTCCAGGATTCTGGTTACTGTGGCAGGTCTACAACCATGAAGTCCATGTCGTCTTGCATGATGCAGTAACAGTGGGAAGAGCGTTTGTCATGTACAGCTAGTACTGCAGGAGAATATTTGTATCTATGGGAAAATTGTGTGAACATCTGTGCTCATGCCCAGATATGTGCAGTGTTCTTTTGTTGTGTTCATGTGCGTGTTATGCGGTTGTACCGCTCCATGTGAAGAAAAAGCAGGGAATCTTGGGCATGGAGAGTAAAGAGAGAAATTTTATTGTACTGCTAGCTCTTTAGAGGACAGTTCATAAGATTCCACACTATTTGAGTTGTGATAACAGAATTATCTAACCAAAAAATGAAATGAAATAGTGAGAGGACAGTTCAGTGTTAAATCCTGCCATCACCCAACTGGGTAAAACTCCTTGGTCAGGGACAGGTGTGAACCATGGGCAGCGATATTACTTGAGGGAACAGAAATGCAGTTTCTGTAATGATGGGGCTTTAGAAGGCCTCTACTGGGAGTTGATCTCTTCTCAGTGGATGGTTCTCAACCATTAAATACAGATGTCACTACCCGTTGTTTGAGTAAGGCAGAGAAATGAGCCATTGGCTTACAGCTGTCCTCTGCTCATTAGCTTGGGCAACTGTTCAGAGGCATTGGCATGAAGTGCTTGGAGATAGAAAGCTTTAAGAAACATTAAAGTCTACCTCTTCTGTATTGCCTCCTCCTCTTCCTTTGTCCTTGTTTTTTGAATGATAGACTTGCCAGGGAAAGTCCACATCTTCCTGTGTGTTTGCAGAGCACTAGCACAGTGGGATCTCGACTTCATGGGTAATAATTTAAAACCCGCAATGACACCTCGAGTGCAGTGGCTGTTCTCCCAGCTGGAGAGGGAATTCAGAGGGAATTCGGCTCAGGGAATTCAGAGCACTCTGCCAAGAGCTAACCTGCTGCTGCCACCCCCACGGATGGTGGCTTTCGATGGGTGGCAGCTCCTCGTGGCTCCTGCCGCCCCACGACAGTATGGTCAGGACTGGCACATCAGTTGTCCAGTGTGGTTTTGATGCTCATGTTGCCACCAGAGTTGCTGCAAAGGCCAGGGCTGTGTGCGGGTGGGTATAAGTCATTCCCTAGGTCCACTGAGACAAAATGGAGAGGGTCTGTAGGAAGGGACTCCACATTTTTTAGTGTCTGTTCTCTAGAACAATGAATCCAGCATTCATTGAAATCAGTAATCTCAGATTGATCACATTATTTTAATATTCTGTCTGACTGTCTCTACAGAATAAAGCATATACAGACATCTACTCTATGAAAAAAAAGGCATATAGATAGTAAAAAGGTGTTCTAGGTCACTTTGCTCAAAACGAAATAGAAACTCTAGAATCTAAAACATGGACTGAAAGAGTTTGACCACAAGGAGAAAAGATTTGAGAAAAGATGCTTCTTTGGGTGGATTCGAGGATTTGATGGATATGTGCATTTCATACAGTACCACCACCAGCCTTTAGTTACTTTGCTTGGCTATTACATTGCAGTACTCAAGTTATTCCTGACATTAGTTGATTTAAATAAATAAATAAACAAATCTGCTTTTTAGTATTCATGTAGATGCAAGGTAATTTAGGTTCAAACATCCTGAAACAGCTTTGATGAAGCTATGCTCTGTAGATTGATATAAGCAAATTACATCTTAGATTAGGCTGAAGCATGGCCATGTTTTGCTCATGAGGAATGCTTGCTGGTTATTTTAGGTCTGTGGGATAGAGAAGAACTTTTCAATCTTCTTTTCAGTTCGGTTCAGTCATCCAGTAACATAGAGGATATCGTTCATCCTCTTAGTTTGCACTGCACTTATTTCTGCAATATTTTAGACCTCCACGAGATTGATGAACAAGCAGAGGGGGTATATGAGTAATTTTCTGATTTGGTATTTTCTTGGTCCTGTGGTAGTGGTTACTTCTGCTGAAAGAATAGATACTGATGATATTTGTGTTTGAATTTGGGCTTCAAGGTCACTATTAAAACAATGAGGATTTGGCTGTTTAGTTCTATTTTATCTCCGTTGTTCTGAGTCTAGGGAAAGACCTGCTGCACTGATTGAACTAATCTGCAATTTTAGTCGTAAGGCTATGGGCCACAGATACTGGGCTACCTTCCTTCATGCAAGCTACGGTGGCATTACCAGGCTGTGGACATCTGGCATTTCTCAGTTAAACACCCCACAGCAAAACATTCCCAATAGAGTTACTTAATTAGCAGGATATACAGGATGTAGGAAAACCAGCTATTATACATCTCACATGAGAGCTGTTTGATGCTGAAGCAGTTGTAGTATTTGTAGCAGGTTTTAAAAAGAGCTTTTTAAAGTTCAGGGGAAAAATGCTTGTATACTTGAGCTGAAGGAGTGTAAGAGTTTTCCTAATGAAAGAAAAAAATCCTGGAAGAAAGTTCACCTTAACTGGGTAGGGGTAGGCAATGGCTGATCCTGCCATACCTCTTTGAGCAAGAGGGCTGCTCCCTGAGAGGGACCTTCTTGTCTTCATTTCTGCAATTAATTAGCAGCTGCCCGAACTCCCTTTTGGGCAGCTGCCCATCATCACTTTTGAATTGTCTTCTTCATTCATGGTTTGAGGCTGGGTTGGCAGCTCCGAGGGCAGCCTACCAGATGGGCAGCTGCTGTGAACTTTCTTTCACTGTCAGTGAAGCCTCACATCCATAAATTGTTTAGGAATGTGCTCTTTTACTCGCTTCCTACTTTTCTGTAAAATCCAACATGTTTTTTTTTTTTTTTTTTAGATTTCATAAGTGAATCCTTAGAATTTATCAAGAGAGTAACCACACAAATTTTTTTTGTTTTTTTTTTTTAAAGCCAAGATGTTCCCATCTTTCTCTTGAAATATCACTTTGGATAGTTTTAGATTTGAAAGGTAAAAATATGCTAAAAATGAAATGTGCTTTGCTAAAAATAAAATAGGTTGAAAATGAAAGAGAAGCAAATAAGAGGAGAAGTCCAGGCTTTGACATTTTAGTGGTACTTTTAACTACATGCAGAGGGATATAAAGGGAACATCTGCATCTCATAATTGTTGTCATAAGAAGAAAGGCTAGTAATGTTCTTAAAACCCGAAATGGAGATGCTAGGTGTCTGAAGTGCATCTTTGAACATAGATGATGCTTTTAAAGGGCCTGTTAACAGCAGCCGCAGTCAGTTCGACTACTTCCTTTTAAGCAGGGGAGTTATTGCAGAAAATGGAATCTCAGAAAACCTACTTGCCACAGGCTCCTTTTACATAAAAAGAGACAATCATGTTATTAATGTTTAAATAACAATGGCTTTCTCCAGGGATTAGATGTTGTAATGGGTATAGCTGAATGTAACAGATATTGCTTTTATTTGATCTTGAGGTTAAATTGGTGAAGGTTCTTTCCTGGACTCTGGGAGCAGCGGGGAGAAAAGGATAATATAGGAACATTTGGAGATGGTAAAAATAAAAATGTAGCCTCGGAAGTAGAAAATACTATTTCCACATTTTCTTCTGCACACCTTACTGTAGATATGAAATTATCTGCAACTCTGTTACTCCTGCAAGGGAGATACCACAGTGCTTCCTGTTGACTTTTAGTTAGACCCTGAATGAAGGATATAGGAGCTCAAGGAGAGGAGAAACTACCCAAGTTGGTAAATGCAGAACGTAAATCAACAGTGCATAAGCGTGCCCTATGGAAGTGGAAGGAAAGGGATTTCAGCTACTTACTTTTGGAGGATGTTCAGTTGTCCCATTTGGCATGACTGTTGGCCTGTCTTGCTGCCTTAGAGCTGTCCTGCCAGCAGGGTTCAAGGCTCTGACCTTGGCAGCTTGTGCTGGGCCTGGTTCTGCCCGCTCCCTGTGCCGCTCCCTGCGCCGCTCCCCTGGTTGTCGCGTCAGTGATCACCATCCCCTTGCTGGAAACCGGTGCCGATTTTTAATTTATCCGACTGCAGCGTCTAGTCGTCTCATCTTGTTATCCCTTTTGCTTTCACATCTAAGAGCCTTTCAGTCAGTAATTGCTTTAGTGACAATCAGGGAAGATTTCGCTCTGATGTGTAAATGAACCGGATTGAATGCTTGGAGCGTGTTGTTGCAAGGCATGGTCTCCAGTTTTGGGACACTATGGTTCCTTTTGATGCGTCAGCTGCAGAAGTAGCAGTCGGCCTCCTGTTAAAATTCCCCTCGTATTCTTTTCATTCATGTGTTTTGTTTATCATAACTAAAAATTGTGTTTTGTGTGTGGTGATTTTGGTTGCTCTCTAGGAACGTCTCTGAGATGACGTACCTACATATCATGGGCAGTGTTTTTTCTAAGCGCTTGTGTAGTTGGGGTGGTGATAAAAGCAATTCTCCAAGCAAGCCAATATAAATTAAAATCCATCTGTGTATCAGTTAAAAAAAAAAAAAGCCAAAGTATCCTGCATTGCTCTACCATGGAGAGAGCTAATGAACTCACTATGGTATATTTAGCTGAAAATAGATAAAAAGTCTTTAGCTAAATATTTGGTGTGTAATTGAGAGGTATGGATTCTGTAAATGAAACCTTGTATAGGCACTAGCTAAGATAACACAGTAAGATTGTTTTTCTTAGCATTTGTAATGTGTCCATAACAGCTTTTTTACAGATTCAGGAAGTCAAAAGAAAGGGTAACCATTTTAATGTATAGAAATGAAAACATCAAAAATACATTCCAAAGAAATGGAAAACAAAGATGTTGCATAGTTTTCCATGGTATCTATAAAGTAACAGATGCCATTAAAATATGTTGGCAGCAATGTAAAAATGGTAAGAGAAGAGATGGAAAAATTAAGTTTATCCTTGGGAACAATTCTTTGCTAAATAGTCATTCTTGGTTTTGAAAATAATAAAAATGACTTAGATTAGGTTATTTTGTGTGCCACTGATGTTTTGAGAAGGTGATTTGAAAGAAACCGTTATAAACCTTGCTGGTTTTATCTTTTATTTAGCTTCCCTTTAATCGGATAAGTAGCTCTGTCAGATAAACATACTAAACATACCGGTGGTGAAAGACCGGATTTTTGTAAGGGTCATGGCTGTTTAGGAAGAGGAATGCATTTTTACTGTTTTCTGTCATTGTAATATGTATTCCATGTGTGCTCTTGGAGCTCAAAGTTTTAGAAGTAGTTTTAAGAAAGCCTTAAAACTGTTACTTTTGTTATGTTTTATAGCATATTTTGGTCTGGCCTTCCATGATACTGTAATTTTAGATACGCTTCTCTGATGTTTGGGTGGAAAATATTTTGAAAAGAGTTTACTGCAATTCTTGCTGAAGGGTGTTGGCTGAAAAATGTATACCTTATTTCTAAACTGAATTTGACCTACTTAATTTTCCAGCCATTTTAACTTTTAGGCTCTCAAATCTCACTTCCATGCATAGCTACTCAAATACTGTGGTCAGGTCATGCCTTTTACTCTGCATTCTCCAATGGTTCCATCCAAGGCATGTTTTCTAGCTCTTCCCTTATTCTTGTGAGTCCTCTTTGAAATCTTTCGGATTACTTTGGCATTCTTCTGGAACTGCAGATTCCAGAGCAGGTTTGGTATTCCTGATTATCAAGAACTGGCATCAGCATCAGTATCAGATTCGATACAGTCTTGTTATTTATAATGCTATTTTTCTGACACTGCAAACTGTGGTATAATTTAAACTTTAATGCCTCTGCAGCTAGTCTGCTTCTCCTGCCTATGGAAGCTGGAGCCTTCTCCATAGACCTGACCCTTCATCATCGCTGCCCTTGGTAGACTCCTGTCCAGTGACATTCATCTTCATATCCAGATTTGTAACCTGATACCTGCCTGCATCTTCCTGCCTGCTTCATTATTCATTACTTGCCCCATTTCTGTGTCATCCATAAACTTTTATCAGAGATAATTTTGATTTCTTCCAGGTTACTGGTAAAAATGTTATATAGCGAAAGGCTGAGAAATAGTCCCTGTGAGAGTCCGTTATCTGCTTGACTCAATCATTTAAAATCTGTTGCATATGCACCGTATTCATTTTTATTTTATTAAGCAAAATGTGAGGTAAAAAGTCAAATGCCTCACTGAAATGTAAGAGTATTATATCAAACTTGCAGTTGGATAGAAATATAAATGTAATTTGAAGTGATTCATTTTCTGTACAAGTATGTTGCTATGCATTCATTATTTTGTCCTTTTTCTGTTCTTCATTAGTCAAACCCTGCTTTGGCTGATCCAGTCCATCATCTAGTAGCAATATCAAATCGTCTGTTTGACAGCTCCCACTTGCCCTGTTCAAATGTCGCAGTATGATAGAACAAAGATAAATACTGTTCTTTGTTTGCTTTGTCTCATAGCACAAGAATAAGGGGACAGTCAGCAATGAAAAAATGGCTCATTCAGAACTATTTCAGCGCTTCTTCCCACTATGTGTGATTAAGGTGTAGAACTGCCACAAAAATAGGGGTGTCGTAGAAGCCTCCAAATGAACTTGGCAGCCACATGTGGAAGGGACTCGCTGCCCACGAGGGGCCAAGGCAAAACGAGTCCCTGTGGTCCTTCCTGCAGACCTGCATACAGAAACTCGAATAGCCTTTCCAGATGCAAAGCTGTGCAGTGTTCTCAGTTTTGTAGGTAGATAAGGTAGAGGTAATGGGGTTCCAGGTGGGTGTTGTTGAAGACTTTATTCTTGAATGCACCTGCACAGCTACGGTATCTGGATGGTATTAGGACTGGATCTCAGAGAAGTGTCTGAAAGGTACAGCACGGTCAGTGTGCTCAGTGAAGCTGCAGGATGAGGATTTTCTGCTTAGGAAGCTAGGAGTATGAAACTCCAAATCAGGACCCTTGTCTTCACTTCCCAATTGTTACCAAATTGCTTATTATTATTTTATTTAAAATAATTTATGTGTGCATTATTTACAGTTATGCAAAACATTTCAAATGTACAGCTGGACATATTTAATTCCTGAAGCGCTAACAGGATATTTATGACTGTGAGTGAGTGGTGTCACATTGTTTTTCTGTTTGTCACCCTTTCCGGACGCGAATCAAGGATGTTCCTGGTAAAGGACCCTGTAAGCCCGCGCAGCACAGCACAAGCTCTACGCGCCACATCGATTCTCAACAGAGCATTCGGATAGGGCAAAAAGGCTTTTGATGACTGTGTAGAGTGATGACCTTCCGTAAATGTTAATTACTTGTGATTTTGAAAACCTTTTGAATGCTTCTTGCAGTGGTGTGGGGCTGGGGGCTGAAAACACACTGGTGAAAATTCTGACTCCATTCCAATCAGTAGAAATGCTAACACTTATTTTAAAGTGAACAAAATTTCAGCTGGTTTATTTTCTTTCAGGATAACTTTCTTTTTGCAGTGTCCCATGTAGACTAAATAGGAGATGACATTTTAATATTAATCTCTTTTCTGTCCTCTAAAAGGCCCCAAGCCAGCCACTGCAATTAATGAAACACTCCAGTGCTTAAAGGGAAGCACATACATGCTTATCTGAAATTAGACTAGAGTTCTCCAATATACTGTATAATTCTGATGCCTGTGTTAGATGAGCTGGCTATATATTCTGTTAAAAAGCTAATAACTCATTTTAAAAATCAGTGAAGAATTATAAGTAAAGATAATAGTAACATAACTGAAATAATAAAGTATAGAATACTCAAAATATATCAAATATTTTAATATATCCAATATTTTCAATATAATGCAGATAATTAAAATAATCACAAAGTGATAATTTGCATGAACGTATTCTGGGAATGCAATTTGATTTCAACAATATTAACTGTAGGCTACTATAATGCAGCATATTATGCAGAGTATATATAGAGTAAATTTCTGTGGCTATTATTGTAACTATCCAATCAGAGAAATCTCCCTGTATAATTTCTATAGTGCTATTTTGGTTCTAAAATGGTCTTTCTAGGCAGTTTTTGCTGAAATTGTTATTTATGCATGCACACAGAATATTTCTTAACATCTGTGTAGCCAGCCTAAATTCACTGTTTAGGATTTGAATTACCTAAACTAGTTAAAGTATTTCTGTATTAATTAGGCCTAACTATGGTACTTAATTACTTTACCTTTCAGAACTCACTTGAGCCCGTTCAGATAGAAAGCAGTAGGAGAAATCATGCTGACCTCAGTAGGAAAGGATTGAACCTTTAGTGCATAAAGTCTGGTCTGCAAGTTGTATCTGAAGTGTGGGCTAGTTCTCTTGTGAAATCCCCAGTAAGATTATAAAGATGCACCTGGGAGGTGCATTCTCGTAAGAAGAGTTTTGCCTGTGTGGCTTACTGTAAAGACCCAGTTGTTACAGAGGATGTTAAATAGACACGTAGGAAGACACTGGTGCTCTCCTGAAGCATATGCCTACAGAAATAAGTTGTCATTTTAAGGTGCCTAACAAGTTGGAGTGTTGTCCGCTGAGTCCTTGAGTGACTAAGGTAATGTAAATGAAATACTGTACTGGATAATCTTGAAGCTAAATAACTATCATGCATTGTTTGAGTTACATGTGCTTTCTTAAAATTAGGTTTTCCCCTCTAATAAATGGTGGGTGATTTCAGTAGATATGATTGTGAACCAGAGAACAGGTTTGAAGATTGTATGTGTTAGTTAAACTGTTAAAATGCTGAGATATCTGCACTTCTGCTCTATCTGGATATGTCATTTTGAAGAATACTTTGAGGTTTTTTCAGTCCAGAGTAGCACATAATTATTACTGTAATTATTATGTTCTTGTCGTGGATTTCTCACTCTAGAAGGGAGATACGTGCATTTGACAAGTCTTGCAGGTCTTACTTTCCCTCATATTTTATATACATATATATACATAATGTACGTAATTAATACAGATATGCTTTGGTTTAGAGTGAAGAGAATCAAGTATATTGATTCAGGCTTTTCTTGTTATAAAAATTTTAGTTGGTTTCTTTGCTGTTAACAGGAAAATAACATGGAGACAGTTAACTCTGAAAATACGTATTTCTTACTTTACATCATCTGTTAGTAAACTACTGGATTTTGCAGGTAATTCTTTACACATGAAGTCATTTTAAGTTTATCTGTATTTTATTTACAGAGTTAAGTTTATCTGTATTTTATTTACAGATTGAGGTCCCAGTTCTGGTTCAGTTTTAGTGCTGTGTGCCTGCAAACTTGTTTTGATCAGCAGATTTCACCTGCTGAACAAGTTCTTCTATATGTACGTCTGAGCATTCCAGTGTATCTTTGTAGAAATAACATTGCTTTTTAAGCACAAAATGTGTACCACTTCAAATTAGATTTATCAATTACAGAACATCTTTCTCATTTAAAGATTTTCTAATGCTAGAAGAATTTCATTCCTTCTTTTCAGTGCTCTATACACACTGCAAGTTTATATTCAATTAACTGACTTCGTGTAATCACATTTTTTTCAGTATGCAATAGAGAAGAAAAAGTATAGACTTGTAATCTAGTAATCATCAGTGCCAACTGAAATCATCCATGTGCTGTGAAGACTGCTTCTATTGAGAAGTTTCCGTAGGAAAGTTAATGTGAAACACCACTTTAAGACCTAAAGGGGCAGCTCCTTTCTTTGGCGTCAGGAATCTCCATTTGGTCTTTCTGTTTATACATTTGCTCAACTGGAGCTCATTATGCATTTCAAAAAATTTCTAAATTGATGTATTTACCTAATGGTTTTAATCCTTGTTTTCAGGCCAGCTGATTCGTGCAGCTTCCTGAACATTTAATTTGATTTCTACATTAATTCCATATCAAGGATTAATTAGAATAGACAAAGAAGTAGGACTTAAGTTATGAAACAAAACTGCCTTGTGAATTTGTTGCCTGTGATTCTTCAGGACGGAGTCAACTGCTACAACTTCTTTTAATAGCTAGTTCTGACTTTACTGTTATAAGAACAAATGCAGCATTTTGTTGCTGAGTTACATTTGGGTCTTCGTGCTTAATTGTTGGCACAAAACTCATTTAAAATCAGCGGGAGCAGTGACCATGAAGATTGGCATATCTAAACCACTAGGGATAAATTCCAGAGCCTTCTTAAAGGACTCTGATACATTTTTATGTTCCCTTCTTCGGTTTACTAATTGATAGTAATTGATAGCTTGCTGAAATCTTTAACAAAAAATACTGTTGCTGACTTCTGTGGGATTTTTGTAAATGCATCAATTTGCAATGCAGTTTGCAAGCTTGAAGAAGCACTGCTAGAAAACAGCAGCTAACATCCTTAAACATTTCACTTGGTTTCCTAGGAAAACAAAACCAATGTAGTTGGTTCTATTTGTCTTTCTGTTATCTGTCCCTTTGAAAGACAAACATATAACCTTCCTTAGCAATTTTAAATGCAACTTCCAATATTCAATTCCAGTTTTCATCCAATTAATCTCTGTCATATTACATTCTTCCAGCTTTCATAAAAATATCTGTTTGCAAAGAAAAAGGAGACATGATAGCAATTATTTTCCCACCCTCTCTTCTGTTTCCTCTGATGCTCTGAGCACTGAGGTTCCTAGGTAAAAGTGGGAGCTAGGTAAAAGTGGGAATGGGGTCAGAGGATGTAGGTGGTGGAAGCTGATGATGCTGGAGAGTCAGGTAAGAAGACAACAAAGGAGTTGGGCTTTTGAGAGTACTGCCATAGAACTGGGCTTGGTGTGTACCCAGAGACATACCTTAGCCCTGACAAAATGTCTGGTCTGTGCTTCCAGGATTTTTGTATTTGAAACAAATATTTTGTGAGCACACGGTTCTGTTCATACAAATGCATATATGTGTGCAGTAGTTCTCTTTCATTTCACATGCCTTGTCCTACTGAGTACGTGTTTACAACTGTACTCCAACACGTACTCCTTTATTTAACACTGTAGCAGTAATGGATACTTTTCAGCAGTTTTCTGCAATGCTGTTGACATTCCATTAAAAAAGAAAAAAAAAAAAAAGGCTCAGTGCACACTTCAGGAGAAGATAACGGAATCTATTCTGTCTTCCAAGATACCTTGCAGTGCTGTGAAACACTACATTCTTTTGGGAATAAGTGTTTCTCTGTGAGGGATGCATTGGCAATTGCTAACTGTAATCCACTTCATGCATCAGCCCTGCAAAGGTGCTGTGCAAATCGCTGCTATTCAGCCATTGCTTTTGACAAATCAGAGGACAGATTCCAGTGTCTGGTTTTTAGATCAGTGATTTTTATAATTACCTAAGAATCTCCTAGGCTCTCTTTAAAACCTAACACAGGTCCTTCAGTCAGCAGCGCTCAGGCGATAGGCTCCAAGGCGCAGAGCCTGGAGGCTGCAGAAATGCCTGCAGGTACAGACAGGCACTGCAGCAGCTCCAGAGTCATTTTGGCTCAGAGGCTGTTGCCCTTGGAAGGGCTGCTGAATTTCGAAGTCTAGAGGTGTTAGACAGCTGTCCTAGCTGGCACTTCTTGCAAATCTTACTAGGCACTTAAGTGCATCATTTGTAAATCTGGCCCCGAGGCACTTGTGGTGAGTTCAAATGCTGTATTGGTTTAGTATTTGCTTTGTCGTCTGTGCGGGTGCTGACTTCTGCGGTCTTGTTTTGCAAGTTATTTTTTTCAGTACTATTTGCTCAGCTCAGAGTATCCATATATGCCTTCAGTATTAAATCCTAAAATCACCAGCCTATTATGATGCTAATACCAAGCAATGAAAAATAGTAGATATAAAACAGCATCCGTTTTGTGGTAGTTAAGCTGTGTTGGTTTGATACGCTTGGGTTATTCAGGACTGCCTGTGAGCAAACTGTGGCTTTTACATGTGGAAATGAATATTTTGACAATTTCAACGGACTGGTATCTTAAGCAAATACGTATATTTGCTGGTATGTAAATGTATGTTTTTCTCTTTTTTCACTCCTTTTTTCTTTTAGTTCTGTAAGGTCGGTAGCTGCTTTTCCAAAGGAGATAATCTTAAAGTTGTTTTTAGTGAATATTTGATCCGATATAGAGTGCCTTTTTCCATGACATGTATTAATGGATTAAAAATCACGGAGATTTCAGAATACGTGGACGAAATGGAAACTAGCTCTTGATATCCTCACATCTGTAGTTGCTTCTGAGTTGGATTTGGCTTCAGAGCAGCGGGCAGAGCAGCAGAGCGTGCTGCGGTGAGTGAGCGTGCGGAGGGCCGGCAGTGCAGGAGCGCTTCCATCCCGCACCGTGCGGGAGCTTTGCCTTTCCCTTTGGCCCTGCAGCGCTGGCCTGCGCGGGCACTGGCTGCCGGCAGGGGAGGCAGCGCTGTGATTGCCGAAGCTAGGCTGAACTGGCTGTAGGGTTTCTGTGTTTAACCACAGGTTGTTCCTTTGCTTTTCTAGGTTTTGATTTCCTTCGAAACTGCCATTTATTTCCTCTATGTGCAACAACAGTAGACATCTGTCCAGCAAGAATTTTAGTACGTTGTTGCATAGTAAATTTTGCAAAGTTGGAAAGAATTGCTAGAACCCTGCCCTGGGAGCATCTGGTTTGCCTTGTGCATGCCGCAGCTCAGGGGGCTGCTACATTTCTCTGAGGATGCAGCGCCCCGTCTTATGGAATAAGCAGTGGTGTTTTGGGAGAGCGGTGCAGCTGAGTCCGCTTCCTGCAGTCTTGTGCTGTTATCTGTGCGCCTTGCCACTTAAAATGCTCTTGTCCCGTTACCAAACACAAACCTGCCCACAGGACGTGGTGGGGTGTTTTGTGCCGTGCCAGAGGGACCTGGTGGAGGGGCCTTTTGAAACACTTAAATATTAAAGCAGTTGGTTATGCCAGGTTTGGTTGAGCTTTGTGCAGTATTTATTCATCTTTTTTCATGGGTGGAAAGAATAAGAGGTCCAGTACTGCCTGTCAAAGCAATAGCTGCATCTTCCCTGTGAAGCTCCTCAGGCTATGTTAGTTCTGTGGCTTTTAAGTGCTTGCGTCATAACGGACTTTCACACAAGGAAGGATGCTCTGGAATTACATACCAGAGGTTTCATACACACTTTATGTATTTGCTTTAACTACTTCACTTTTTCTTATATAAACACATGTAAGTCAAAGCTCTGTTCCACTAATTGATGTGCAAATACCAAGCTAAAGGTAGAAAAGTAGTCCCTCTGCTACAGCCCACAGAACTTGTGTGTCTTTTTCAGTCTACTGGTATTGGTGCAGAACCTTCTTGACTGCTCTGTTTGGAGTCGTTTTCGTCTTCTACTCAATTCTCAAGTGACTCTGGGTATTTTGTGCCATTCACTTAATGTGTTTTGTAAATCGAATGTTCAAGAATAAAATGCAAACATCTTGCTTCTGACACAACAAGGCTCTTTTTTGCTCCCCTTTCCCAGAGATGGTCTCCTTGGTAATGACAGCATTTTCAAGTCTGAAGATGTCTAAACTTTCACTTACGATTGTATTTTCAAATAGGATTTTTTCTTAGGATTCTTTTGAATGATGCTTTTCTATAAATGTTGAAATTTTGTCACATAATTGAAACCAGGGGAGCTAAAATCAATAGACTTGGGGTCATTTCTGCTTATCCTTCTGCAAATATGGTACTCTACAAATAACCTGAAAAGGGAAAGTACGGTGACATGGCTCTGTCTGTAGGTACCTACAGACAGAACGATGCTGCGAATGCATCCAAGTGCAGCATGGTCCTTTTCTCAGCACATCCCGCTGCAGAGAGGCTCCATGGAGTGGTTGTTACGGGCAGCAGTGGGGCATACCTTGTCTGTCATGGGTTGATCAGGAGATGTGGCTCTGGGGGCCATCTGGGCATAGTGAAACTGTCAGTCTGGACTTGGTTCCCTTTATTTATTTATTTATTTATTGACTATATAGATGTTCTGAGGGGAAAAAAAAAAGCCAAAGACAAGACTCAGGTTGTTCATCCCAGCACTATAGACTTCTTAGTCTCCTGCAAATTCTTGTTTCTTTTGGCAGTTTCCTTTTTGGCTCACAAGAACCGTAATTGTTTGGATCACACTTATAACAGCAGCTCTAAATCTATTTGATACAGCTGGATTTTCTGCAAGATGTGTTTATTTTGTGTCCTATATGTTACCTTACGCTGTTTGCCAGGGAACCTCTAAGAGGATGAATGGTAACCCTTTGGTGGAACCGTACTTTGGGTAAAACCACTTTGTGAGTGTTGTTTAATGAATGGAAGCAGCATTTCATGTGCTAATATGTCATGTGTGTATTTGAGGATCTGAGTCTTTGCAAATATTGAGATTAATTCTGTGACTACTGTCTCTCAAATGATTGTTTCTACACATATTGCAAGTAGGGGACAAAGGCACAGGGAAATTAAATGCCTTCCTGAGGATCACAGGATGAATTATTGTCAAAAGCCTGAAGCTTGCAGTCTGAATTAATTTTAAAGTTGCAGAAGTATTGGGAGATTCCTTTGGGTGCTGAATGTACAGGATACACAAAATGCGATCACTGTTATGTCAAAGTTAACTACTTGGTGCTTATTTAGAGACTATGCATAATTGTCAAATCAGAGTTTCAGAGTTCTGATTGCGAGTCTCGAGTTTGTCGGAGCCTGATGTAACTGTGTAGCAAGGTTATATATTTGCAGGAAGCACAGAAATGCTTAAATATTCTGTGACTTTAAGGCAGATAAATTAGGCATCCATTAAAAAAAATAGCTTCTCAGTGGAATATAACTGCATCATCTTTAGCAGGGGAAATATCTGCTTGCCCTGCATGTTGGAATGCAACCTGACTTGCAGCACTGAAAAATCCCACAATCTCAGTTTTAGAGAGGGTGAGTCCCTTCGCGTACTGCTGTAAGTTGTTGCTGTTGCATTTTTGTGATGACTCGTTTGACAGTTATAGGAGCAATATTTTAAAAATACGCTTTACGAAAATATCCATTTCTCTTGGATAATCTTTAAAGAAAAAAAGGGAGTGTGTTGATGGGGGGGAACACCACCAAAACCAGCAGCTGTAGTTTTTCCCACTTTGCCTTTGTCAACTGCTCTTGGTGCATTTGCTTCATCCTTTCAGTTAATAGCTACGTCACCTGATGTCAGATAGCATTACAGACCTTTGTCAGCTTGCTGATTAAGCCTTAAATGTTCTTCATATTTCACTGTTGTCCATGACTTAGGTTTGTTTTAGGCATCTAGCTGTCACATTGCATATGTGAACCATTACTTGTCCTTAAAAGGAGAAATAAAATATGTGGGTGCATGATTTTCACTCTTCCAGCCCCCCGTGCCAGTTCTTTCTCTCACATCTCCTGCTGGTGCACACCACCTACGTGCTCCCCGAGTCCTTCTGTCTTGCCGGTTTTATGCACATCCCCTCGGCTCCAGCCTGTGCAAGTTCCCTTTGACTGGGCAGGCTCTGTCTTTCTGTGGATGCTGCTCTTCCCTAGGTTGTAAGTGAAAAAGGTCCTTAGCCACACTGCCCATGCGAGTGGTGTTACTTAAATATTATTGTTAGCATTTAGTGCTAATGGGGACTGTTCTTTTTCTGAGCATTTAAGTGTATTCCAAAGATGAATTGCAAATCCTCTCCCAAATGATGATACTGATGGCAGAATGGCAGCTGTCTCCTCTGAGGCTGGTTGTTTTCTCCAAGAATATTCTAACCCATCCTCTGAGGCTCTCTTCCTCCAGAAGCTTGTATCAGCCTGTAAGTCTGTCAGGCAATTAAACAGTGATAATTGAGGAAAAACTGTGAAGTTTGATTTGCTTTGCTGTAGTTGACAGTCCGTTTATAAGACTATTATCACTTCATCCTTCTCTAACAAATTGTTTATTTGAGCTATGCACACATGTATCTGTCCTAGTTTGTGCTGATTCCGCTGTAGTTACTGGCCATTGCTTTAGTGTTAGTAAAGATAAAATATTGCATAATATGTGTTTTCATGTCATATGGGGGATATAAAGTTATTTATAAAGGTATAGAAACCACTGCTGTAAGACATCTACATGCTAAAAAGCTTCCATTTGTTTGACATTGCCTTGCCTTTTAGCATTTATGTTGGAAAAAGTACTAAGTTACCTCAAGCCAAAGTATCATTCAAATGTATTATGGAATATTATATAACAGATTATGTAATGGATGATACAGTTAGGACTGAAAAACACTAAGAACACAGCTTCAAAGTACTCTCTTCTAGAAATTTGAAATAACTGGGAATGCAAACAACAGAAGGAACAGCAGAAAAAATGGATGTAAGAAAGGGCAAGTGTTTGTTTGCTCTTGATTCAGTTTATAGAGATCCAGACACCTCTTGGGGCACCAAGATCACAAAACAAGGGAGATCCTGTGCCCAGAATGAAGGGAGGGATCAACTGTAGCCTGAGCATTGGAGATCTGCTTCGATAGAGGATTGCAGACACGTAAAGAGCAAGGCTGGAGCCCGAGACCACCCCTGTGAGAGGTAGAAGATCATAACTCACTGTCAGCCTCTTACACATTAAAAAAGCCTGTCCAGAAGCAGCACGTGGCGGTAAGTGCTGGACGTGAGCTGAGGCTTCATCTTCTCTGTGCTGACCCAGTTGCCAGGGTTTTTATGTCTTGCAGCTCAAATGCTAGGCAGAATACTTGGACGTGTGTACCCTAGTGCTTGTGCATATGTGGACAGGAGAGTGTGAACAAATGAAATCATCTTTAATTTTTAAATCTTAAAATCCCCCTCCCATAAAGTGTTACATGGAGCTATGTTAGTTTCATGCTGAAGTTGCAAGTGGATTTGCTTTGCTGTGACCTTGCAGTTTCAGTAAGGTGATAGTGTAACACAGTCGATAAAACAGCAGCTTTTTTTTATGTTTGAGGCTTTGCACTGTAAAAGTAGCTCTCTGAAAGGAATTAATGGGAATAAGTCAGGTACATGAGGGAAGAGGAAGTATTTGGCAGGAGATCAACAGTGGGAATGAATCACATTTCCTGGATAGTAGGCATTTTTAGCATTTACACCTCATGCTGTATATTTCTCTCGTTTTAAAGATTTGTGGCCTAGAAAAAACTCAGGTGGTATATGTCCACTCACGTGGGTTTCTTTTTCTGGTTAGGCCCTGTTAGCTTACTATGACTTTCTTAATCTTAAAGACCCAGTCACTTGAGGAAGAAGCAAAGAAAGAGCTGGTGAGACGTGCAAGTCTTGCCAGCTCCCTTCTGAAGGGAATAATCAGGGCAAACTGCAGGATTTTATCGTTACAGGGATTTTATGAATTTGAATCTTCCCCCCTTCAAGAAAAAGGGAAGACCCCTTCTGTGTGACTACCAGTCAATGGGTAGGAGTAAATGCTTAGCCTTCCAGCAAGTCAAATCACTGTTCTACCTCACACATTATTTCCAGAGTCCTTTATGTATACTCGCATAGCTACTAATTTATATTTTAAAAGGTAAATAGCTACATAATGTTTAGAATTATAAAACATGGTTTTGTATATTTAGTCAACTAAGCCTTAAATGCGCTGTCTCTGCTCCAAAGTGTCTTTAATACCATGATTAAAGACTTCAGGTTGTCTTATCAAAATGTGAGTGATACTAGTCTGCTTTGAACTGACGACATTTGAGTGTCTTCCTATATCTTTGCTCTAAGGATAAAGAATAGAAAAAAATGACATTTCTCATTAGTTCTTCAAATCAGTAGTATTGTTCATGGTGAAAATAACTTGGTGTTGTAAAAAATGTGCTGCGCTGTGATGTTGCATTTATGAATTTTCCAGTTAATAACTGGTAGCAAAAGACAGAGGGGATGACCCTGCGATGGTAACAGTTCAAATCTGCATAACGACTTCACCTCAGAGTTTTGTGAATTAATTTCTCCTTGTGTTTCTGCAGATTTTAAGGAAAGCCAATGTAAGGCATTGATGACCTGTATTTGTTTATTGCCTAATGTGTTAGGCCTTTGTATATGCGCAATGAGCAGGGATGGAATCCAAACGGGAACTTTCTCTTCAGAAAAACAATTTCTAAAATATTTGCCACTTTTTATATTGGTTTACATATGAAAGTGATAAGTAAGTCTTATTTAGTTTTAATTTGGCAATGAATCATGCAGGTGTGTTAATGGTAATGCGAAAACAGTCATCTGTTTTTACATAATGCATCAGTATGTATCATGCCTAATAACTTGAAAGAACCAAAAATTGTAGTAATTTTTGGGGGGGGGACTCATTTGTAGTCGTTTTCTTTTTCCACATTGTATTTTGGAATAAGAGGTAGTTTTGCTTAGGGCTTGTCAATCTGCAACTATCTGCACACTCATATGTAATAATATATGCAAAAAATGTGGTAGGCCTGTATTTCATCATTCACATACTGCGATGCTTCATGGCTCCGTCTTACTGATTTTCAGGGCTGCTCAGAGATGTGCCAGGTTGGTGCCCCATTGCATTAGGCACCTCCCTGGCAGATGGTTGCTGCTCTGAAGAATAGAGAGCACGGAAGGAATAGGAGCAGATAGGAGGTGTGGGGTGGAGCTGCAGCATATTTGTCATTCATCAAATGACCATGGACAGGGCTGCTGCTGGAGCAGCAAAAGCAGCACACGGATTTCAGTGAGTAAGGAGGAGCTCATAAATATAAATGCACCTTCCTTGTAAGTCCCTAAAGGTCTGTCTTGTAAATTTACCTTGACTTAAATACAAGTAATATTGGGCTTCTGTCTTTTAAAGTTATCTTTCATAATATTTGCTATAGTGATTCTACAGGTGTCTCCAGTGCTCTCTATAAATGTGTGCATGAACATAAATTAATCATGCTTTCATGATCCTGTGGCCACTTATGTTAAAACTGTGATGCTATTTAACTTATTTGAAAAGTGCATTTACTATGGAATGTAGGATTGTGGATTATAAAGAAAATCCCATGCATAGAAAATCTTTTTAATAATAACCTACTAAACCTATTAGGAACTTTCATCAAAGCAAGAAGGTCAGTTGCCCCATGAGGATAATTTTTCTTTCTCTCTTACAACTCCCATAATTAGCTCCTATTTTGTAAGCATTTGCCATGGAGTAGTTGAGGGCAGGGCTATTAATCAAGAGAAGCAGGTGCTCTAGTCTGCAAATGTGTATTTCAAGGTGACAAGAACTGCAAGAGGCTACTGCATCTCTGGGGCAATGGCAGGGACGCAGAGAGCTCCCTCTTTAGCAAGGTGCCCTGCGTCAGAACGGCTTCCCCACTTTTATTAATTTGTGATTTTCCTGCCTTTTAGGTTCCAGACCCCAGGTCAGTAATTCCCTGCAGCTGCACTTATACCTGTTGCTTACAAAAGACTGTGTCTCATCCACAGTTTTCCTGCAGTGGGTATCTGCCTGTCAAGAAGCAGCTTTTACAGGCCCAACCACTTGATGTATCACAGCCCTTTCTTTAGAAATAAGGGAACTTTCATTACATTTCATGGCAGAATCACAAAAAAGAAAGCACATCTCTCTCCTGCTTGCAAAATTGAGCTATGTTATAAACACAAGATTTTCAGTTTTCTTGTCATCCAGATCTTAGACCACTTGACTTGTGAAAAATGCAGGTAGCAGTTTTGTAAAAAAAAAAAAAAAAATTATAGCAGAAGAAATTAATTGTAGTTATTTTACAAAGCTTTTTAATTAAAAGACTTCACAGCTGTAAATTAAGTGGATATAATAAGTAGAGAAAAAAAACAATGGCTACTTGTTTTTAATTATTCTTGCTATTTTCATTCCCTTCAAGATTTAGCAGACTCTACATGTTTAGGGACAAAGCAAGACTCATTCCTGCTGATGCTAAGAGTGTGAAGTGCAGTCCTTGAATCCGATTGAGCTCTGCCTGTGGAATATGAGGAGAGTGGGAAGGGTGGCTGTAATCTGGAACTGGCTGTGGTCTTTTGGCAAATAGATTATTTGTGCACATTCTGGTTCAGTGCTCTCATTTTTTTCCCCTTTTTAAAATTCTTCTTCTTAATTAATTCAAAGCATGTAGCAATGATATGAGGTATCCCTGCTCAGTTCCTCCTGTCTGAAACTGAACGACTCTTCTCCAAAGAACATTGGTTATGGGGAAGTTTTGCAATGTCTTCTGATAACCCTGTTGCATTTTGTTAAACATTGCCATGCATATTTTGTCAGAAAGGGATCTAGCTGGTGCTAAGGCTGTGCAAAGTGGAAATGAGTTCACGTAGGGTGAAAGGCTGCCTGTAAGGTAAAGCAGTGCCAGCAACTGAGGACGAGAGGCAGACGGCCGGAGCCTGTCTCCTGGTGAGCAGGACTTCTCCAGGAGAATGTGAAGTCACCTTCTCGCAGGGAAAGGACAGAGGGTTTTCTCTTCACGCTCAGCAAAAATATCTAGAATAAGAAAAGAGCTAGCTAGCCTTTTATCATATGGTGCATGTCCTCTGCATGCTTTGAGGTAACCACTGATTCTTGAGTGTCTTCCATATCATTTTTGCTCTCAGCATTAAACTCTAAACTATCCCCCATATTTAAATATATATTGTTTTAGTGCTGAAATCTATCTATTATTTTATTAAAGTGAAGACAAGAAGAAATGGTGAAATGCTATGATGCATATTAGTGAATAAAGTATAAGAAGGTGCTGATAAGCAAAGATGAGTCATTGAGAGTGAATATAATGAATCTCAGTATTTCACAGAGATGACGATTTTGCTGCTGCTTTGGAAGTGCTTGCAGAAAACCTGACGAGCTCCTGCCAGCATATGATTTGAGGAGGAGAAGCCAGCATCTTCAGCTCATGATGTGTTCTTGGTTAGTGGGAAATTTCAGCACCCCACACTTTCTATGTCCTCCTTTTCAACTCCTAATTAGGCTGCCTATGATCTCCTCATAGATGAGACAAGGGAACTCTGTGCTCACGCTATCACTTCAGGCTGGGTTGGAAATGAGTTTGTTGCAGATCTGTGTTGTCTCTCATGTATTTTGCCTTCATGCTGTTCAGATGGAGTATGCCAAATTATACTTGGGTAGCTCATATTACTACAATCTGTTTCTCAGATACAGGGGTTTCCATGTGGGGTACTTAAGTAAATTGGTGAAGGGAAGCTAAGCACTTGGAATTACTTTTCTTTAAGTAAAACCTAGCACAAACCTAGGGTCAAATGTTTGTGTACTATTTTACAAAGAGGTTTTGCATCTCTGTATCAGTGGAGTCTGTCATGGATAAAAATGAAAACAAGGAAGAATTGAAGTGCGTGGATGTTTACCAATCATAATTCTCAGAGGCCTTTTAAAGATGCTTAGATACCTAGTATAAAAGAGGAATATTCAACTCAAAATCAGGTGAGGTCTATTTATAATGTGTATTATGCTATGCTTGACAGTGTGACAGTTTTCTTTTGTGGTACTATCTAAAGGCACAGCAATGTGAAGTAATACTCAACAGGTGGAACAACTGAAGATGAAATATCTCCCAAAACAAGTGTTTTGAAGAATGTTTAAAGAACATCACTATTTGATGAAAATTAATTGCAAACTTGCCCATGTCAGTGGGAGATTTCTGTGTAGGTCTCAATGTCTTGTGATCAGGCCCATGGGAGGCAGTAATTGTTATGCTGCCCTTAAAACATGGGAAAGAAGCAAACATGGTTGCTCTCTAGTGAGTTAGAAGAACTCTGGGAGCAAGAACCTGGGAGCAAGAACTTGGGAAGAACTAAATTGCACTTAAGTAAGGATCAGTAATTCTGTAGTGTGAGGCAGACGGGAAGCCATGGGAGGCATTTTAGTAAGTATGGCAAATGCAAACAACGAGATACACTACATTTAAGCAACAAATGTGGAGGCACGTTGATTTATGCCCGTTGGGCATAGATACTGGCCAATTTGACAGCTCGCTAAAAGACTCACACTGGTACTTTGGGAACATATATAGCATTCTAGGCTAGAAAAGTATCTGTCCTAAAGGAGTGATTTGTTTTGCAGCATGAGCTAGCAGGAGAAAAATGTTTTCTGCAGTTTGAAGTGGATGTTGTGAGGAGGAAGCTGCTTGTTTTGAGAGAAGGCTGGGTTGCTTCACTAGGGATGGATGAAAAGAATACTGAAATGTTTCTCTGCAGACTGTGCAAATAGTCTGGCCTTGATTTCGCTCACGGCACAGTATTGATTTTAACACCAGTCAGAATGTGTGCAGGTGGATAAGATCACACCTGAAAAAGAAAGATCATTATAAAGGTTAAAAGCAGGAGTAGAGAAGGTTACCTGTTAGATTTCATGTCTTCTACAGAGAAAAATGTTAATAAGAGAGATCTAGGTAAAGGCAGGAAGAACTGGATTGGAGGGCAATAAGTAAATTTAAAACATTTTGCCAACTACAGGCATGAAGAATGTGCCAGGATATGAAGGTCTATGGGTGGGAATCCACTCAAAGTGGCAGAAAGTCAGATAAGTTATTCCTGTCTCTGCTGGAGGCCTGAGCCCATCTGAATGGTAATCGGTCGCAGTGAGGAAGCCCCACAGGAATTACCAATTAAAAGTATATTCAGGCAGCCTCATATTCTGTGGACTTCAGAGAACTACTAGAGTTTATTAAACTCTAAGTGAGAGCAAGCAGCTCTACCTGTGCAGAGCCTAAACAGAACCAATTGCTAGATGGATACGTGCCTGGAGAAAGCAGCATACATGCGTGCAACTTTGCTTGGCATGTATAGAAAGTATTACTTTATTCTTGTATTTCAGGGTAAAGTAATTGTCTATAGTTGTTTATAATCTATGTTTTCTAGTTTAATGTGCAGGGAAATTGTTATGCTTTCCCTGTTGTGCAGCCTGCAGTCTTTTTCATTACTATTTGAAAGTGCTTAGCACTTGGTGTAGTCACAAAAATCAATTCAGGAGCAAGGGCAATGCAGAGCTGGTCTATGCTCAGCATTTTGAAGAAGACACGTCCTGTTTAGTTTCTAATTGTAAAGGATTCTTTTTTTTTTTTTTTCTTTTTCCCCATGAGATTTTGAAAGGTGTTTTGGTATAAAAACATAAGGAAATGCTCATAATAAGATTTTGATAATAATTTGAAACTGCATTTTTAATTGTACTCCTTCTGAAACAGAAAACTCTATCTTCAGCTTGTTTGTAATTTGCTTTCATTACATTAATTTTAGCATCAGTCAGACCAGCATATGCTTGGAGGTCGTCTGTGTTTATTTCCGCAAATGTGTGTTACTTTAACATTAAATTTCCTATATCTTGAAGATAAACAGCAAAGTGACCGTTTTAGGAAAAAAAGAAATGCATTTGAAATCTTGAGTAGCACAATACATCAATTTTACAAGTGGTCTTGTTCCTTCTGAAGATCACAAAGGGCAGAGTGACCGTGCCCTGCACGAGAATGCTGGTCACAGCGTATGCCAACTGCTTGCTAGATGCTTTGTTCAGGCACTTCAGCTGATGAGTATTGTGCAAATTTAGCAGCGTCTTCAAAAACAAAATGTACATGTGCATAATTGCCATTCCTACGCTTTCAGAATCAGTGAATTACAGAGTCTGACTTCAGTGACTTGGGATATTCTAAAATAATTAATTAGTTAAAACTTGCCTTTTTTTTTTTCTCTCGATAGTCTTTAAACTTTGAAGGAGAAACTAACTCTCTTCAACATGTGTAAATGCTTGTAAGTGTCAAAGTCCTCCAGCATGCAAAATCACAGAGGAATGGTCCCCAAAGGCATGTCTCCTTCACAGGATAGGGCTGTGTCACCTGATGGGCTCTGGCCCTTGCTCTCACCACAGATTTCTCCATTTTCTACATCACCCCCTTGCTCCTTCTTGCATTTCAGCTGTCTTCTTCTGAACTCTTTTCCCCATTTCTTCTTACAGCCTGTGTTACAGTATTGTCTCACCTAGCCTTTAAACATTACGTGGTGCCACTTTCCCTGCGAGTTGGGCTTCCGTATCTGGAATAGCAGAGGGCTTCAGCCCCCTGGACAGAAACTGGATTCTGCAGCTCTTCATCTCGTTGTTGCAAGGCTGATGAGGGAAAAAAAACACCTGAAAATACATGGAATTATGATAACACTCTGCTGAGTGTTACCTTCTTACTGTGATAATGTATTTATGTATTCCACAAGCCAAAGACCGAGTTACCCAATAATATCTTTAATATTTACATACACACATAAAAATTTAAACTGTTTTTAGTGACCCCATTGTTGATGGCTAGAGGGAGGAAATCACCCAGGAATGCAGTATGCTTCGTTTTGAACTGCTTGGTTTGAATTTATTTTCTTAGAAATTTAAGTGCCTGTATTCAGCAGCCAGTTCATTTAAGGCCAAGTAGCTAGTGTGCATGCGTGTGGGATCTGAATTTTGGGATGCAGAAATGTCTCTGGGAAGTGCTGAGCAACCGCAGCTCCCAGTGTCATCAGTGGAAGCTGCAAGGGCTCTGAAAGGAGGTCGCTTTCCTTTTGGTGACTAAATTGGGAATTTAGTCCACAAAGTTTGTACAAGTTGCCCTAAATAAATAGTAATAACACTGATTTTGGCATGGTTAGGATGTATGGCCCACAGGAGTGTATTTGAAACAATTTGGGAAGCAGAACAAAAAATAAAGCGGATGAATTCATTTTTTTTCCAAAGAAAAGTAAAATTAGGGTAACTGAATTGATGTTTACTTTTTTAAAAGAGAGAGAACCTGGAGCTTAGATAAAAGCAGATGCATCTTAGTTTAGATAGAAACTTCCTTTATTGTGCCTTCTGATTCACTTGGGATTTTGGAATGGTTTTGATATTTCAGCTGTCCTAAGCAGTTTTCTGTGTGTATTTTTAATGCTCATGCCTCCAGTGAGTTCAAAGTTACGTCTGTCATGATGATCCAGCTGTGAGGATCTATGTGAAAATGAGCCTGAAAAATTACTGAGTCAGCGTGGTAACCTGGTGAATATATCCTGAAGAAGCAGAAACAAGGAAGGATGGAGGAGGGGAGGTGACAATTACTCCCTAGTAAGATGAGGAATTCATGTGCAATTTCAGAATTTTAAAATGCTGAATGTTGCAAGCTTGGTTCAAGCAGCAGGAGCTCCCTTCCCCTTCCCCTTCCCCTTCCCCTTCCCCTTCCCTAATTGCTTCTAGGTAAGTGAGCCTATTCTTTGGATTCTGAGGCATCTGGGCACTGAGCAAAAGATGATTTCTGAGGCCTCGTTGTTCACTGGGCACAGAGGCCTTGGGTGATTCTGGAGGAGAGTGTTACCTTTGGGGTGTTTGACTTTGCTCAGTGGTATGCATTCCCTGCTCTATCCTGTAAGGAAAGAGCAATGTTTTCTGGGAGTGGCGCAAAACGTAACTCGGTGTTTATGGGATGGCTTTTTTTTTTTTTTTTTTTCCCTGAGGCAGCTGTAGGCCAGGAAGGACTCATGGCTGGACAAGCTGTAGTTAAATCCTTGGTGATGGTTCCTTGGAACAAAGGCAACTTCACGGCAGGTCTCAGAACAGGTACACTCAGGGATTGAACTGACCAGCTGGTGAACACCTGAATGCTTACGGGAGGGGGAATACACTGCGTTTTATTCGGGCCTTTCATTATGCTGAGGGAGCTGACTGCGTGGCGTTTGATGCTTCCTAAGTGGGGCTGGTTCTGGTAAGCTCAGGACGACTTAGCTTGGAAAACAGAACTGGATCTGTGTAGTACCACTGTGTAGTGCCAGACCTGCTCTGGCAACAGCTCCAAGGTGCGTCGACAGGAGAATCATGTTCCTTTTGTAAGGTAGTGCTAAGAGATGTCAAAGGTGCTGTGACGGCCTTGAGCAGGGGTGTGCGGCTTCCTGCCGTCTGCCATCTACTCATCACTTTCTGTGTACTGTATTTTCATCTAAGGGGTGCCAATTTAAATCGGGGATCTTTTTGCAGTGCGGATTGACTGTGTATTTGTAATATGTAGTGTTACTGTCTGTTACCTGTCTTCTTGCATATGATGACAGTATTTTGAACAGACAGAACAGAATAATGTGGCTTTATTCCTATTTGCATTAAGGCAGACTTACGCAAGTGTAGTAAAAGAGATGGGCAAAGAAAACAGAACACTGGTTATTATGCTAGCACTTTGAGTCCTCTCCTGTGACTAGGATGCTATAAAATTATTGGAGTGTAAATTTATAAAACTATAAGTTAGCTCATTAGGCTCACACTAGGCAGGGATTAAGTTTGCTATGTTTACAACAGGTTGGTATGAGTTATGTAATTCATTTTTAAAAAAGTTTAGTGAGAAGAGTCTGGCCATATTTCAATTGAAATGATTTTCACAAACTCACTGAACTGACAGCTTGGGTCAGCTCATGTCTTCCCTCTCCTGCTGCGCAAAGCCTTACTTGCATGACAAGAAAATTATGCTGCTGTAGTAGAATACATCTCCTCGCATGGAGTGAGAGAGAAATTAAATAAATTCTGGCTTATCTCGTAATATAGGCTCCCTTTCCTATATAGGCTCTCTTTCCTATCCATGGCTGTTCCATAACATTTCTTTATTGTGGGGATAAATGTGAAATAGTGTCTTTCAGCTGCAAGCTAAATGTTGTACCAGCAACAAACTATCCTATCTTATAGCAGGGCAGCCTCAATATAACACTTTGAAAATTGAGTTCCTGCGGCTGGTGTTATTAAGACACATAATACACTGTCTTCTGTTGTCAAAAGCTATTTTTATTTTCAAAACTTTAATATGCTTCATGTTTTGAATAGTTACTGCAGTTGAAGAAGCTTCTGGATGAAGAACATGATGCTGGGTGATTTTCTGAAAGGAAATGTGGCTGAAGAATATTTATAATTTTGAAATTACAATTTTTAAATTCAAATCTTTGATGCATGCAGAAAACTTATCATTTAGATTTTTAAAATGAGAATTCTGGATATATCCCATGGTCTACCTGAAGGACTGTTTGGTAATGAATAAAGCACTCGTCAAAGAAGAATGAAATGCGTTATTAATTTTCATTTAGGCTTCAAATCAGCTTTATTAAAAACATGAAAAAGATTAATGTGGAAGTCAGCAAGGAAGCTTATAGACTATAATCAAAACTTATAGTCTCCCTACTGCCCTCTCCTGCAAATAAAAAATTTGTTCTCATTTTAAATGAGTTTATAATGTTCTCATTTTAAATCATTTAAATGAGCCTTTTAGCTCAGGTGGTGCTAAGTTAGGGTGTGCTCAGGTACTATGCTGGATCTCTTGCAGATGTTACTGTCTGTTCAAGGCCAGAAGTATTTTTTTCAACGGGTCAAGCAAGCCCATTCGGCAGATTTTTCATGTTGCTGTGTTTTCACGAGGTAACTTTTCTGGATGTTCCTTGGGGATCTGCTGCAGCTCGGGTGGGAGCTGCTTTAGTGGCGGGTGCTGATGACCATCAAGCCGGGGCTTGTCTTGTGAGTGTGAGTTTCCCACCCGGCCCCCTCCACTTTTCTTGCAAGGGAGACTTGGAAATGTTTGGCTTGCTGGAAGAGAGGTTTTCCCCTTGGGTAACTTTTTAGAGTCTTTTTTTTTTTTTCCTTAACAATTTGGGGTCAGTTTTATCTGTAACTATACAGGTGTTTTTATTTCTGCAGTAATATTCTAGAGTCCTGAAACTCGCCTGGGATCCTGAAAATGGCAATGTAGATGTTTCTGAGCTAGAGGGCTAATGGAAATAATAATCAACAAGCCTTTTTCTGTTGGAATTCTCTGCCTGCCTCTTTGAATTCTCTGCAGATATTCCACATCCACACTTTCAAACCATAGCTTTTTACTGTATGGTTTTCTGTTAGTCATAGTTTTAGTTCTGTTTAATGCTGATTCATCCATCAAATCAGTGGTTTCCTGCGGCACTTCCCTGACTTGCCAAGAAATGGAAGATCTGCCTTTGAACAAGCACTACCTGTCCTAAAGGTGAGGTGTTGCATCTGTGCTTACGTTTGTGGACATGCTTCTGCATTTTACTAGCATTCAGGCCAGTAAATCTGGACTGTGAGAAATGATGTTTGTTTAAGTACTCAGTATTCACTAATTTCCCCCAGTAATCCTTCTGTCATTTCTCAGTCATTTGTATTGTCATTTCAGTAGCCCCAGCTGTACAGACCAAGTGAGGGGAAAAAACTTTAAATGTTCTCCAGTGCCTGTGTTTGACAGAACGTAGGCCTAATGCTCCTAAAATCCTATTTCACCCGACAGCTTTAAAATCGCGGTATTCAGTTACATAAATGCAAAATGTTCACGCAGTGTATGCAGCAAGGAAAAGCCTGTGTAAGTAGCACATGATCCTTTCTCCCGCTTGCTCTCTCTTAAAGAAGTGACCATACGTGTCTCTAGCGATTAACTGAGTGGTTCGAAAGAATTAAGATGTGGTTTGGTTAGAGGCTGTTGTTGGAAATAGCTTGCAGGAATTTTTTTGAGTGACAAAAATCTCCTGAAGCTTTTACTAAAGGGCAGCGATTAAGAGAAAGGAAATATGGTTATATCTGAAATAGGTCACACAGCCAGGCTTTTTTTTGATTCTAGTTCCATGTTGAATTAGAAATTAGGAAGACGGTTTTCAGCTGAGGATTCAAGGTGGAAGAGTTTTCAGTTACTTACCTAGCAGACCCATTTTACAATTGTGTAAGGTGTGATGAGACAGAACATGTTAGTACTTGGGCATCTCTCCCATGAACCAAAATACAGCAGAAGGTGGCCAACCTAATAAAATTGCTGCAAAGGATACAACATTTTAATTGGTTGTTTTTAACTTCTCAAAATAAGTATTTAAGTCATTTTCTATCATGAACCCACGAACATCTGCTTGTTTTCCCCGTGTGTTTCGGTCTTTGTGAGCTTTGTGAGCGTTTGGTGCCTGCCCCCGCGCGCTGAGCCCTGTGCACGACGCTGCAGCACGCGGGGCAGCGGGCGCAGGCAGCTCCAGTCCTGCGGTCCAGCCCTTCGCTGCGGCGGCTGCGCTCTGGAGGAGGCACGGACACCTGCAGCCTAGTAACAATAGCTGGGTTAAAATGTGCCTCTCAGTCCAGGCTAATTATATTACTGTTCTGGCATTGTTCTTTGGCTTGATTAGTTCTTTTCCGTCTCTGGTCGTCTCCTCCCCATGTGCTTAGAGCCATCATGTGCCCTTGCAGCCTTTATAGGCAAAGCTAAGGAGAGCCTTCTGGTTTGGGTCTTCGTTGCAGAAGTGCCTCTGCGTTCCAGTTAGCATTCCAGGGTGGTTCTTCACCACTTCCTCTCTCATTTGCAATGTCAATGTGTGTAAGACATATCCTTAGTGCCTAAGAAATGCAAAAAGCTAAGGTAACTGTGCTGCGTGTGTTTATCCTCGGCACCCTGTACAGAACATGCGTTATTGTCAAGTGGTCAATCTAATTAATATAAACCTCATATGAGATACACACAAGATATTTTTTTAGCATCACTTATCTCTAAGCTTAAGAGTATTTTTGCCAAGAGGAATTTTCTCAAAACTCCTTCTTAAAATCTGCAAGAAGATTGTATCGTCTTTCATTCTAGCATTCACCTCTGTGAAATGGCAAGATTTGGCCAGTGCTCTGACTGCCAGTTTGTTCAGGGAGTTCTTACCTTCTGTCTTGAAACTTCTCCTTGGGTTATTGTCTTTATTCTTCACTTATTCTTTAGGGCTGTGTGTGTTATGCAAGAAGTCCTGCAAATCTTCACTGGAAAACTCATTGCTAATAACTGAGCTTGAGCCTAGGCTGTGGTCTAAGATGTTTTTGCAGTGCTCTCAGGTACCTCACAGTCTACTGGTATTTCCCATATTTTTCAGAATTAGAAAGGGATGCCAGATATCTTTCCTATCTTTTAATTAGTGACTCCAGAAGAGCTGGATTTAACTGGGCAGTAATTTAACCTTTTTACTGCCAGCGACTGATTTTCGCCTCTATTTTTCGCCTCTTCTGCTCTGTCAAACGGGATGGCTGATTTTATTACTGACAGTAATGGTGTCATGTCAAATAGTGTTTGCAGTGATTTCCAAGAGGTGAAAAGGTGAAGGACCCGACATATTACTATAAATGTGAGCTATTGCATCTTTTATGCAGCAAGAAAAGGAGCTTCTGAAAATAAAGGTTAATGAGCTGTGCAAAGCACCGTGGAAGTCGTAGAAAATGAAAAAAAAAACTTTTTTTAAACATTTGCCCAGTACTTTCTAGCTTAAGTCAAATCATCATGCGCTTTAGAGCAGGCAAGAAGCTTTGTAATTAACAACCTAGCTGATGTGCATAGTTCATTAAGATGTAATTTTTGTCTGCAGTATATCTTGCGCGTTACGCCTGCCTTTGCAGGTTGTACCAAAACTGCAGTTTGGTTTCTTGCTTAGGAGAAAAAATCAGGCACTGCTCTGACTTTCTGGCTTGACCTCAGGAAACTTTCTGAAAACTTCCTTGCAACTGGAATTGTTTCCTCTCCTCTTGATAGGAATGCCTAAGATAGGACAAATCAAGAAGCTGTATGCAAGATTTTCTTTTCAGGTTTTACCTTTTTTTTTTTTTAATGAAAAGAAGATAAAACAAAGCATTAAAAAGCAGCTCTCTTCTGTAACTGCCTTTCATTGCTGTCAAACCTGCTCAGAAGAAGAAATCTAAGGAAAACATACTCCTTGCACGGACTTTTTCTTAGTGAGAGCGTATGTCCATGCTCTCATTCATTCCCAAGGAGGAAATTCCCTTCTAAAGAAGCGTGTGTTGTACTTCAGCCCAGCGTTTGGCTGTCGGCTCATTCACGGTGGCAGCTCGTAGGGGTTTCCTGGTTTAGCCTCGGAACCCTCTTCAGGAGGGCGCAGTGGTTGCGTGACGCGCAGTGAATGCAGCAAGCGCTGCCTGCGCTTCCGCCGCCCGCTTTTAAAAAGGCTCTCGTTGCTCCATGTGCCCCAAAGACGGAACCAGGCAAATCCTGTAGCCTTTACTGACATTTGCCTAGAGTGACCACAATTATATTAAGCTTAGAATCAATGTAGCTTATTGATTTTGTTATTTAAAACCATAACTTTTCATATTTTCAAAGCATTGGCAGTTGGGCAATAATGAAATACACAGCGGGGAGCATCTCCCAAGAAAAAAACAATGTATTTTCTCCACGTGACCTACATTTCTTTCTCTGTCTTCACCTTTTTATCCTTGATTACAGTGGAATCCACGGGAAGTAGGGAGAAGTTGAGACTAGCAAAAGGCCCTGCAGAAATGCCCTCTCCTTGTGTTGGTCGTGCGTATGCGGCACCTCTGAGACCGCGGTAAGAGGGCAGCCTGGCCCGGCCCGGGTGGCAGCGCGACCGCCCCGGGTGGCAGCGCGGCCGCGGTTTCGCTGGGCCAGGGATGGCCGGAGAGGCACGTGGGCCTGCGGGCTGCCACGCTGCCCGGCCGGGCCTCCCCTCGAAACAGGCACCACGGAGGGGAGAGCTCCTCTGCCCTTGCCGCTTGCATGTATTTTGCTGAGTTATTATAAGGTAAAAGAGTATAAATTGGCCCAGTAATTGCAATGAAGCAGTTTGGGGCTTGTACAGATACGGTAGTGGGCACTTGGGTGGCACACAGTTTGAAAACTTGAAATGGGCTTTTCTTGATAATTCAAAACCTCGTGGTCTCATTTTTGGAATTGCAGGTATAATATTAAGAAATATAAACCATTGAGAACTTAAACATTCTCCACTGAAGTATGTGAGTGAAAACAGAGCTTCAAATAAAAAATGGCTTTTACAATGGTGGAATTTTGGAAAGAAGTTGTGTTTCTATTATCTATCTGCAATCATATAATACACTGTTGCATGAGCAGGGCTTTTAATACATGTTCATGTGGAGCTCTTGGTGAAAAAGTGAGTGGAGTCTGTGGTTTTTTTTCTGCTTCGCTGTCAAACTCCAGAAGGGTCCAAATAGGCAAGATGCAAGCCCCAAAACTTTCCCTGAGATTCAGATTTTGGTACCACCCTTAGTCTGAGAGGCAAACCATTAGTCATTCCTCTACAAATGACAAATATGATTTGCTTAAATATCATGGATTTTTAAATGTCTTAATGTTATTGTATCTTACAGCCACAATAATTCAAATATTGCTTAAAAATGAAAGCTGAAATATTAGTAGCATCAGTTTCATTTGAGGAATGGATTTTTGTAGAAAACTCAATCCTGCAGGTCTCAGGGTAAAATCCTGAGAACTGGCAACTTTGGTGTAGCACGTTCCCAATATTACATTTTCTTTCTACATTGTGCATGAAATCATGTATTACCTTGATGCTAGTAGTGTCTGTATAAAGTTCTTTGAGTACTCATCGTTCCTCTGTGTATGAATGTGCTTTCAAATCGTTAGGCAGGCAGTATGCTGCAGTATGCTAAAGCCAGATGTCTGTCTCTCAAAAGCTTTGATCCTGAAAGTGTTGCTGAAGAGATAATGAAAATCACTTTTTTTTTTTTTTTTGTGATTCACATTTTTTAACTTAAACATTTTTCTATTGTGAAGTCCTAACTTTGTACTTTTTATATTTATTTATTTGGTATAAGAGAAAATTTTGTGGAGTATGGTACCTCTCCAGGAAGATTTTTTTTCCCCACTGAAAATATGTTTAAACAGACCACTCTAGTAGCTGGTAGTTTAAGAACAAAATATTTTTTTCTGGTTTTGTAAAAAGAAATAATAATAGCTGTGTGCCATGTGGTGTTTTTTAGGGCCTTGGAGAAAAGGCCTATTTTTTGAGAGAGAGAGGGAGATTTTTACTTTTTCATGTCCAGTTCTGGTGGCTGGTGACTGCTGCAGGTGAATGGACACTAAGAGGCAGCCAGTTGCCTGATGATAAGGAGTGCTGTATTTTAAAGCTGTGGGTCTGAGTTGGGGTTTTGGAAGTGCTACAGTCCAAACAAATGTAGGCATCAGCCATAATTAAGTTTTACCAGTTCCACCAGTAAGATTTTGCTGTCTACATAGGTGCTTTAGACACTCTTTACCAAGTATTTGCATTTAATTGGTGGCATGTTTTATATCCTCTGATGTGTGAAATCTCCATTTTTTGTGCCATATTTTCCAATTGTAGAGCTCTTAAGTAATAAAGATCTATTCTAGTAAACCCTGATGTAGGGTTACTATGTATAGGCCTGATATTCCTGGACATTGCAACAGTAGAAGAAAATCATGTAGCCCTTTAGGAAAGGGGTTATCTTCTCCCACTGGTGAAGCAGAGATTCAGTTTTTTTTTGTTTCTTGTCCTGTGTCATCCAGTACTAATCGCACCTGACCTTTCAGCAGCCATCTGTCCTAACTCAAGAACTCAAGAGTAAACCTTCCTCCTTGCGAGAAGAGAAGAAACAAGCATTTCTGGATGCAGTGGTTGCTTTGTCCTGAGGTGGTGATGCAGCCCTAGCAAAGTGCGCTCTGTGCTTGGGTGGACTGCGGGAGGTGGCAAATGGCCTTGCTCAGTTGT
>JASSRY010000379.1:5177286-5208905 GCA_032466555.1 Tinamus major | reverse complement strand
CCCTGATGTAGGGTTACTATGTATAGGCCTGATATTCCTGGACATTGCAACAGTAGAAGAAAATCATGTAGCCCTTTGGGAAAGGGGTTACCTTCTCCCACTGGTGAAGCAGAGATTCAGTTTTTTTTGTTTCTTGTCCTGTGTCATCCGGTACTAATCGCACCTGACCTTTCAGCAGCCATCTGTCCTAACTCAAGAACTCAAGAGTAAACCTTCCTCCCTGCGAGAAGAGAAGAAACAAGCATTTCTGGATGCAGTGGTTGCTTTGTCCTGAGATGGTGATGCAGCCCTAGCAAAGTGCGCTCTGTGCTTGGGTGGACTGCGGGAGGTGGCAAATGGCCTTGCTCAGTTGTCCTTTTCCTTTAAATAGGCTCTTCGGTTACATGTGTGTGGATGTTTATAATTGCTATGTAGCAAGCTGTGTAATTATTTCTTAAAGCCGCTTTTAGAGTTATTTTTCCTAAAGACTGACTGACTGATGAGGCTAGAATTAAATCCACATTGCCTGTGTAATGACTCAAGGTTTGGGTTTTCCCTGCAGTTCATATAGGCCGTATTTCTCATAGCAAGCTTCCTATTGGTTTGACTTGGTTTTCTTCTTTTGTCAAGTATTTTTAGTTGTGCTAGAGGTAAAGGTTGATATAAAGGTGTTCCAGTGACACAGCCTTGGTTTGCACAGTATTTAATTAGCATCTATAGTTGTTAATCATCCTATCAGTTTAAACAAGACTAAGTATTTCAGCTTAAATCTGATGTATGGGAAAGGTAATTTTGCTTTTTGATTGGTTTATTTGGCTGGATGTTGGTACTTATGGTGGAAGATTGAAAAAGATACTGGTAGGGAAAAGAGAAGTAGTACCTTTCTGTAGAGCTAGAAACAAAAGAGAACTTGCTGCAGTAGAATGACAGCAACTCACAGTCTGGTTGGAGAATATTGAATAGTTTTTTTAGCTTTTTAGTTTTTTTTTTTTAAATCTCAAATTAATCAAGAGCTTTAGTTCAATAATGGACATAAAAGGAAAAATTGCAGGTTTGATATCAAGTGGAAGAAACAAGAGCTGAAGGATTAAATGGTGGTTAGAGGACACTTTTGTTTTGTATTTTAGCTTCTTTGCATTTTGTGAGCTTTTCTTTAGTCCTTGTCAAAATGTGGTAACATAATTCCTCACTTTTTCAGGTTTGCATTGACTCTCTGTTAGTTATTATTCTCATTAAACTGAAGTGTGAAGAAATATGTAAAGATTGTTACAGATTGTGTATGGATTGATGTTGACAGATCTTGCTATTTTAGAAAGCAAAAAGCATTGACTTGATTAATTCCCCTTTAGGACTTGCATTTGCGCAGTGCTAGATGAATCTCATGCGAAGGCTTTGCATTCAGTTTTCAGCATAGCCTATCACTTCAAAGGTGAAATGGCCGTTTCTTAGAGATGTAGCAGATTGGGTATTGGTGACTTTGCTGGTTGCATTGGCATTACAGAAGTTCAGTGCCTGGTTTTGCGAACTGCACAGCCCAATGTTCACTGTCTGGCATTCCAGTTAACTGCCAAGGCTCTCCTTAGATCCGAGTCCTCGGCTGCCTCTCGTCCTTCCTGCTGCTTCTCCTCGGTTTCTCCATCTCGCCTGCTAGGCCTTGAGATCATCTAGAGATGGTCCCACTGTAAAGTCACCTGGTGCAGCTAGATAGGATGATCCCTGTTTGGTCTGCAGTCTGCATATGTTTTTGCTGTAGATAGTCCTGTGTCTGCCTACCTTTGTCTTCTTTTATCCAAAAGGAGAGGGTCCAAACAAGCTCCTATTAGGTGCAAGGTCCTGGGGTTATTTTTAGCTGTTTGAAACTTAGTTCTGTTCTGGGTTTCAGCCTCGAACTGCTTCCAAAGATACTTGTTTCTAGATTCATTTGTTCTTGCATCTTGGTGAAAGAAAAATAAACAGCCGTCCGTGGTCAAATAGAGATATTAAGTAAAGGGATAAAAGAGAAGTTCTGTAACTTTTGGTGTGAAGGTGCACACTGAATGTATTAAATAACTCAATTGCAGCAGCTTCATGTTGAATGAACACAGGAGCCGGGACTTGGTCAAATACCTCTGCTTTGCCTTGTGCATATGGATGATGGGCGATGTAGCACAAGGCTGGTGTAGCAAAGAAACTTAGTTTTGAGTAGGTGCTGTATGACCCATTTTCCTCTCTTGGGCTCTAGAATATTCTGCTGCTGGCTCCTGGTTGTGCAAGATGATCATCTTGAGGGCTGTTGGCTGCACTGATCCCTGGGTTTGTGTTGATACGTCGGTCTGCTCTGCTGTGCAAGGGAGGACAGCTTGGCACGGGAGCAAGTGCCAGCACTCAGTTTTGATCTAGGGGAGGAGAAGGGGAGAAAAAGAAATGTAAATGGTACTTTGGATTTAATTATAATCTTTAAATTAGTAAGAATGTAAGGTTTCCCAAGCTGTGATTTTTAGAAGAACTGTAATCATTTTAAGAAAACAAAGCCTAGCAACAAATGGTGTTGAATGTAGAATAAACTGGTATTTGAAGTGTGTGCATCTGGGCATAGCAAATAAGGAGCTTAATTTCCTAATTTGTTTTGGATTTTACCCCCTCTCTCCCTGCCATCCCATATTCCTCCCCGTTGCATTTTCTCCCTTTTGTGCCTACAACTGCATACATTGTTAGAACTGGCACGATGAGCACCTCCAGATGCATCCTGCAGGAACCCAGCCAATACTGACTCTATTCCCGTATCAGACTGCTTGCCAAGGCAGCGCGGTCTGGTTGTCAAAAAACGTTCCCTTTCTACAGTGCTTCTAAACCCCGCTTCTTCCTTAATATTTTGACACAAGATCACTGATGATGACCTCAAGAATTGTCCCAGGCTTAAGGTATCTTTTAGTATGTTAAGCCATTCTAGTTAAAAATAGTTTTTGTACTGTCTGTAAAGCTCATCTTATGTTTTTCTGTCAGATGGGACAACTCAAGAGGTTTCTAATCTATCACATTGTAATTTTCACTGTTCGTTAACTTTCTCTGAATGTTTATCTCTTTTGAATGAAAAAAGTCACTACTTTCACTAAAGATAATGTATTTGATGCTAGGTTTTACTGCAACAAGATCTCTCCTTTTCCTTCTGGGGAAGAGAATACTCACTTTATTTTTTGATTTACAGGTACCAAGCAACAGCATATCAGCATTGCTGCTTCTACAGAATCTTTTCCAAACTGGAGATCTATACTGTCACCAACACGGCCTTTTGCAGAAACTAAGACTGCCTCAGTAGCTGACATTTCTATGGGACAGACTTTAGAGAACGCAAACTTGCTTCAGATGATAAGAACAACACTGACAGGCACGCGTGCCAGAACTATGGATCAGACTAATCTTTCACCCACTCTTTATCAAGGCAGTGGAAACAGTGCATCACAGGAACCTGCTGAAGTTTCGGCTGATTCACCTCTGAGGTTGTCATCTCAAGATGCAGATGAACCGGCTGCTGTGTCAGGTTTGCCTCAGCTTGGTATGTTTGCCACATTGTCCACTACACATCCAAGCACAGCTATGCCATTTCAGCTAATACCATTAGAAACACCTTCCATTTCAAAAGAAGGCACTTCAGGATCAGACATTCTTGCAGCTGTTCCATCACCATCATTCTCTTCATTGAGTCATCCAGTCACCTCATACCATTAACTTTCCTAAATCTACTCTGCTGCCCATCAAAGTGCCTGTGTCCACAGATCCTGAAAGTTCCTTCAGCACAGATTCAACCACTTCTCAGGTTAGTGAAAGCAGAAATAATCCTCTGAGTCTGGTCACTGTAGTAAATTCAAGTATGATGAATTGTGTGTTACCTAGAAAGGGCCTCAGTTTTTTGATGGCTATCATATCTTTTAATCTCTCTGGATCAACAACAATGTGGAAAAAGAGTCTCCTTCAGAAAGGATCTCTGTAGCTGTATACTAAGGAATTCCTGTGGCATTACCACTGTATTTGTCTTCCACGCCAGTAACTTTCAGAAGTGCATCATCATTTCCTGATGAAAGTATGTAAAATGTGTCTTTTACTGGAGGAAAACTCAACAACTGGCCATTTAAGGCACTGCCGACTGACAGAACAAGGGATACAACGCCTCTTTCATCACCAGTTTTTCAAAATAAAGCAAATACTCTTACATCATTTTTTCATCTTGGGAATACTGTGCATAAAATACTCAAGATGAGTTATCCTAAGCCTTCCACAGTGCTGGTGAATTGCACTACAAGTGCTACCAGAGCAGCATTCGTGTCATCAGCTTCTGAGAGCCCAGTTAAGGGCCAGCTCAGCGGAGAACACGCTTGCCCTCGTGTTGCCAATACCAGTTTTTCCAGACACAGGTAACGCAGTACTGCGAGTGCTAGCACTTAGAGGTGAAGCAGATTTTCTTCTTAGAAATACAACAGCCTCCTGTGCAACAAGTGCTGCGTCTGCCTGGCAAGCGAGGCAGACCCAGCTCTTACAAGGGCAACGCACACGAGCGGCGCAGCGGCAGCCCGTGGGGATGCTTCGCCCGTCACCATTTCCTTGCAGCGCTCGGGATTCACCAGGAATTTGGCTTTCTCTGGAGACCTGGCGGATGGGGCTTCTGAAGCAAAGGGCATGCTATTGCCAGCTGCTTTGGCACGTGTTCTCCCAGCTTCTGCTGGCTCTCCAGTGGTAAGGGCAGCTCAACAGTCTTTCATGAAAGGGATCACAGCAAAAATATCCACTAAGATTAATGCTAATAGTGTTCTGCCTTACGGATCTCTTTCCAAAGTTTCTCCAGATGTCCAAGCCAGTAAAATCACAAAAGGCTCAAGGATAAGAGGCAGTGTTTTGGAAGCAGAAATGACTAGACTTGATCTGGCTGCAGTGTTGTTAATAACTTCCACTGAAAGTCTTTCGAAACCTGCACTTGGTGTTGCAAATACCTCTGATAGCTCTGTGACAGCACGTCTTACACCTACTAATTCAGGAAGTCCAGGCGCAACCAGAAATGAAGCAGTGTAAGAGTGCGTGCTGCTGTAACTCCACAGCCAGAGTGTTCACCTCTGTCAGCTTTAAATCAGCCTGATTTTACCTCTGGTCATACTTCACATTCAGGTGATACAAAACACTTCACCTCTGTTGTGCCTGCAGAATGGCACACGTTGCTGCCATCTGTTTCCATGACAGAGATGATTGATAGCCAGCACTCAGGGTTCTTTCGTGTTTCAAGTGCTGCCTCTGAAAGCAGTTTAAAACCCAGAAACTCTCCTGAAGTTTCAGCTTCAGTGTCTAAACGGAACAGTAAGGCACTGCTCTCTGCGACTAGTGTGAATGTCCCTTTAGTCAAAATGTTAACAAGGGAAGTTCCTCCAAGTATTTCTCTGTTAGAAACTGAGTACCATGCATCATATTCAAAAAATGCAGGTCTACAAAATATAAATAAGCGATCTTTTTTCTCTGGTACTTCAACAAACTATACATTTGCAACGTCCAGTGAAGGTGTTTCAAATTTAGCTTTCGCTGAAACAAAGTCTAATAGTTTCCCAGAATTTGGTATACATGCATTTGCATTGCAAACATCTGTTCAGTATTCATCCCTTGCTCCTACTATGATGATACCCTCTGCCCTACAGAAAAGCATGGAAATTTAACTGAAAACTTCCCTCATTTCTTCACTCTTGGGAATATGAATGTCACTACAGCATATAAAACACCACTCCGTCTACATGTTAATGATAGAGGTGTTTTTCTTAGTGCTTTGGAATCACAAACAAATCTTGGAAGAGTCTCTAACCCAGTTAACTTGGATGAGAACTTACTGTGAACAAAGTCTCCCTTTCCAGTTACTAGGTTCTCTGCTAGCTCAGCTCACATACATGGTTTTATTACCAAAGAAGAAAGCAGCTCTGGAAGTTTGCTAGAATTTGCAGATACCCGCTTAGAGTTATCTGGCTCTTTGATTCCAGTTGATAAAAATCCAGCTACATTAAGTATGGAGGAGTGGTACACAACTGTTACAAGACATAGTCTAGTTCCCATTAATATGTCTAACAAAGCTATGCAGGGCATCCCATTTCAAACACCTATCACCAATACTCTGCAGTCAGTCATCATAACTTCTGTCCATACATCACCACCACATCTAATTTCTCCTTCCTTGTCAACAACCAACTTTACCCATTCTGTCATTGCAGTGTTTTCTGGAGTGTCTTCTGGTGCAAATCCTACAGTAGGAACTTCAGAAGCTAAACAATTAACAAGAAAATCATCTCCAGCTTCACTAGTGCCAACTTCTTCCTTTTCTGTAGGCACTGAGAACATACCTTTGCCATCTGTGATGGCTTTAAGCACTCCAATACTGACACTAACAAAAAATAACACTGCCACAAAATCGACCTCAATTCTAAGCTCGGTAGGCATGCCTACAGATGTTCCTTTTGCAACAAGAAACACAACTTCATCACCCATGGAGATGACAGCTAAGCTTATACCCCCTGAAAGTAGCACAATCACAGCTTCCACATATACATCCACAGTACATGCACCAAGGCAGATAGGAACAGCAGTAATTGACACCCAGAAATTCCTGAGCTCAGAAATCACCAAAATGTCAACCCCCTATCCACTGACAATTACAGCAGCTTTGACATCTATTACAGCACCCGCGAAAGCAACTAGGCTTCCCCCTACTCCCGTGGAAAACACTTCTGCTCTTCCTGAAACAGCAGCAGCACCTCCGGCGAGCGTGACGGCGGCTCCGTCTCTGGAATGCCACCTCTCCAGGAACCAGATGCTCAAGACAGGTAGGACTCCTCCGTGAGGGTGCTGACCGGGCCTGGCGTCTGCTGGCAGGGCAGCTGGTGAGGAGCTGGGACCGCGCTGAAGCGGCAAGTAACGTAGACCGTTAGTCCAGGGGCGGATTTGGGGCTTTCCAGCTGAACAGTGCTGCTTGCTGTGGCTCGTCACCCTGCCCTTTCACAGGCAGATTTCCTTAACTGTAGGAACTCTCAATTCGAGGAATCTTGAGAGGTTCCTTATCCCTGATGTCTAAGGAGTCCTTATGGTAGCAGGGTGCACAACCGGAGATAGGTGAATGTTGGAGCTCTTGGCAAAGGATAGAGCTTAAATTAAAGGGGTTTTGAACCTGCCCAGACATGGATGAGATTGGGGATAATGAAATAAGCAGCTTTGGGACCTCATGTGCTTTTAGTGGCTGGAAGTATTGTTAGCAGGAGCATGATGAACACAACTATTTTGAAAGATAAAAGGTGACTTTAAAAGCTAAGCATCAAGGTAAGCTTCATTAAGCTTAGCTTCCAGTCACGTAACATGTGACTGGAAATACTTTAGTGTAGATGCAAATCTTACGCTAAATTATAAGAGAAAAGGAAAAAGCTTGCGATGACACTATAGTTTTTCCTTGGAACAGCAATATTAACAAAGTATATAGATACTTCCAAATCGAAGATAATTTTAGTGAGGGACTAACACATTTCCTTGTTCACTTAATTCTATTTGTGAACGTACAAAGCATATTTTTTATGCAGGCCTGCCCATGTAGCATCAGCTCAATCATGGGGGAATGCTGTACTAGTCTATCTGCAATCAAATGACATTGTACCTCACTCAGGCAGCATGGCACAGACTTACTCTTATTATAAGAGCAACTGCAATTGTTACACTCCGCTCTGGAAACAACGGGCTATTGTCACCAGAAGGACAGTGAACCCTGGGGTGCTGCTGAGCCCCTGTGGTTCTTGCTCTCATTGCAGCTGCTGCAAATCGTAGCTGCTTCCTGATCTCCTCTGAATTAGCACAGTCAAAATAAAACAATAGAAACAAAGAGTATGGTAATGCCTTAAGCTAGCATGCAACTTCTTGCAACTGTTGTTACACAGTGCTGCTTCTGAACACGAGGAGGTTACTGATGAGCAGTTCCTTCAGGGAGAGTGTGAGGAAAGGACTGAACCGAGTGCTGAGACAAGCCTTCAACCAAAACGTCAGCGCTCAGGTAAGCATGCTTGGTTTGCCTGAGAGATCACGCTGAAACAGCCCTTGCACCAAGAGTAAATGCTGAACTTTTATATTAAGCATCGATGTCCTTTGTGTGAGTGGCAGCAGCATCATGGCGAGCTGCAGATTAGATTTACTTATTTCCACATGGGCTGTCCTTCCTCCTTTTGGCAGGTGGCCCCTGGTTTCAGTGTCCCTCCTGTTTGTGTTTGCACCTTATTCCGTCTCACTGTCCCGAAACATAAACAAATGAAAATACATGTTGTTTATGGGCCCTATGAAACCGAGCAATTTGGCTTTGTCAAAGCCGAGTACCAGGTCTCTCTGGAAAGAGGTAGAGACCATAGCTGACTAGCTACTGTCACATATTCTGGTGATGGTGGTTGGTCTCTGGGCATCCCTCTTGGCTGCTCCGTTTGCACAAAGTGCAGCGGCACTTCCAAGCTAGGACTGTTGCAGTTGCATGTGGGCCAAAGGCCTGAAACACAGGGAGTTGTTTGTTCTTCATTTTGGAATTCAGAAATGGAACTCAGCTGAAACAGAGAGCACAACCAGGAGAGCATGGGAGTTGCTGAAGGAGAGGGAGGTGAGGTGCGAGGCGGAGTCTGAATGTTAGTAGATGACACAGTGGCCCCCAGTGGCAAAGAGCAGCAGGTCATTCACACCTCGCAGCTGGACAGGTCTGCGCTCAAGTGCTACATACCCATCTGTCAGGGGGTGCGCAGCACTGCAGCGTGTATTTGGCCACTGCAGAGTTTGCCACTCTTAACTCCGTAGGTTGCCCTCGGTCTGTCGTAATTTTGTGTCTCACTGAATTCAGAATGCCGTCTTGCAGGGAAGAGTGCAGGGCTTTTCTTCGGAGGGCAAGCACAGGTGGCACCCACTCTGCCACTCTGAGGCCTGCTCTAAGGTGTTTCACATTTTATTTGAACAAGTAGAAGGTAAAATGTCCTACTTTCTTCTTGCTGTTTTGTGGGAAATGCCTGCTGACAGCAGTTACGTTGACTGCTCCTGCAGTGCAGGAGTGAGTGCAGTTAAACAGCTTCTGCTCTTAGCCTAGATTACTTGCAAGAGCAGGCCTGGTAAATGGGATGTCACTGCTGTCAATCCATTCCTTGGTTCGAAGACACAGTACCTGATAAATTCAATTCCACAGGGATGAAAATCCTGAGGGAGAAAATGTGTTTTGTTGAAAATAATTGAAAGATATTTTCATCACTTCCCACCTAAATTGCACGAAACTATGTGTTGCTGAATGTAAGACTGGACCAAAATAGATGTCTAGCACAATATTTTGTGTAAAAGAAGCTTCTGGTGATGTTGGGCAGAATAGATGCAGAATACACGACTGTTACAGGAAGAGTACTCATGAAATAAGGGGAAATGGGGAAAGTAGCTTTGCTCAACATGGAGGGCACGAGGCTCACATTTGCCCCTGTGCCTATAGCTGCAGTTTCAGATGATGTAAACCAGTTCAGGAGGTGCAGATTGCTGAGGGTGTCAAAAACCACAGTAGAAACAGTCAAGTTTATTCCCCTCAGGATGTAAACCTGAAGGAGCATCCCAGCTCCAACATAGTGTGGAGGACAAGTTACAAGGCTTGTATTTCCTAGAAACTGCAGATTTTTGAGGCAAACAATGAACTTTCTGTTTTGGCTTGCGGTGTGTTCATACTTGTGATCTGTCATCTAGGCAATGGCTTATCTTGTAGAGAGAGTGTAGGATAAGGAGGGTGGAACACTCTGAGGTTGGAGAAGGAAATACTGGAAATTTTTACCCTTATGAAAATATCATAATATCAAAGCTGCAAAGACAGACACTTGTTCAAAATCAGTGGACTTCAGTTATGAAATAGGTGATAGATGTTCTCTGAATTCCCTGTAGTTTTAGGTTCAAAAGTAAATACCCTGTATGTGAATGAAGCCCCAGTGTGAATTAGAGCTGTGTGAGCAGTGATAACACTACTGCAGTGCCCTAAATAGGAACACACGTTGCCTCGGTTAGGACTCGTGGTCCCTAGTTGGTCTGTTAATACCATGCCCGATAACGCTATTCGCCGTACGGTTTACAGGAGGTTACACAAAAAAAGTCCTACAGGGGATACACATTCACAATGAGAACTCTGAATAATAATTAAATTGCAAACCAAATATTTTTCCCTTGTGTGTTTTAGCTTGAAATCCTGGAACAATCAAATAATGTAACAGTTGGTTACTATGTTACACGGGAGAAGCTGGTTTACATGCCAGCTGCAGTAATTGAAAGGCTTGTTGCTTATGGTATTAGCAATGCCACAGCAGACATAAAGCAGCACGTCCCAAGTCTTCAGTCTGTTGCTGTCCTGGCCTTGCCATGGAATCCCCTACCTGCATACCACTTCCAGCTGAAAACGGGTAAGCAGCAGCCTGCCGCTGGTGAGAACGGTTGCGTATTTTGTTAACATTTCAGGGCATAAATGTTAGGAGACTCCTCCTCTTGATCATGTTTTCCCATCCTCTTGTGCCCTGGGTAACAGCAGGAAGCAGCAAGACAAGGTCTGCTACAGTTTAATGTCGCAGCCTGATCCCAGTGTAAGTGGCATTGCCTGTGCCTAAGTCTGTGTTCTGTGTGCGGGGAAAGCTAAAACTCCAAATGACCGTCTCAGCCCTGTAAAACAGCATATCCAAAGAGATTTGTTATATGTGCTCTCATATATTTATATAGACATAAATACTGCAATTACCCAGTTAAGCGTATTTTTTCTAGTGCAGACAGACTTCGAATCAATATTATGATTATGTCTTATAAGAACTAGCGACTTGCAAGATTTAAGAGTATGACTACTGTTTTAAAATAGCTTTCACTTACTGCCTGTCTTTGAGTAAGTATGTGTACAGTGGACTGGTCTTATCTTATATATCACTATAGAAACAATCTCTGTTAGTCTGTGCCAGGTCTAATAATGCAATCCAATATTTGTATTTTATTTTAATTAGGGGTAATTTACACTGGTACTTAAATGTCATCTTCTGTGGCAGTATTTTCACCTGATTAATTTGTAAATTGATCGTTTTCCTCTCAGATATTATTAAGAGTTATATGGCTAAGAATATTTTGTGTAAACACAACTGCATTTTTCTTTTTCTAGAGCTGCAGTTTGTAGGACAAACAGACAATATTCAGTCATGCAAATTTGTTCAGACCATGGAGCAGCGATTACAGAGAGCATTTCAGGATGCTGAAAGAAAGGTCTTAAATACCAGCAACAACTTAACAGTTCAGGTATAATGCTGATTGCCTTGCCAGTGCTTGTTTTCAAATGCTCTGGGTTATTCTTTGCTGTGCATATGCTTGTGTTTCAACATAATATCTTTGATAGCCACTTTGGAAATAGATTTATACTGTCATCTGAAAGAGGAAAGTTTTAGGTATTGCACATAATTGGTCATTAAATATGGTGCCATTAGATTTGGCCATTGGAAGAGTCTGATGTGGGGAGGAGAGCCGGTAGCAAAACGATGTTAGGAAGGAAAGAGGAGAGGCCTTCACTTCTTGTGGAGAAAGAGAAAACCTAGATAACCACACTGGAAAGGTAGCAGAGAGAGACATACAGGCCTAACTCCTCTGCACCAAAAACGGTACAATATTTTTTCAGATAATCCTCCTCTCTCTTATAGTTCTTGTTCAGGAGACAGGGAAAAAATGTCTTCAGTCAAACTGCCCTTTTATGATGTTTTCCAAAAGCTCTTCACGTACTAAGCAAGGAATTGAAGTATCACAGACTGTTTTCACAAGAATGTTGTGTGAACTCTATATAGTCAAGTAGTCTAGTTAAGTTTTTTAACTGACCTGAAAAGACGCCTCTTATGCATTATTTTGCTTCTGCTTCAGATTTTGAATGCTTCCAATGTCTCCCAAGCTGTCACTCTGTTTTATGTAGTCAGCAATCAAAGTACAACTCTAAATGGTACCATTTCCAGCAACCTTCTTAACCAGCTGTCAGCTGAACTGGTGGGATTCTATCTAACCTACCCGCCCCTCACCATTGCAGAATGTAAGTATCCCTGCTCAACACAGAGCTCTGTAAGGGTAGCCATCCCCATGCATTTGATTTGCGAGCACCATCAGCCTTCTCGTGAAACTCACAGACAGTACTTTTTGGTTGACTTGACTCTTTTTTTTTAATTACTTTTTTGTTCAGAATCTACTTCAGGATCTAAAACCTGACAGGTAATTCAGAAACAGCATGTATAACAATAATAAACAACTGTGTCAGGTTCCAAAAAAAATAAAATTGTAGTTTTATTTAAAACAAAAACATGGAATCCCTTCAATTCTCCATTTCAGAAAAACTTACTGCATCACATCATAAGGTTCAGAACAGCCTTTAGCTACAGGAAAGAATTAGCCCCCAATACTTGTTTCAGTAGGAGGACTTGGTGGCATGCTTTGAATGCCAGCATATCTGGATAGTGGTGAGCTCGGCTTACCTACCTCCTTTGGAAAAGTTGGTGATGAAGAGTTTGCTGAACTTCACTGTGGTCTACACATGAGTGCCAGTAATCCACCTGCATTTCAATTGCTGTGGAGGTTCAGACTGGCTCCTGTGAGCTAGAGGAAGTCGTGGACTGTATGGCACGAGTGCTCTTTGACTCTCTCTTTATGCTAGTTTCTCTAAAATGAATAAAGAGGCAGGGCATTTGATTATGGAGATTTCTGTTTAAGCTGTTAAATTCAGCATGTGAAATTAAGGTGCCAATAGGAAGAGATCTGTGTTCACTGAAAGTGAAAGGAGACAAAAAGCCATAATGGAGACATTAGTGCCTGATAATGGACTTGAGTTGAGTAAGGGCAGGTTTCAGCTGATTTCCCTGTGTGTAAATCCTCGTGAGATACTCGTTAAATTTTAAATACTGTGCTCAAATACATCTCGTTAAGCTTCTAGTAGGCTCCAAACTCCCTGATAAGGCTCAAACAGTGACAAAGGAGTTTAAGTTTTTAATGTCACAAGTAGTAAAATATTAGGCCTATGAGTATAAAGCTAAGCATGCCTTTTTGATCAGAATACTAAATGAAATGGATTTGTAGCTCTAAGTAAAAGCATTAAAGTGCTTGCTTATTTTCTGGTCCTAAGAGACTGTTGAAAAGTGAGTGCTGGGGAAAATATGTTGCCTTTTTTGCTGTTCTGTCTTACAAAGAGATCAGCAGCAGAATAATGATCTTGTGCAACATTTGATCAGTCAGTTTTATTGTGAATACTCTGTCTGTTAGGTAAGTGACCCCTTTCCAGTGTAAGTCAGGCGTTACAGTGACCTCTGGTGATGGTGCAAATCCTTGTAAAACCAGAAGCATATATTATTCCTGAGACCTTACCTGTCTGAAGCATTTGCAGCCAAACGCCTGTGGGTGAAACATGAAGTGATGAATTATTACCCTGCATTAGCGCACTCCCGAGCCAGATTTAATGAGCTGTCTTTGGGACAGCTTGCACGAGCCTGTGAGAAGACTGCTGCATGGACAGCCCTTGTCTTCACAGGCTTTCTAGGAGCCAAGCAAAATGCTGTGGGGTGTGAGGATGATGGCTCTGCTCTGTTCAGTATTTTGGCCTGTTGCACCGAAGCGGGTTGTGGTGCCTTTCCCAAAGGTAGCACACGAATGTACTTGTTAGTCAGGAGTGGTGCAAGTCATTTGTCACACAGGCGGTCTCCTGTGGTCTTGCAGTTCTCTGCTGATCTCAGCACATGATTAATTGACCTGATAGAGTCTTTAGCTGGTGCTCCTTTAACAAGTAATGGCCTATATTTCATGTTGAAGCCCTTGGTTGTATTCCCAGCACAGCAGGAGTACGGCAAGCTTAATGTGCCCGTAGTATTTATGATAGTTTGTGTAGTGAAAGTGTTTACTTAGAAAAGTGCTTGATGCTTATTCATGTGGCAGTGCAGTGGCTTTAGTTTATCAAATGGGTAATGATGTCATTTGCAAAATATGTGATTTCCCAACAGACTCCTGCAACTCCTCTATAGGAGTCTTTCTTAGAAATGCAGAGCTAAAGGCATATGATGAAACTCCTCCTCAAAAGCATTTATTCTGCATAATCTGGTGTTCTTACATTGTTTACTATTTCGGAGTTTTAAAAGCATAAGGTAACTAAATATCAGTGCATCAACATGAAATACATGGATATTTTCTTAATGAAATTCCAAATATTAATGCTTTCCATCTTGCATAATTCTTTTGAACAAAAAGTACTGATCTGTATAATAAACTAACACCAAATGGAATTTTACAGCCTAATGCACTTTTGAGTTGAAGAAGTTAACAACAACAAAAAAAAAAGGCGAACATAAGTTTCTCACAGATGTCAGCACATATGGTAATGGTACCTTCAATGGTGCAGTCATATATACATACTACATTTTAAGGCAGATTAAGACTGTTAATCTTGCTTATAATTCATATAATAAATCTATTTTGAAAAGCATACATGCACTACATATATGTATATATACATGTATTTTTAAATACATGTGTGTGTATGTATATGCACATGTGTGTTAGTGCATATACTTAAATTCTTTAGACTGTTTACTTAAAATCTCCTTCAAGCAGACTTCTTCAAACTATGCAGCAGTTCCTCTTATAAGGTGTCCTATTGAAATAATTAGTTCTATTGGGATTCCATGATAAACCTTATTGTACGTGCATTTTTATGTTAGTTCTCTCAGAAGCCAGCAGAGGATGTTTCTATTCTCGCTGTCTTCGATCGCTTAGAGATGGATGGGAAGTTCTTGTGCTTAGAAACCTAACATGGCACTTTGTGGTAAATCAGGGACTAACTAGAGTTTGGTAAGGCCCTCTGAGTGGTGGAGTCTTAGCAACAAATTGTGGCCTGCCTTAAGTAAGAATTAGGTTTTAGAATGTCATCTTTTCCATAAAGCTTTACCCAAAGAGAGAAAGCTGCATATATAAAACACATATAAAGGTATATTACACATGACCTTTAGTTATGGGCAATGCTTGACTTTGCCCCAGTGTACTAACCAGTAGCTTTTGCAACAGCAGATCTAGTTGGTACAGCATTCCTACTGTTTACAGCTTTCTCAGGCAAAAGAAACATTGCGGTCCTGAAATCGTATTATGCCTCTGTATTTTCTCCTGAGCAATAATGTATTATCCCGTGTATGGTGCTCATAGAAAAGTCAAAGTTCAGTTTTATTAATCAGTGTTTGCTTCACTAAATATTTTGGGGTCATATAATGTGTAGGATGTTGGAATATTATGAAATAACTTCAACTTTTATTTTAAAGCTCTGGAGTATCCAAATCTTGATGTCTCTGAGTCAACTAGAGACTACTGGGTGATCACAGGTACCTTTTAATCTCTATCCCTCTTCCATGCACTTGAGAGAATAGTTTTTATTGCTCAATTCAATAAACCTGCTTGCACAGTAATTTTACAAGCAAATAAGTGGCTGCCCACTGAACGTTTTTATTGCATTCAACTGGACAAATTATTTGAAGTTACACTTGGACATAACTGTGATTCGCTGGCCTAACAGAGAAGGCTCCTGAGACCAGCACTTACCTCGGAATTCACGCCACTGTGGGTTTAAGCACTTAGGAGAGCAACATTATGCTTGCAGAGTTTTGAAGCAAAAATGAGTTCCTTCTAGCTTCCTTCTGGGACTTAAATTTAAAACTGAAACCCAGAGAGGACTGCAGATATAGCTTAGGAAGACAGGTGATCTACTGAATCCAGAAAGTTTGTTACAATTCACTGACTTTGTCTGGGTCCAGGAATTTCTGCATCTTTCTGCAGCTGAAGTATTAAGCACATAATATCAGGGAAAAGAAGACAGAGAGAATGCTGTTAGATTTCAGAATACTTGCTTTGGCAAAATCATCTTGCCAGCATCGTGTTTGCATTCACAAGCTTTTTGGCTTGAGAAGTTGTAAGTGGGCAAAAACAAGACTCTTTTCTTTGTGTCAGTAGAGATCAAAATCTCTCTAATCAATTTGTCTACAGCTGGAATAGTTAAATGCCCAGGAGCCTACGTCAAGCTCTTTTCATTAAAAAATGATTTTTTTTAGTGTATTTCCAGTATCCAGTGTGATTTGATATCTGTTATATCTATTTATATTTTTGAGATTAAAAATAAATTTATGTGGAGATTATCATCCTCTGAAGGAAATGGTAAGGTTCCTTCTCATTTGCATCCCACCACCCTGATATTCCATTTCTTGCCTGTGTACACTCACTGTAATGGAATATTGTTGATATTATGATGGACACTTTTTTCAAAAAAAAATTCAGTGTGCTCACAAAAGAATTTTAAAGCAATATTGAAAAAATCACACATTTGTATAAATTAAATTAGCATGCCATCTCACTTATTCTTACTTTATTTAAATTCAGTGTCTTTGATTTTTCCATTCATTCACTCTTGGGAAATGTCTATTCACAAATAGTTTTTATCAGTGTTTAATGGTTTCAAACACAGAATACCTTGTTTTAAACTGATCTCTACAAAATACTAACTTCAGATTTCCAAACTGCTAGATGAAAACTTCTACTTAACAGAGGCATCAAACTGTTATTTTGATAAGCATTAAAGCAGGCAGCTCTCAAACAGGTTTCCACTTAAGCAGTTACTTATATTTTACATTGAGCATTATAGATCGGGTGCTTCCCAAAGCCATTTTGGTAAACCAAGAATATCAGAGTATTTTATTTTTTGGGTGTTGAAACCTCATTCAGCAATCATCTGAGAAGAGCAGTGCAGTGACTGATACACAAGCACATTATACCCCCATAGAAAATTACTGAGGGGTGAAATGGTATCCAGTTATTTTTCCAGCTGATTTTCTAAGCTAGTTAGTGTGTCGTTGTGAGAAGTAGCCCAGAAAACCATGTGTTGTTTAATCTGTCTGTGTGAGATGTGCTGATGCGTTGTGTTTCCATTCCCACAGTTATACAAGGGGTGGATATTTCGCTGCTGGGACTGAACAACCAGAGCTTTGCAAGATTAATGGAGCAGCGCCTGGCCCCGCTGTTCATGATGTCCCATCAACAAGGAAGGCGCTTTAGACGCGCCACTACTGTGGGCAGCTACACTGTGCAGGTGGTCAATAGGACAGAAATTGCATCCCATCACGTTCTGAAAAAGGCTTTGTTTTGCATATGCAGTGCCTGAATATGTGTGAAAATGTTTAACTGGGCTGAGATTTCTTCTCCCTTTTCATGAATGCCAAAGCAGTGAGTGCAATATGCATGGCATTACTAATGAGTTCTATTCTAAAATCAAACATATTTATATGTGCCTCATCTTTTGACATTAGTTAATCAGTGTTAATAAATATTTTCTCTTGGTTTGCTGTGAAGATTGATACAATCAAAGTACTTTAGTGTAAACAGTTTTATACTCAGCATAACTGAGAGTTCTGTTTTTTGTTAAAGATGGAAGAAAAAAATTCTTAACTCTTCCACTGTAGAGGTAATTCTATAAAAGCTAGAACTCTATTTTTTTTTTCCTTTTTGTTGAAATGCCATATGAAGCAGTCCTTATACAATGTTAATTTTCCGATCACGTGGTCACAGATCACATTCTGAAATAGAATTTTGAGCCCTGAGTGGTTTATTTAAGTGCCTTTCTCTTTCTTCTATTCAGCATCATCTCAAAGACTTTTGAAAGGATTTTTTTTTAATGCTAATTTAGTCAGCTGTTTCTAGCGGTGTAGGTTCAAACTGGGTCTGTTTTCGAAAACTGCATGTCAGGTGACAGCTGTTTTCCTTCATTTTTTCAAGAGTTGTTTATTGTAAAATATAAAAACAAATTATTCTTTTTCTAATATGCCCCCAATAGCATGCATTCTCAACCCGAAAGAATTTTATTTGCTGAAAATATTAATCTTTGTAAGATTTTCCATGAAAACAGGACATATTTTAGTCCATAGCATCATGGAGAAAAATGACAACCCCCCCATTTCCCTCTCATCCTTAGAAGTTTGACACTTCCTCTATCCTCAAAAAAGGTAGAGTTGTACTTCAGAAATTCTGCTGATGCTCTGCAGAACAAAAACAAAAGATCATAGTTTTTTTTATTAATAAATATCTAGCGTCAGAAGTAATGGGTATAGATATAAAATGTGAGGGCGATTTCTCAATTGGAATATGCCAGTAAAGTGTAGATTTCCACATAAGGACAGATTTCAAAAAATCCTCCCTTTACAGAGGACTGAAATGTCCCCACACTTGATCCTTTCCTCCTTTGTGTACTGCATACTTTTCCCAGGATGGGGCTTTGCATTGCGATTGTGTTTAAAGAGTTTTATGAAAGCAGTCAATGCTGGAGAGCCTTAATAGACTGGGCTGTAAAGGGGAGAAGCCCCAGTCCTATGAAAATATCTGCATGGAGCTTATGCTTATAGGGGATCTTATAGGTGTTCTGTGTGTGTCCTGCAGTTTTGATCAATGGCAGTGGTATAATACAAAGACTGTTTACTTCTCTTTCTCTCATTTCTTTTTTTTTCTAAAAGATGGTAAAAATCCAGCGTATTCCAGGACCCAAAGAGCCAGCTGAACTGACATACTATACTCTGTACAACAGGAAGCCTTTGCTGGGTACTGCAGCTGCCAAAATATTGAGTACTGTTGACTCACAGCGAATGGCCTTGACACTAGGTTATGTCATTCAAGTTCAAGCCGATCGTAAGAATCCTTTTAAAATATTTCTGTTTTAGTCTTTTTCTTCCACTCTGAAAAAGAAGAAATATAGTTGCGGGAGTCTCTGTTGCTCACACAAGAAGAAAACATACACAAATTATGACATTGGTTAGCTGAGATTCTCAGACTGTAATATTTGAAATGCAGGAGGTGCAGTTACTTTCATACTTTCTTATGGAAAAATACCAACTTGCTTAATTTGGGGCACAGTATTTGTATTCTTTCTTTGTATTCTCCCAGGAATGTGTTTTATGTACACTCCGTTTTGCTTGCTATAATTTCTGTTACAGCAGAATGAAAAGTTCAGCACCAAGCACAGTAAGAGAAGATACCTACCCTCAGGAGCTTATAGCTGGGTTAGACAGACAAATAAAAGATATTTATCTTTCTCTTTCATAGGTGAGGGACTGAGCAAAATGAAAGATGGCTTTAAAATCTGTTCAAGTCCTGTTGCTCTAAATGAGGCATGGGTTTGAGTTATTCAGGGTCACACTGGAAATTGGTACCTAAGTTAAAATTTTAAACTAGGATTCCTAAGCTTCAGTCATTAGCCATAAAGTCATCCCTTCCTCTCCATTCTCTAGAAATAAAAATAAATTTTCAGCAATTGGTTGCTGTTAACACAACAGCAGTCTGTAATTAGAATTAACATTGGCTGATAAAATTAGTTCTTCTCTCCTTCTCCCAAGAAAATACAGCCCTTTAATTCCCAAACTATGTATTCAAAGTCAATAATTTAAAATTATACAAGTTCATTAAAAAGTGAAGCTTGAGCAGTTACTTAAACCTAGACATTGGCTTGGCTTTTTGGAGTTTTACAAAGCATACAGTTACTGTAACAATGTGTGCCAAGTTTGTACCTTTCCTAAATAAACCAACAAATTGCACTGGCTTTGCAAAAAATTGTGGATATACAAAGAAAATTCACTCAAGCTTTAAACAGATTTCCCACTAGCTTTCCTACCTGCAGCTGAACAAGATGATATTTATTTGAAGTCTGACTCTAAAAGATGCTAAGTGCCTTTGACAGTTAATAAGCTCAGTGACATTTAGAAGCAGTAGTCCCCTATGTAATGATGGAAATGCAATCACCTCTCCATGCCAGTGACCAGTAGCATATGAAAATAAATGGAGAAAGCACGGTGAACTCAACAAACTTATTTCATTTAAACAAAATACAGACTCAAAATGTATTGTCTGTTGCTTTTTTTTTGAAAGAAATGAAGTGAGAGAGCTATATTTGTGTTATGGAAAGTTTTTAGGTGCGTACAAGATGCTCATTAGGAGACTTAATTCTGATAAAATAGAATCCAAAATGTTTTTGCACCATCTCATTTCTGAAAAGTACCTTTTTTTCCTTGTATAATTATTAATATATCTGCAAATTGCTCTTTCCAGTTTTGTAATTTTCCCTGCAATGATAGAATTTTGACCTTAGATGCAACAGAATATTCCTAGAGGATGAGAGAAGCATTTTCTCATCCTCTCACTGATGCCAATAGCAGCTGCTGGTGTGTTTGGCTTGACTGTCTTTTAAAGAGTTGGGCCGATTGACCCTAGCTGAACTAGTAATTCTGTGGCACCAGGTAGGGACTCTCTACTTTTAACTCATGTGCTACCTTACTGTGGGCTTTTCTTACTTTTGAAAAGTAAGGACATGTTACTTGCACCTTTTTTTTGTTTGTTTGTTTTCTCTGTAAATAGCCATTTCAGTCGTATCTAATGTCTAGATTTTGAAGATTATAGCTGCTTTTGTAGCTGTCTGTAACTAATTGAGAAAAGAGAGCTCAAGGATATGTGAATTCAGCAATGCAAGCTGGTCTTGTTACTTAAGAAATCCAAAGATACTGCTAAGTTAGCAGCAATATTTTTATATTCATTGTTACATGGTGGCAATTGAAGACTGTGTTGGAAGCAATTGGAAAGCTTACTCAGTTAGAGAGAGAAATGCTAATGCTGTTCTGCAATTTTCTGTAGCTGTTGTGAAAAACCCACCCAACAACCTGTGGATCATTGCTGCAGTGCTTGCTCCCATTGCTGTGGTTACAGTTATCATCATTATCATTACGGCAGTTCTGTGCCGAAAAAACAAGAATGACTTCAAACCTGATACCATGATGAACCTGCCTCAGAGAGCTAAGGTGAGTGACTAGTCCGCTGATCAAGGCACTCCTTTTTTCTGAAGCTTTAATTCCACAGATTCTTTGCTAAATATACTTGAAGAGAGAACATCTGGATTTCAGAGTGTCATTGCTCACAGGTTGTATCTTATACTTCTGTACTCTGTACTTCTCTGTGCTGCCTCAGTGCTGAGTCTTCTTTTTTACTCAGGCTCTTCAAATTCCTTCAGAACTTGTTACTTACTGCGCAGAACAGTTGTTAAGCAGTGGCGTAAGGTGCTCAGCCACTAAAGCTGGGTGCTTCTCCTGAGCTCCATGTGACAAGTGGAGTTCTAGTCTTAATACTCATCTGGGTAATACTCATTCAGGAAAGCCATGCGTTTTTCATTTTTTCTTCCACCACTATTTCCCCTTTAGATGTTTTGAATTTTCTGACTCAATAGGGAATAGTGAGCGGATCCTCCCGCTCTGTTCAGCGCTGCTTAGGCCACCTCTGGAGAGCTGTGTCCAGTGCTGGGCTCCCCAGCAGCAGAGGCAGGGAGCCACAGAGAGAGTGCAGCCTGGGGCTTCGGCAAACCGAAGGGAGAAGGGTTTGCCTGCGAAACAGAGATGTGTAAATCTACTGATCCTTCCTCCTTCTGGTTGTCTTTACTCTTTTCTGTTGTCATGGGATTAAAATGGTAAAATTTTTCTTTGGCTTCTTGTTGCTATAGACAGTAGGATTTTTGTGATTTCAGCTCTGCTTGAACCAAAAAATGAGGATGGGGGGGAGAGTTGAGAGAAGGCAAAATTCATATGGCAGCTCTTTCCTCCTGATCTTAAGTTAGTAGCAGATGGGTGGGTGTAGCTAGTGGCAGTTGAAAGCATACATTTGTATCAACTGATCAAAAATAATACAAAAAAGATGGTTCCATTTCAGCTCTACTATGTGGATCCATTTTCCCTATGTAATTAAAACAGTATTAAAACTCGATTGGAAAAAGCAAAACAGGCAATATCACAAACAAAAATTAATACCACTGCAGTGATACCATGTACTGCCTCTTTGAAACCTCTAAAATGTGAATCATCCTGTAGTAGGAACCATCACAAATACCATGCACCACTTAATTCTTCATGTATGCCATCTTAGTCCTGGCTAAAGGACAAAGTGGGACTAATCTTTTACATTGCTTTGAGCTGTCAATCATTACTAACTGCTTTTTACCTGAAAAAAACAATGCAATTTAAGGCTACTGGCTGAAGACATAGCAGCCTGTATGGTTCTTTCTACAGCAGTCAAATTTTGACTTTTCCTTAGAAATCAGATTTAATGAGTCTATAGTAATAATCTGTCTATAATGTATGTGGTCAGGCTGAAACCTGTTCAGTCAGACTCTATTTGTGTGAGCAAACAGTGTAGTCAAAGAGAAGCTGGATGTGTTGAATAGAAACAACTGGGGTGAGCTCCTACCCTCCATACCCCAGTATATCCAGTACCCACCGTACTCATTTTGAGATATTTTAGTGCAGGCCGGCTCCGTTGCCCTGTAGCACTGTAATGCTGCAGGAGCACTTCAGAAGCACATTTTCCTTTTTAACTTCATCTGGAAGGAAAGCCATGAGCTCTGAGGTCACTCTACTGGGTGACCCAAAGCACAGGCAGTGGAGTTAATTTGGAGATTCATTTCAAAAATGCACTCCTGATCCAGACTGAAATGCTAAAATAGTTGCACCTTCAGATCTTTTTGATATATTTTTAGAATTCATAAGATCTAATTTAATTTTTTACGTAGAATGTAATGCATTTCCAAATGAAAGCAAATTTGATTATGGTTTAGTTTCACAGGAATGGTTCCAGCAAAAGGTTCAACCAACTCTATTTTAAGGTATATACTTATTTGTGGACTGTGGAAAATAAATTCTGCAGCAGGATGGGAATGGACTGGTTTAGTCATTCCTGATTTTAGGTTCTTGCCTTAAAATAATGATAAGAAATGTATTTTGGGAAGGTAATGAAATAAAGTCATCTTGAACTGTTTTGTTTTTAGTTCCAAAATGAGTGGCATTAGGAAGAGCAATAGCACTTGAGCTGTGGTTGCAACATTTCATGCAATTTGTCAGTACAAATAGCTGATGAGGACATACCTCCAACACATTTAAAATGAACATATTGTATTCCATGGCTTAGAAAAGTGCCTGAGATGGGTTAATGCTGAATCTCTCTGTAAACGGAGTTGCAGCAGAGTGATTTTTAGTTTAATAACAGAACTTGTTGTTGAGTTACCAGAGTAGTTCCCTGCGTCCCTTTGAATGCCTCCCGGGGGGTATACACAGGGAAGGAGACGCCAGGGGAGACCTTCCCCGCCAGTGGCCGTGAGGTGGCCGTGAGCCGCTTTTGTGGCCCACGGAGAGCGGAGCAGAGCTGCCTGCGCGCGCAGCCCCGGCGCTGCCGCCCTCCTCTGCAGCTGGCAGCGGCGCCGCCGCCTCCAAGGGCACGGGCAGCCTTGCTGGTTTTTTCAGCTGGCGCTCCATTTCTGAAAGCAGTGACGTGCCGGTGGGAGTTTGCCTTAATATTCTCTCAACAGTGTTTTTGCTGTGAGATACTGCTTTACTTGGTGGAAGTGGGTAGATGGTTCCTAATTCGCAGCGTGCTTTTTTAAAGGTTTTGCGCTCTGGTCACCTTCCCTTTCTTTTAGCACATGAGCAAATAAGCTTGCAGGTAAACAGCAATGTGATCTGCAGTCTGAGTCCCTCAAGCAAAAGCAAACACTGCATGCCGTGAGAAAAATACACGATCAATTTGATAAAAGACGTGAGAGAAAAAAAAGAGCAGAGAAACTGTGTGTATATGGATAAATATAGAGAAGGGGACTGATCAGCCTTTTTTTTTTCTTTTTTTTTTTTTTTGAGATATTGGTGTCTTTTCCATAGTGCCAGAAAGCACTGCCTGTATTCATTCTGCCCATTTCCTGGCAGTGTGCTGTAGGGGTCAGTCAGAATTTGGGAAGCAGCGTTAAACCCGCAGTGCTGGCTGCTCGGGCACTGCGGCCTCGCGGCCCCAGCCACCGCGGTGCCTGCTCACGCCTTGGCCTTGCCAGCTGCCCTTAGGGGGTAAAGCCACCAGATGGTCCTGCGGCCTTTTGCTGAGCAGAGCTCTGAGATCAAAGTTTATTTAACACAGTGTGCCTGCTGGCGAGATGGCTTTTGCAGCTCTTCCTTTAATGCAGTCGATTCCTAGACGTGGTGGTAAGTAAAAACTCAGATTAAAAAAATACTTCGTTTTGCTTTTTGGCATGTGAGAGCTGCAACTCAGCAGAGTTTGTCGTGTTCTCATGCTTGTGGAATTTTGCTTCTCTTTTCTTTTATTCTTTTAAATAAGATGGGAAGTATATGTTGCAACTTGGTTTTCCGTTTTTGGAAGGACAGAGGAATACCTGCCTTAAATCTGCTTTTCTCTTCTGTCTCCTTGAGTAATGGCTCAATGGCTCACCTTGAGGTGGCTTTACTAGTGTTTGATGTAGTTAATGATGTTTAAGAACATGATTCCCGTTAGAAATATTAGCGTCGAGGGTGGCAGGCAGGAGAGCTCTTCCTCGCTGCTGTGGGGAGATGGCTGCGGGTGCCGCACGGGCATTTCTGGGGTGGGGAAAAGTCCCATCCTTGCAGCAGGGCAAAAAGTTCTGTCCTTGTAGTGCCTGGCGACATCTGCTCTGCCAGAGCAGCTCTGTCCAGTCTGCAGCTCCTCAGTGTATCGGAGCAGCTTAGCAGGGGAGAGCTGAGGAGCTTCAGCGCAGGAGAAGCCATCCGGCTTGGTCTGAGCAGGAGCCTGGGAATGTGATGTAGGGAATGTGTAGAGTGCACTTTAAAAGAAAATAAAAGATCCACGTTTTTCAGACTGCCTATGAAATGTAACTATATTTGTAGCTACAGATCAGATTTATTTAGTAAGGGACAGAACAGGAGGAAGAGTTTTTGTTTTTTTTTTTTTTTAGAACCCTCCTTTTTGTTTATTTTTATTTATTTATTTTTTTCTCCTGTGGATAGAGCAAAATTTTGATCTGGCTATTTATTTATAGAGCTAAAAATTGAATAACATGACAGGAATCTGAAGGACAGTATTTGGTTTTTAGGGGTCTAATTTGGATGTGTTTCCTGAAATGTCTTTCTGGCACCATTGCTCACCTTCTACTGTGTTTTTTTAGCATTCTTTCAACAGCCTGTATTTCAGGAAGGACACCCTTCTCTGCTTTGGTAAATTAACGGGTTTTAGTGAAGCAAGAACTCCTACAGTTTTATGTTACATGTTTTTTCTAGAGGTGGTCAGGATTTATTTATTTGTTTGGACTGAAAACGCAGTTTGGAAAGTCAAGCTTTGCTTAAATGATTCAATTATTCCGTAAGGAGGCTCCATCGCTGGGGGGCTGCGGTACCTGGAAAGCACCGGGTGGGTCTGCGCTGGGGAGGGAGAGCTGGGCTGTGGGGCAGGCGATGCCGGGGGCTCTGCCTAATGCCCCTTCCCGAGGGAAGTGTGGGAAATGGATGGGAACCTTCCCAGAGGGGAGATGACTAAGCAGAGTTAGGTAATTTCACTCCTCTGAAAGTGATCCTTTTCTGGGGAATTCTTCCCATGCAACTTCTGTTCTTGCCTGTTTTACTTTGTCTTGATTTGGAATAAATCAGCACTGCCCTTTTTGGAAGCAAATGATTTTTTCATGGAGAAAGACGTCTGTTTTCTGTATGGTTGTATCTTTCTCCTCATTAACTTTTCTTTATGTGAAATATTGAATTGTCTGTGAGGGGAATTTCTGGGTGTTTTAAGGGAAGGGAGAAAGGTTAGCCAAGATCAATTTTATACTAATTAGTCAAGTTTAAAGTATGTAGAATGGAGATTTCATCAGAGCATTGCTTTGTTGCTGACTATTCTTATTACAGTCTACAACGTTTTGGCTGTGGCTTATGTAAGTAAAAAGTTAAGAGGGAATAATGGAAATTCTATATTACCGTGAGATGCATGTTGGATTTTTTTTTTCACGCTTTTTCTTTTGCAGCCAGTGCAAGGCTTTGACTATGCCAAGCAACATTTAGGTCAGCAGGGAGCCGAAGATGAGGTTTTACCTGTAACTCAAGAAACTGTCGTACTTCCACTTCCTGTTAGAGATGCTCCTGCCTCCCAGGAGAGAGAAATCACTCAAGATGGGAGCACCATTAAAACTGCCCAGTCCAACGAAACAAGGAAAAGGTATGGAAAGAGGCATCTCAGCAGAGGGATGGGATGGGGTGCGTGCTTCTGGTTGCCTACAAAGAAAAGTACAGGGTTTGGCACCCAGACTGTGTATGTGGCAGATGGCTTCTCCTCAGATATTCTTGGCATAATGTTGATCCGCTCTGGATGTGTAAGATTGCTGAAAAATATAGAATAAAATAGAGGAAGGCTTTGCAGTTCATGTGTATAAAGGCGAGAGATGGGAAGGGGCTCTCATATGCACATGGCCTTTGTACAAGCGATGACTGAACTGAACACTGGGTGTCAAGCATGAGCATAGACCATTTCTGAGATGAACCGAAAGACAGGAGTTCAGCCCGTCTAGCCGACATAGCTGCAGTGACAGCATGCCTCACTCGAGGATCCATCATGTCCTCAGAGCAGGAAGGTGAGGCATTACAGTCCATATACACTAAACTTCTTGTCCCCATCAGAGTCTTTCAGTGGAAGATTACCGTTACACCAGCTGAAGGTGCTGGTGCTGTGCTACTACAGGGTAAGTCTTTGAGGGAGCTAGCCTTTAAAATGGATGCACACAAAAATGTACATCAGCCTGTTAATTCTCTAATAAAAGTGAGTAAGCACTTCACTTGGTTATGCCCTGGATGAGGGCATGAATTCCCCTGTACTTAACCTGCACATTCAAAAACAAGTTTTGATTAACAAACTTTATTCAGGAAAGGAATCAACAGAAAAGTTTATAATGAGAATAAATGTGTTGAACCTGTGGCACTTCTGTGGCACCTTCCAAGCAAAAGGTATCTAAATAGGTCCTTTCTATGGCAATGGTTGTGCCTTCTGCAGAGTGACTGCTTGAGCAAGTGTGAATAAGCAGAATTTTGTTCTTTTGGCATTCCCACGAGGTGTGGCCAGGAGATGGAAAGCGATGGTTTCAGAAGATGACAAAACATTTCATGACCTTTTTGTATTTGCTATTTCATCCAGGCTATTTTGCAGCCTCAAAAGGTCAATTTAAATCATACTGCCATGAAGCAGCTGGTATCTGATCAGATATCTCCTCTGATATTATCCCCGAAGGAAACTTCACAGTTAATAGATGCGATGGTCACTTTAAAAAGATGAGACTGGAGGCAACAGAAGTCATTCTGTGAACTGTCCATACTTGTTTGTTTTCCCTGTTCTCAAGCAAGTTAATATTAAAGAGAATTTGACAGGAAATCACCAAGCTGAACAAAGGCTGGTTGCATATGGAGTTCTTCTAAGGGCCTATAGTTTAAAAGAGCCTGTGTCAAATCACATATATGTATGTATGTATTTACTTACATACACACACAGGCTGTCTTCAAAAGAGGGTCTTTGAGAATTGCTCTCCCTCAGCTCTCCCTGCCTGTTCTGACCACAGTAAATGCCCAGAGAAGACCATGTATATTTTTCTCAGATGCAGCCTCCTTGCGTTGTCCTTTATTTGACCACGACAGTTCAGAATAATTGATTTCAGATAGATGCATGCATAAGTATATGGATTCTTTAGCTTTTTTCCAGTTCTGTTGTGGCCAGTGAGCAACTAGGAGCAACATGGTGTACCACACCATGTGGTGCAGTGGCACCAAATTTAACGTGTTTCTGCTTTGGCCTGCTTTTCCCAGCTGGTGCAGTAGGCTAGAATGAGCTACTCCTGCAAAGGAAGGAACGGGGGCTCCCGGAGCAGCCCCCGCTTGCCCTTCCTGCCCTCGCGGGGCTGGAGCCCTCGCAGCGTTTCTGCTCCGACCTCCCTCCTCTGTGGCACAGATCCGTTTCTGTGCCACGAACAGGACAGTCAGTGGCCAAGGAAAACAGGACCTTTCAGTAAGTCCTTTCAGGTGTTATATGCAGAGAAAAAAGGAAAATTTTCTTATCACAGTGAGTGTGTGTATATATAAAGTGGGTAAATTTTGCATTGTGACTGACAAAGTAGTTCAGTGCAAATGCAAGCTAGATAATTGAAGAAAACGCTAGGAAATTAGTATAGCCATCTTTATAAACTAAATGTGTGCTTTATTTTATCTGTATAAACGATGCTGAACTAATATTATTTTGCCCTTTGCAATGCTTCTGCTGTTGTGGGTATTGTGTAAGAGAAGCAAATGACGCCCATCAGCCCTGAACCAGTTGGAAAGTACTATTTGCATCCTGGCGCTCTGCTCCCGCTTTTACTCTCTTTCCATTATGCAGTTTATTTTCTCTCTCCTTTTGGTACAGAATCAGACTTGAAAACTCAGTGATGCAAACGGTACAAATGAAATAACCTTGAAATGAGGTTTTTGCAGAAGAACTTACAGTCTCCTTGTTGCCATGGTTACTTGCAGCCGGTCGCCGAGCCAGGACGGCTCCGTGGGCACCAGCGCGTCGGGAAAGCCCAGCTCCGGCCGCAGCTCCCCGCAGAAAGTAGCGGCCCCGCAAAAAGCCACCAAAGACGAAGGCAGGAAAAGAAATGGTGAGAAGCTTTTCCTCATGGAAGCTGCTGGCAGCGGCTCCTGGAGCAGTACCCACACGGGCACCTGCTGTGTTGAAACCATCTTCCCAGGCCTTTAACAGTCTTTCAGGCATTTCTTGTTCGCAGCTTTTTTTTATTTTTAATTTTTTCCTCTATTGCTATAACGATTCATCAAACTCACACTGTGATGCTTACTCTTTGTGTGTGGGCCTTTGCAAGTTTTCCCATTTTTTTCCTTTTTTTTTTAAATTTTATTTTTAGCAGTAATGAAGACATGCTGCTTAGTAGGCAGAGTGGGTTTACATTTTTTTTTCTGTTTCTGTTAGAGCCGTAGGATGTTCATTTCCATTACTGCTGTTGCTAAGCTGGCCCAGATCTGATGAAGATGAATTAATTAGGTAAAAACTGATTTGAAAAGGTGTGAGATTTCTAGAGATTTGACTTTTTTATCCTCCTTTTCATGCATTTTATTACTAACACTTTTAGTGAGAGCTTTTCCTACTGCACATAGGATGTTGCTTACAAATCCTTTGTTGATGATCACCTTCTGACTTGGGATTTATCAAGAACGTCTGATAAGAGAGTGATTCTCTTCCCTTTCTTCCTTGCTTTTCTGTTTTCTTTCCCTCTGCTTCTCACAATTCCTCCTGAATTAGAGCTTTGCTTCAAAGGCCAGATTTTGCTCATGAATAGGAAATACTGGTTGAACCAGAGATTACTTCTGTTTGAAGGCAATTAAGCTGTGTGTGGCCTCATCAAATTCTATCATGAACTTTAGTTCTCTTGGTCTTTAACTATTCTTTCTTAAAAATATTGTAGTTCGGAAGGAAAGATTCAGATAAACAGAGAATCTTAGTGGAGTTCTCTTCTCCTTTTTGTACCCTGAAATGATTCTTTGGAGCTATGTGTACCTAAGAGCTTATAAAGTTGAAATTAAAAGACGAAAGTAAAAATACACATAAATTTTATCACTGAGCTTATGTCTTGTCCCAGTGCTATGGTTTCAAACAAGACATTGTAATCCCTGGTATTCTGGGCTTTTTGCAGCGCTTTATCTTTATCCAGGTGATTAACATCAGTTGCCTGTTTTGGCCATTTGTCCTTCCAGTTTAAGAAAGATGCTGTTTTTCTCTTAGCTGCTCATCTAAATCTGCTCCAGCCCTCCAGCATGATTGTGGGCTGACATCTCAAATACATGTGTCAGCAAAAGAAATAGCAAATTTTCTTCTCTGAAAAGCAGCATCTTAAAATTGGAATGAGTCCCTTGCTGGTCACGTGCTCGATCTGGGGACTCCAAGTTCGAACGGCTCATTAGTTGCCATAGTTACCAACCAATTTTAGATTCTGCTCCGCACTGACATTTAGTTCCACAGAAAAATGATAGCACTGGATGTTAACTCCATAGATAAACTCCGTGTGGCTTTTAGCAAAATGGACTCCGCACGGAGTGTGTCAGCCCTGAAAGCGAACAGTGCGAAACCTCGCAGGCTGACACACCTGGCTGAAGACCTTGTGGTCTGCCAGATCAGGAAGGTTCTTTAGCTGAGCCTGATTTCTGAAGGAAACAAAGCTAAAATCCCGTTATATTACAATACTGGTAGTCTGGAAGGTAATTTCATTTTTTTCCTTTTGTTTTTCTTTGCAAAGCATCTGTTCAAGCTTTAGTAGGAAGTTTGCTTTTCAAAGTTGAGTAGTTGTGCTTATATTTATTTTGGACACTTACGAAAACAATTAACTTCTGTCTGTAATACAACTAGGTTGTGATACAGAAGAGTGGCCCACCAGTTTTTAAACCGATGGGGCAGTTCAGCAACAGAGTGAGCTTTTTACAATTTCTGAAGGGTCTGTAGTGACTCAGTGCTCCAAATGAAAATGCAACTTGGCAACAGTTACTGAATCCAGGAGCAGCACTGTAGCAACCTGCTTTTATAGAGAATCTGCCGTATTTTAGAAAACCTCTAGGGTTCTTCATTTGCCTTTTCTATCTTAGTTAGGGTAAACTACAGGTTAGATTAGAATGAAATTCATCTTGCCAGATTTTGGTCTCTTGAAGTTGGATGTTTAATCTTAATCTAACCAGGTGGGCTCTCTAGTTACTCCAGAGGGAGATAGCTGAGGGGGATAAATGTATCAGAGGTACTCACCGTCCCGCTTTCAGTATGGAAAGAGCCTGGATAGCTACATCAGAGCCCATGAGTTTTAAGATGATGCCCTTTTGTTATGTCTGTGTCTCCAAAAGGCTGGCAAATGAAAGAAGGGTTTATGAAGGGTAGGGAGTAGTCTGTTCTTACCATTCTTCATTCCCTCATCATGAAGTATCGTTGCTTAACTTGCCTTAGAAAGGGTGTTAGCTTGTTTTGGGATCATCTTTTTGCTCTTTATCCTCTCTTCTTAAACTCTTAGGCTTTTCCAGGGGCCTTTCCTGACATTCAACCATACAAAAAAGAAATTCTGAAATCCCTCTTCCCTTTGGGCTTCCTGGATGATTTTATATTTTGATTCTCTTCTACCCATAGATTTTCAGCTTGTGTGACACCAGCTAACATTTCCCCCCAACCTTTTCTGTTCCTTCCCCTGACTTTGTGGGATATCAAGTGCTGTGACCCTGCTAGCATCCTGCTCATGACAGATATAACCAGTGCCATTTTCCACTGCTTTCTGCACCTGCTTTTAGTTTGCAAGAGGCAACCAGGTGTTATAATCTGTTCTGTGAACTTCTGTGAACGCTTCTTCACACTCTATGAAAGCAAGCACTGCACCCGTCTCTCCCAGGAGAGAGAATGAGAGAGCCAACAACATGTCTGAGTTGTCAACACTGAGTGACTTGGGCCATATTCAGTTGCTACATTCACAAGCACAGTAGAACAACTTGAATAGCATAAGAGCCGTTTCTTTGATGTTTTAAAATTCCTCGTTCTTTTTTGCAGGTAAGTATTTCAATCTTTCTTTTCTTCTTTCCAACATACTATAATTTGCAGAGAGATGAGGAGAGTGAAAAGATGAGAGAAATCCTGGGTATCCTTCATTTTGGGATCTTAGCCTGACAGAAGCATAGTTTTGGGTTCTTTTTTTTTTTTTTTTTTTTTTTTTTTTTTTTTTTTTTTTTTTT
>JASSRY010000379.1:5127775-5147970 GCA_032466555.1 Tinamus major | reverse complement strand
TCTCTCCTCATTTCCTTTTCCGAAGGAGCCGCAGGCGCCCGCGTGCCTCGTGTGAACAAGCGGCGGGCATGCACGCGGTGCGCGGCCAGCCCTGCCTTCTGGAAGGTTCCTGTGAGGAGGCGGGCGCTCTGCCTCGCGGCCCTGCTGCCCGTCCTGCCGCGAGCTTTGGGCTTTGAGTCCCTGTGGAGGTGAATGCCCCTTTATTTTTATTGCTTATTTTATTTTTAAGCAGGTCTACAGGCATTAATTACCCCACGACTGACAGCGCTTTAAAAAGTGGTAGGAGTAATAGTTCAGGGTTTCATTTTCATGTGCCCTGTTGAGACCAATCTCAACAGAAGAGTCGAAACATTGCAATATATGCAATGTGCCTACATCGGTAAATATTTAGTGTTTTACAGTGTTTTTCCATCTCCGCTTTTTTTTTTCTCTCCCCCCCCCTTTTTTTTTGTCCCTCCCCTGCTTCCTCCTCCCCTTTTTCTTTTCTCCCCTCTTCTGTGATATGAAGATCAGAGTTTTGAGACAGAAACAGTACACATGTACTTGGTAGGTCAACAGTTGCAGTACAGATAATAACTCTACAGAGGGAGTAATAGACATGCCTTGGTGGTGTGATAGAGCCAATGGTTAGACACGGAGATACTACCACAGTATTTGGATAGGCTAACTTATTCAGGCTATAACAATTCCTATGTTATTAGCTATCAGCTAGCTTGTTTTACTGAGTGTATATTGGTTGCAGTTTATAATCTCAGGAGTTTATTAGTGATACTGAACTCAGAAATAGTCTTCTCTCTTTCCTGCTGAGTGTCTTCTGCACTGGATTTATTGTGTGTCTACAATACCAGTCAATATGCAGGGGACTTTTTATAAAGTTTCAGAGCACTATGGCAGCGCATTTAAAATCAGCGGTGAGGAACTAATTAACAATTACATGACTTGAAAGAAGTGCTAATTAAAACATTTTTAAGAGGTGAGTTTTCAATTGGAGGAAAACATTAGCCAGAGACTTACTGCCCAAGCTAGGAATGCAAAAAAGACTGGCTGCACAAGGCATAAATTTTTCATTTTCTCTTTAGGTAAGTCAGCTAACTCGTTATTTCTATGCCTTGTGTCTGGCAAAGCTCAGTTCTGCTGAGCATTAAGACAGAGATCTGGGTTTGGTGCTAGTTTACGCATACATGAAAAAGTATCACAGGAGACAAGGTTGTGCTGAGGGCAGAGTTCGCCATGTAGAAAATCCGAGTGAGCCCCTTCCATCCCGGGGGGGCGGTAATGGAGCTCATGAATAACCGTAAGGCAGCCTCGCACCTTGCTCCTGACTCTTGTCCTGTCCTCCCGACTCCGTTTCAAATTCCAGCTGCAGAACCACTCCATCTGGGCTCAAAAAACAATAAATATTATTTAGTAATATTGCTGCAAAATATATTAGTCTAATGTGCAAATATAAGCAGATTATACAATTGTATGCATACAGATAAGAATTGCTTTGAATAATTATAGTAGCTATTTAAGTTGGATAAAATTTAAGCAGCATTTAAACATGAATGCTTAAATATTTTCATAGATGACTCAATCGGAAGCATATTTTATACAACTTTTGATACGTTTTTGTTTGGCATGAGCTATGTTGTTTGCTTTATCTTCCAAAGAAATGTCAAGTTGACATTAAAGGAGAAAACTGGGAAAGTGTTCTGGATAAAAGGAGCGTTTTGTCTTAGTGAGGTCCATGCATTTATGCATTGTGAACACAAATTGGTACATGAATATATATTTGGCAAATGTATACTTTATGAAGGCCAAAGGCTAGCTTGTCCCTGGTTGCTGTGTCACGTAAATACGGTACTTGATAAACTTTGCCATTGTTTGTTTCTGTTTGAAAATTGGGTTTATTGGATGCAGTCCTTGGTGAAATTCCTGTTAGCAGCTCACGTGAAAAGCTTTGCAAAGGAAGTTGTTCGTGGTACAGCATAGTTAATTAGGTTGGTTCTATAAAATGACACCTTTTTTTTTTTTTTTTTTTTTTTTTTTTTCCTCCAATCTGTTTACACATGCTGTGACTGGGAGCACACTTTCAAGGTCATATTCAGTGGAAATGCATAGAGTGTGAGCTTGCCTTAGTATTTTGTTCAGAGCAGTAGTTTGGGTTTGTTTGTTTGTTTTGTTTTTTAAAGCAAATCCCAGGATATAAAGTTTTTGTGTGTGTTGGTTTGGAATACAAAATATTTCTGTCCATGCAAAATAGGTTCCTTTCAGGGGAGATTAAACTGGAAGACAAACTCCAGTGTACACCGAATGTCCTTTCAGACCCTAGCTATAAAGACAGAGTCTGAACGAACAAAACAGGCTAGGGCACAATGAAATCCTCCAGCACATAGTAAGTGCATAGTACATAGAGGCCTCCTGAGTTCATGGAGAGCTCCAAAGAAGCCTTGAAACCCTAAATGAAGGATCACACAGGGTGGCCATATGAATATACACAGTCACATCCCTTTGGGATATGCATCTATGCCTCGTGCTAAGTCATCTCCCTTTTTTTTTTTTTTTTTTTTTTTTAAACCCTTCTTTTTACCCGTACCACTCTTGTTGCTGTTGCCTTTGCTGCACCCTTACGTATTTTATCTCTATTTTTATTATTCCCTCTCTGCATTGCGATGATGATGCAATCTGTAGAGCTCAGAATTTACTAGACGGCATCTATGTGAAGCCTCCCAAATTCAGATGCATTTTACTGTGAATGTGTGTATGCTCTGAACTCATTTCAAATATGCATTAGCAGAAAAAGCCTTTGTATATGTCTATAACATTTGCTTTTTTTTTTAGCAGCTTTCACTATGCTTAGGGCCTATGCAGTGTACTAAAAGCTTGTTTTGTTGTTAAGGGTCAGAGCTGCATGAGATATATCTTCAGAAACATGTAAGTATTGTTGGCATATGAAATGAGCTTTTATCCGTTCTTACCCATAGTTTGTTTTAGAGTAAAAGACGGGCTTCAGTTATCCTCAGGATCAGGATTGCAGCAGTTTGGAGATATAGATGGTTTCTAATTATAGCAGCCTTGAGATGCGAATGTCGCTGAGTCGCTAATAATTTTCTTCAGAGCTGCAGCCCCTCCTATCAAGAATTGTGAAATCAGATTGGCGAGTACAATCTGCTCTACTTACGTTAACTGCTTAGAGTAATGGGGACCAGTTCATGCCAAACATAAAAGCGCGCTGATTGCAGTGAAGCTGTGGTATGATGGTACATTGAGTTTCATTAAAAAGCATTTTGCTCGCGCAGCCTGGCTGATTCAGAGCAGAGAGGCCTTTCAGCGGTTCCCGTGCAACGTGCCTCTGCTCATCGCTGCGAGCACTGCGCGCTGCCCGATGGAAGCTCTGCCGAAGGTAGTGTTTCCTCTGATGCTGCGTGAGACTGATTCTTTAAGTGTATAAACAAGAGCCATATTTTATGAAAAGGAATAGCAGGTGGCATATATTGACCAATTATTTAACTTTCTTGTCTTACTTTAAATAGCTTAAACTAGATGAATCTTAGAAACAACTGGGCGATTGTTTACCTTTGAGAAAAACCATGACTGTACGTTTTAGCTGTGTCATTAGGTTTTTGAGAAGATCATGGTCTGTCTTGGAATTTCTTTCTTTTTTCTCTCTGTAAAATGCATGCATTTAAGTATTTGAAAGACTTGTGGACTCTGGTGTATTGCGCTTTTAATGGGTTCTCTGCGGTTGCCACTTCAGCTGTGGTGACCTCTTTGCCTCCACCAGGACATAACTGGGCAGGTATAATCTATTCATTCAGTGTGGTTCAGACACTACTTGTATTTCCTGTAAAGGCATCATCATATTCAAAAATGCAGGTCACATGAAGTGATAAGCATCCCTCTCAGAAGCACTAATGCCAGTGAAATGGCTTTCCTGTTGTCATGTGCAATGATCACTTCTGACAAACAGCTGAGACAGCTTGGGATCTGTAGCTGTTACAGTGCTGTGCAGAGAGCTGGGATAAAGCACAGCTCCAGCAGATCTGGAAATTCAATGATAGAAAATCCACAGGGTCAGCTGGAAGGAGCTAATCCATCACTGAAACTGGACCAGAGCTGAAAAGAGGTAGGAAGCGTCTTGTTAGAATAAGACAACTGAATTAGAAAGGAAGCCTAGAAGGAATCCCACAGTTTGTTACATGGAAATGACTTGTTTTTTTGTTATCTAGCTGAAAATTTTAACACTTAATCTGAAAAGAGTTCAAAACTCCTAAAGGGGCTTGATGTGGGATTTTCTTGCCCTGCTTTTATCTTTGGGTAAAAAGTGTTTTCATGAAGTGTAAGCATTATTTCTAAGGCTTTTCAATACTCATTCAGCTCCTTTTCTGTGTGTCTTCTGCTGCCTATTGGAAAAGCACTTGTTTGGCCTTTTCTTCATCCTCAAATGACTCTATTATTCAAGTCCATGTATGCTATGACAGAATCAATGGGAAGAGCTTCCTATTAATTCTGAGGCACCTCTGATGTCTTCTTACTCTCAGTCCTAAATTGTTGCAGGAATGCAAAGGGGCACCTACCTTAGGCATGTTTTTAAGATGGAGGGGTGCAGATACAGCGAAGACTTGCTGATGACATCGCCTGCTCCCAAATATATTAAGAAATGCACTTGTCTATGAAAATGACCTATATGAACAGAGAGGACAAGAAGAAGAAACATATGAAGAAGTGTTCTCCTACCTCCCAGCAGTAAATGAGCAGGATCTAGAGAGGGAATGTTATGGCTGTCACATACGGGTATCTTCCCTGGTCTTACAGTGGAGTACTGTAACAGTGGGCTGTTTGCTGAGCAGGTCTGGAAGAAATTGTCTCACGGCAGCAAAAAGAAAGCTGGAAAATCCAAATGTGGGTGGAATACAATATGAGGCACCTGCATCATTAATACTGCATTAGCAATAGCTAATTTTTTGCTTCACTGTTTCTTCAAAACGTCCTTTACTGGATGGTCATAAATTTATGACACCTGAGGCATATTTCCCTCCTTTGTTTTTGATGAAGTTCAAATTAAGAGTGCTAAAAAGCATCCTAAAATAAATCAACCTAACAAGCCGGTGACTCAGTATTATTTTAGGGTAATGGCTTAAAAGAGTTTATTTTCTTTACAGCCCACATGAAAGTCATTTTAAAAGAATTCTTTGAACGAGTTACAGTGAAACAGTTTCCGCACTAGAATGCTGGCTGGATTCCAGCTAGATTCTCCTCGCTCTGGTGCTGTGCAAGTGAACATACTTCTTCCTGCTTCAGTGAAATACCTGGGAATTATGCTAGTTAAGATAATATCCAAACTTGTCCACTTATGATTCATTGATACATATTAGTTATTTGATGACATTCTACCATCGATCTCATAGAGTCAGAGGACTTGGATGTGTAAAAATACCTTGCACTTAGATGCCATGTTCAAACTTCAGAGCAGCCGTGCAGTCCTTTTGGTAAACGCTTGCCTCTTGTATTATGCTACAGCTCACTGAAAATGTTCGTAAAGCAGTGTAATGTAACAAGTCATATCCAACATAAACAGATGATATGCATCATAAATGAAATAGGATGCATCTGGAAAATGGTGTAATGAAAATAAACGTATGATTTCAGCAGATTGGGCATTTCCAATTAGCCTCAAATAGTTCATTTTAATGGATAAGTACATCTGCCTAACTGTGTAGTGCTTTTGTGCCTGTTTATGACAGTTGTTCTTTCCTTTTATTGCCAGCAGATGTCTCTCTTGAATATTGCATAGCATCACAACTAATGCTCTTAACTGTGATTTAAGGTCCCTGTGTAGGTCATACAGCCGCTAAGTACCTCATTCGAGCTGGTTCCCAATTAACTGAAACTCTCTTCTGCATTGTGCAGCAATGCGGCTTTGCACATAGACTGGAAATATATTGAGTTAATGATATCCAAGAATGAATATGTATAGATGTCATCAAAACGTGCGTCAGCTCCAAGCTTAAAAAAATAATAGAATGAGACACTGCAGGAAAGACAATCTGAGAAGTTCCTAATTTGATTTTACTGGTGAAGAATATATTTTTTACAAATTGTGAGAACTGCAACAAGGCTTGAATAATGAGCAAGAAAAAATGCTTATCAATAACTTAGGTAAAGCTTTGTTTGGCATAACTGTGAAATTACTCATGTGCCATTTTAGATCCCATTTTATAGTTTGTATTCTGAGCTGGAATAAAAAAGTAATCTAAGTAGGGGTGGCAAATGGGTAATATGTTCTACATTTTACCCTTACTGGTTTTGAAGTAACCAGTAGTAACCAGAAGATCTAGTCTGCTACCTGTCATTAATGTTCAGCGTGGAGAGGTTTTTCTGTTAAAATATGCACTTGCGATGATTTGCAGTGGTAATGTGGACTTTGAGGTGTGGCTTGAGCTGGATGGAGTAAGGATAGGACTGGATTTGGGTAAGTTTAGTGTACAGTATTGTGGAGACATTATGGGGGATTGCTGGAGTAGGAAACGAACTTGTTATTAGATCAAAGCTGTGGAATTTGGGGGCAGGAAACTGTATGGTATGTAGCAAAGATGTTTGCAAGCTTGGAAGTAGGGCTGAGGAGCTTAACTTGTCATGTAATTGCTAACAGAAGAGGTGAAATGCTGCTGAAGTACTGATGGCAGAATCTGGCACACTGAAAAGGTATGGGTATATAGTAGAAATCCAGAGAGAGAAAGAGGGATGTTACTGTGGGGACTAACTAGCTATGGAATAAAATTTGACACATAAATGAGGAAATGAATTAGTTATTGAATGTTGGAAAAGAATGGAAAAGATCTGATGATGAGGAACAAAATAGACATGGATTTACTGGGAGCCCTCTCCCTATGAGCATAGCCTGGTCCATCGGCCTGTTTCTTAGGTGAGGCTTTCCAAAAAGGATAAGAAGCTTCAGGAGTGGACGTGGGTACTCAATAGTAAAAATGGGAAAACGGAAAGATTCCAATTTTGACATACTGAATGTAAATAGAGGTGCTGTGTCCAAGCAGGCATATGCAGTGTTAGCACCTTAGACATACGCATTGAAATGCAAACACATTTTCCACACAGCTCGTTCAAGTAATGACTGAGGTGAGTGGAGGCTGTGAGAGCAGATTAACTTGTCTACCAGCTGAGCCAAGCCCTTTGCCCCCACTGGATGCTCTTCAGCTGCACCACGAGTAGAGTGCTGGTGTGGAAGGTCTAGTCTACTACCCGGCATTGATGTTCAGCATGGAGAGATTTTCCTGTTAAAATACACACTTGCAGTGAATCATTTCAAAATGGATTCTCACAGAATCCCCAAAGAAACATGCTATGCAATTTTTAAAGTCTTTTCTTAATCCAGATCCTTTAGGAAACTGTGACATATCTCCAAAAGGATACTTCGGAAATGCCACTGCTAGGAATAAATTCTTTCATTATGGTTTGTATTACTTTCCAACTTCTTTTATTTTTCTTTATGAAAAGCTATTTCTCTTTCACTGCGAGAGTGTTGCTGTGGGAAATACGTATCTGATAACAACAGATTGCACATAGGGTTGTTTCAAGGGTATGTATTGTATAGTTTCTGAGGACGCAGCTTCCATTATTGGGAAAACTGAAGTTCTCCTTTGTAATGAACCATACAATGTAAGAACAAAGAGGCCCTTGATAAGTTTGTAACAAAGGAAAGAGTCCTATTTCCAAGTCCATTTATGAGTTTAGAATTCTAGATACGTAGAAGGAACAGAAATACTTGGATAGCAAATTAAAAATGATGGGAAATGCTGGCTTTGTGATTTCTTTGCATATGGCTTTGCACGTGTCAGCTCTAGAGCTACCCTTAGGAGTCCAACCTTTTGAGGCCATGTGAGGAGGAAGGGGTTTCTCTGCGCCTTCCTGCTGCCCCACAGCCTTGTGGAAACAACGTAGCAGCTCTCAGTGGCTTAGCACAGGTGGCTGTTGTGCACAGCTAGCCAGACCTTGCTGCAGCTCCCAAGGTGGCACTCAGCACTGCCAGGGGCATTTTGCTGAGAGGAAAGGATAAGTAATTGCTCTTGAGGAATTGATGTTCAACTACTGATCACACCGCTAACATTAATTTACTGCATAGCCATACTTTACTGGCAAGGATTTGGAAAGAGCTACAGAAAGATAAATGCGTCAAAATTATCTTCTTTTTTATGTAACTGCACTCTCTTAAAATAAATCTTGTTCTCCAGCTACTTTTTTTTTCTAGGTAAATAACTGCTGGAAAATAGTATAAAAACCTCATTTAAGGTGAAGTGCCTGATAAAATCAGTGTTAAAATACTTAACGTATTTTAGGCTTATGGGTTTATTCAGTTAATAAGTCAGTTTAATACTGATTGACTTTAGGAACCAGCATGTTTTTCACCATATGAGAAACTGTTTTTCTTTTATATTTCATTTATCTTCAAAACCGTTTCTCTTTTTATAGACACTTTCTATTTGATTATTTTGCAATGCCACAGTACATATTTTGGTTTAAATTCATGGAAAAATACCAAGTTAAAATAAACTTACAAGCATTTTAAAAGAGCTTATATATATTCACACTATGTATATTAATAAGCTTTTTAATGAAATATTTTTACATGAATGATGCAATTGAAAAGATAGAGATTTTAATCTTCTGTCAAGTCTATTCTCTAATATCTAAAATTTGCATTTAAATTATTCGATAGTGTAATAGAAGTGTGATTAAAAAAACAAAAGGCAAGAAAGTGCAAGCAAAGAGTTGTTCAAGGGTTCACTTGCATTGAGATCGATCAGACAACTTTTTCTTTGACCTTCCTCTCTGTGCATTTCTTTGCTACTACATTATTTCCATATATTTTTTGTCAGTGTACATGAATTTTAGTGTACTCCAGTAACCGTTGCCTCAATTCTGCCAAACTTTGCTGCAGTCACAATTATTCATCCAAGCTTTCATTGTCATTTGTAGGTGACAATTAGCAGAAACATCTTTTTAAGGTAGCAATGAAAGCTGAATTGATATTTGAATAATCATAGAAATAATGCAGTAGATATTGGTGCCTAAATATACAATTTCTTTAATAATTAATTTTTATAGCTATTATGAAAACCAAAGCACACTGGATGGTTATTTTTGTCGTTACAACTAGACCTTATACAGAGGAATGTGTGTTCTTTCTTAAACTTGTCGCGCATGAAAAAAGCATAGTGGTTTTGATGCTAAAGCCTTTTCAGAAGAAAACAAATCCATGTAGTTCCTGCTGTGTTTTTCTTTCCAGAAGCACCCAGTCCATAGCTAAATGTGTGGCTTTGGTGTTTGCTTCTCGGTCTTTCCTCGAGCGCGGGGTGTGCGTGTCGCGCGCAGCGGCAGCGCTGCTCGTCCTGGGGAGCTGGCGGCTCCCCGTGCCCCGCTCCTGCGGGCGCACGCCGGTCGGGTGCAGGGAGGGCAGCTTGCTTGGTCAAAGGGCAGGAGGCGTGATGGAAGTACCCTTCAAATGCAGGCCTGAATTGGCATTCAGATTTGGAGCTTGTTACTCAATCTTATTGTAAGTTGCTTGTAAACCTCTGCCTGTTTTCTCATATGCTTTTTGCTGTTTGCTTATTTTAGATTTCTTACTGCAATTTTCTGCAGTTTTTCTTTGCGAGACTAGGATTCTACTTCTCTCACGCCTGGGAATGCTATACTTGAAGATGACCTGAAATCTTCAGCTAGAACCAGTGTGTGTATCTATTTCTATGTTGCTCAATATATATTGCAGTCAGTTTGAAGTAATTGTGCTGACTCCCAAGATGTTGCTAGATGCAATTTAAAGCTGTTGCTTTGCTTTGAGTATTATTAATGTGAGGAGCCTCTTGTCTTGTTTTACTGCAATTAGGGTCAACTGAGGCAATTATATTCAGCAGCACAAAATATGGTGGAAGCCTAAAATTGCTGTTTTGAACTGATGTAGATGTATTTTGTGTGAAAACCAGCTGTTAGAATTTATTAAATTTTCCAGAGCATAGTCAAGATCCATACTTTTCATGATACAATTAACTTATTGCCTGGCTAAGTTGGAATCTATAGTCATTTCACAGTACATCAAGTTACTAAATCGGAGTTTAACCTAATGCTAATTTACAAGAATCAAAAGTAAAGAATAGGACAGCATCATCTACCACTTCCTAACTCAAAAACACTCTGTATAAATCTGCTGCGAAATACTGAAAAGTCTGAACAAGATGTAAGTTTTTTTTTTTTTTTTTTTCTTCAAGCTAAATACTCTCACTCATTCCCTCCACTACAGCCTACGTGCAAACTGTTGTTTCAGCTGAATGGAAATAATACAAGTGAAAATACAGAATACGGCCATTCTCATGTTGGAAACTCCTTTCCTTCAAGCCTGGTCATTTCCCCCTGCACAGAGCGAGCTCTAATTGACACCCTGAGGGGTTCTGTGTCCCCTGCCATGTGGGCCACAGGGGCCTTTTGTGTGTTTGCCTGGGCCAGGACCACGGGGTCGCAGGGTCCTCACAGTCTGTGTGTAGTGAGCAAGGTTAAAACTGCCCGAGGACAGAGAAATTGCAGCTCTTCTTCACAGGACCTCCTGCTTATAAACACTTCCACAGACTCACTGGGATCAGAGGCTGCTCCTTGTGCTCTCTTTGAGGAGGAGGGTTTAAGGAGACTGTATATCTTTATTTACCAGCTTGTTTTCAGAATGGGGCTGCTAGTGTGGTGTTACGGTGTAAGATCAGTTTCGAATTGTCAGCCTTTAGGCTTTATATTAGGATTCTTCCCTTGCACAGGAAGTGTCTCAGATTCTCCATGCAAGACTGTGGTAAACATGGAGAGTAATCTCCTCTAATCTTCCTACCGTTTAATTTCGGTTTAACACAGCGCTCTCTACCAAAGTTCATCTTCTCTGGAGAGCTTTGAGGTGCTAAGAAACCTGAAAATTTTACTTCATTTCAGCTCAGTAAGGTTTGTTAGTTGTGCGTGCATGCGACTTTCCACTCCAACTTTCCGTGTGTCATACACAACAGTAAAGTCCGTGTAATGTGTCACTGGTTTCCAGAAGTTCAGCTTCTGTTTTGCAGCAAGTAACTGCACAGCGTAGTAGGTAAACTGCTCGGGATGCCCAGCATCAATAACAAGGCCCTCGGATGTTTGTTTCCCTTCCCAACTGACAAGGCATAGCTGGAAGGTTTAATCTGGTGAGTCACGGATATGAATGGGATTAGATGAAATGTTAAAAATCTTGGAACTCCATTTTAGAAAGTATTACTGTTAACTTTAAACAAGTTACTCTTTCTAGATGCATGAAAGGTTTGCAAGCCGACCTGGTTACCTTTTGTATGGGTTTGAGGCTGTAATCAGAGTGGTACATGATTACATGCTTTTTATTTCTTGTTCTAATGTTTAGCTCAGTATTCAGTTCTGAGAATTTATGGTTTCTCCCTGACGTGCTTTAATCGGGATTTCTATAAATAATTTCTAGATTATACTCTTACACTGTAAAAGGTGTCTTCAATCTTATGTATTAATTTATAAGATATCTCCCACCGGGAGTGTTTCCTGGAGAATCAGGCCTCTTTTAAGTACAAGTGAGGCTAAAAACTTCAAATGAAGCTGTTAGGAAAGGACAGTTATAAAATAGGGATATCTTTTATATATATATATACTATCTATAGGAAGATTTTATATATATATATAAAGGATTTTTAAAAAGTATATAGATATATAAAAGATATCCTTTTATATATGCATATATTTAAGGTGAATTATTTCCCTGGTGTTGTGCTATGAGAATGCTCAATGCCTGATTTTTCAAAGCATAATTTACCATCTCTTGTACTTTATAAGAACTGCATGTCCCAAAAGATCAATAATAAACATTTATAGTCAATGCTGACAGTCTCATTTTTAGAAGGAACTCTTCTGGGTGTGGAGAATGAATCTCTGCTATTTGATTTAATATTTACTGTGTGGCTGCCTGTCCCCCTTTTCTTTGGTGACACAAAGAACAATGAGCTTTACTGATATTCCCATCCCTGACTCTTGATACTTTTAAAAGAACAAAATATGGAAGGTGGCTACTGTGCCGTATGAGAGGTGCATTAGTTGTTACAATCAGGTTTATTTTTACTGGTCTGAGCTCTTGTGAAGCAGGGCACATACCTTCGGGGTTTCTTTCTTCTATAATAGTGAAAATGCTAACAAAGCACTGAAAGTGTGAACCTTTCTGCATGGAGGTTTACCAAACAAGGCTTTTTTTTTTCCTTGCTGTATTTGCAGTAGCTGCTATTACAAAGGTATTGATTCCATTCAAGCGGTTGCCATTTTAGGGAATAGAACTGCTCATGTACTTTGTTTTATGAACCAGTGCCAATGTCACAGCTTAATTACATTACGGCGGTAAAAGTCCAGCATGTAATGGTGCTCAGTCCTCTTTGAAAAGCAATATAGTCTATTGAATGGAGTGCTTGTCTACAGATCAAGAGGTCTGGTTCAGCCTTTGCTAATGACACATGAGACTAATCACTTAATATATTTCCTTTAGCATTTGCTGTTTGCTATCTGATTTATTTGCTCAGATTGGCAGCTCTTGAAGTCTGTATTTCTGCAGTATTTAGCACAACTTGGCTCTGATATCAGAGTAGGCCTAGAGCATTTACTATTACTTGCTCTAATACTGTATTCTGAAGTGTCATGTATGAGAATCAAATACGCAATAGCTTCTATTTAAAGATCGTCTGTTACTAACTTTCAGATGTGTCTATGTTTTAAGGCACTTAATAATATGTGTCATTAAAAATTCCAAGGCACAGCATTCTTATCAACTACTTATTGACTCTAGATTCATCTAAAATAAATTAATTATTTAAAAGTTATTGAAATGGGTGCTTGATAAAGCATAAAGTTGATAGTGGGCTATTACAGTACTGATGTACTCTAGATGTATAATTGTTATGACTTTATCCAACTGTACTGTTTACATGGGTTCTTTCTGAGTAATATGGTTATTATGTTAGTTTTGAAACAGGTCTCCACTGAATTCACAGAAAGGTGAAGCAGTAAATTTATTCAATGCTAAAACTGATTCTTAAACCAGCGGTCAGTATGTTTCCATGACTTTGGTTATTCAAAGTCCTTGTTAGACAAGCACCCTTCCTTTCAAAGATCCTGAGAGGTTAAGACTCTTTCTGGGCGTGCACTTCTCTCTCGTGTAGTAAGAGCTACATTTGAATCTAAAGAATGGAACCCATTCTAATTAGATGTCCTAAATGACAGATGATAAATGTTGCTCTTGATATAAGCGATTCAGGGGATTAATGGTAGTTCATAAAGAATTTCAGTGTCTAAAAGTGGCGTGAATGCAATGTGGCAAATCCAAAAAATGCTTTGTATTGAAAACTGAGGTTATTTTGAATACTGGTCAAAAATTTGCATGGTGATAATCCGGTCATTAAATTTTGCAACTGAAGGAAGAAGGAAGAGCTGTAGGTGGAGCACCCTTTTTCCCTTTTTGTGAATCCTCTTTGCCTTTTGGCTCTCCCCTTGTTGGAGAAAAAGGGATCAATGCTGAGTGCTTTGTAAATGTGCATAAAAATGCCAGTCCTTTCCCCAAAGCTTTTTTCTGCCCAATATTTCGCACTTTTGTGATAATTATTACAGTATTACATATGCTCTTCCCTGAGGATTTCTGTTCTGTTAGTGCTCAATGATCTGTACCAGAATAATTTTATATATTCCATGTAGTTTATTCAGGCGCCACCACACTATTAATAATTTCCATAAGCAGCCAAAATCGGCTGATTGGCTAATTCTTGGCTAGCGCCAAGAATTATCATTGTAGACCAGAACCTATTGTGCTCAGCATTGTTAAATTGTATCAACAAAGCAGCCCTTGACAAAAACACATTTATGTCTGAAATCATAGTTGACTGCACTGCATATAGAACTGGGAGCCAGTAATTTCTGCTTTTTTTTTTTTTAACTACGGATTGACTGGATGTTTAGTGCAAATTGAGCTGCTGCTGAGTCAGATGTGTGTGTCCAGAGGTTCATTGATATGTCTGTATGGGTTCATTTTCCTTGATGTAAAATGAGAGTAATTCCCAGCCATGTTTGGGTGGGGAAGAAGGGTGAGTGATAGTGCAGGTGTAAGATAAGTTTGTTGGCAGCTGTTGGACCACAGAATGATACAAAAGTGGGGAGGTTCCAAAGCAGAGATCATTCCAAAGCAGAGCAAGATTCCCCTCTTGCTCCAAGCTGTGCTAAATTCAGAGTTAATCAGGTTGTTTAGGGCCTTATGAGCAGTGTTGAAAATCTTTCAGTACACAATTTCTACAACCTCTCTAGGCAGCATGCTTTTGTGCTTAACCACTCGCTTGGGAGAATTCATAATGCCCAGCTGGAATTCTCCTTCCTGCAGCTTGTGCCCGTTGCCACCTCCTGTCCTTTCTCTGCATGCTTGCAGGAAGGGTCTGTAGCTGCCCCGGCTCGCAGAAGTCGCGTTCCAGGTTTGGCCTGGCGAGCGCGGCGGGCAGTGCTCCCTGCAGCCTGCTCGCCACGCGGCTGCTTCGCTGCAGGCCCTGCGGCCTTAGCTGGGTGCTGTTCACATCGCTGTTCAGCAGGACCCCCGCCTTGTTTCCCGCACAGCGGCTTCCTGGCTAGTCCATCCCCACCCTGTAGGGATAGGGAGGGTTGGTCTGTTCCACATCCAGGACTTTGCATCTGTCTGTTTACGGGCTTGGTGAGGTTTTCGATGGTCTCACCTCCAGCAGCTTGTTGAGGTCCCCTGCCCTGCAGCTCCCGCTGGTCTGGTGTCACCTGCTAGTTTGGCAAGGTACAAAGGCCACCAACTGTGTGTGAATATGAAAGCCCTTCTGTCTCAGCATGGTTCTTTTCCACAAGCGATGTAAACACTGGCATTGCCCCAAGCACTTAAAGGATAGGAAATCGATAATGTCGTCTGTGTATTTTTGCAAAATGCTTATGTACAATGTTTTCATTCCAGCATTTTGGAGTTGGCAAGCCTAATTTAGGGATGGGAGATAGCACCAGCCTGCTGGTTTGGGAAGGAGTGGTGTTCCAAAACTTGCATCTGTGCATCCAGTCTGTTAAGGTTGTCCATCCTCTGCAAGAGCTTAACTAAGTTAAGCATATTGTAACATGAAGCAATAGTTTGGAAAGTATGAACGACCCATTCAGCTGAGAAATAGTGCTTTAGCAGCAAGCAGGGAGAGTAGGACAAGTGCTGCACTCGGGAGTCTCACCAGGTTTGTGTTAGCCCCAGGCTGGTGCAGTTTGTTCCTGCCCTGGGTGAAAGGTGGTTTTGCATGGGGGGAAAGGTTGACTTCCCTGGCTGCTCCGGGCCAAAGGCAGTGCCCATAGTGACAGAGTGAGAAACAGCAGTGCTTGTGTTCCACTGCTTTGCTCTAACTATACAAAGTGAAATTAACAGCTTGAGCTAAGGCACATAAAAGCAGAGGAAATGCAGTTATGCATCATACCTGTTCTGCCTCCCTCTGTTGCTCAAGTGTGGCGGATTTCTTGAAAATACGTGTAATAGGGAGGAGGGGGCTGAAGGCATCGCAAGAGCGTTGCTGACTGTGCGCGCTGGAGGGACTGAGAAATGAGGTTGCTGCCCTAACTCTGCTGCTTTAAGTCAAAGCCACGGGGATATTATTTTCGACAGCGTGCACAGAGGATTAGAACTTCAGCTCCCATTACATCTAATGGGATCTTTGCTTGCAATCTGCTGCTCCTGCATCAGTGATAATCTGTCCCTTAATGCTGTTTTACTAGTGCAGGTTTTGGGTTTAATTATGTTATATAATAATTTGTTGTAGCATCTACATAATTCCTTTAGGGGTGCCCATGAAATGCTTATGAATTTTTATAAACACAAGCTGTGTATCTATTTTAGTCTCTCACCGCTTTTCTAAACTCTTCTGCCTTAACACAGTAGCGTTTTTCCCCGTGAATGAGAGCAGTGTTTTGCAAAGCAGCCATTTTGAGAAGCAGGATACTCCGGCTGAGGATCCCCAACCTCGCGGTATTTCACTGGTGGCTTGTGAGAGGGGGATAAAGCCTGCTCCAGCTGCAGTCCAACTGAAGGGGAAAAACGCTGGGAGATAAAAGATTCAGCTTTAGTTGTTCAATGTGTCATAATTATTAGTAAATTATCAGTATGAGAAAGAATTGCTGCATACCTTATATTCATAAATGTGTTCAAACTTTTACATCAGTTGATTTAGACTTTGTTGCCTTTTTTTTTTCTCAGAAGTAAAAACACATTTAGCTGATCTGCAAAATGATTAAATTGAGATGTATCTAAAAATTACTGGTCTGAATTATTCCCCACACACTGTCCTTGTACAGGCTGTCATCAGTTCTACAGTGCTACAGAGCTAATTTCTCAGAGATAAGAAGTGAGCCTGATGGCTGCTGATCTGTTTTCCTCCTGCAACTTTATTTTTGTCATCTATTAGAGCGGGGGCAAAGAGAGAGACATTTGTATATTTGGTGAGAAAGCAAGATTTATTATTCCTCATTTAATTTGTTTTGGAGGCATTGCTTAGTGAGGACACGCTGTGTGCTGAACAGAGTGTACTAATTAAGTACCAGGATGCAGACCAACCCATTTACTTGAGACTTTGCCACAGACACGTTAATTGTTTACACGATTTCTTTTTCTTTTCGAATGATCTACACAATATCTACTGCCTGCCAGCAAGCTGATTAGCACTACTCTCCCACCTTGTCCAAGACAAGGGAATCGTTCCTGTTTCTTCTGGACAGGAAATTATTTTTGCAGCTACTTGTCTGTTCTGGCAGCAATTGTAGAACTGGCATAATGATTTACACGAGGTGTCAATATTTTGTGTGTATGCTGTGTTGGAGTTGCTTCATGATTTGGGGTCAGCAAGTAATTTTTTCCGTGCTATTAAGGAAAAATAACTTCGATGCTAATTAGAGAAGCTCTAATTCAAGTTTGTAATTATCTTCAGGGAAGGAGGTTGGTTATAAGAATCTTCCTTCATTCACAGCTGTATGCTGGGGTCATTTTCTGCTTTGGCTCTTTAGGGCTTAGAAAACGTGGCTGCATTAAGGTAGGTAGTATAGATGCCAGATAAGGGATGCTGGAATTTCTAGGTAGTTGCAACTTTTTTCCACATACAGCTGTCTGCTGAACCTGGAAGTTCTGTGCAGGATTTATATCCTTTGGCCTGGACCGACAGCACGAGCTAAGGGCTCTCGGAGAAGAATGTCAAGATACACCTGCTTGTTTGGGTAGCCTTGGGCCAAAAGTGTGGATGTCTGCACTAACCTGAAAGTAGGTGTCTAATATTATACAGTCTGGAATAAACCAGACTCATGCTTTTCTGTGTTCTGAACTGCTTAGCCAACTCCTTCCACTTTTTAAAAAATTTTCTTTGTTCTTGAAAGAATACAGGAAAGAAGATTTCCTATAAATAATGCATCTAGCAAACAGAAATGAGCATATTTGTCATGAAATAATCTTTTTGTATATTTTTTTTTTGCAGTTTAACAGGATGGAGGGTCTTTGAGGGGCTCGCTCTGTTTAATTTCACTTACTACGTCTTTATTCATCTGTAGTTGCACTGTCTTGACTAGATGTGTTTCTAATTAACAACGAATTGCTAACTGAACAAGGTTTTATCTGATGTGAACGGGGTCATTGACTGTTTGGGAGTGTTTTCAAAATAAGAAATGGCCTAACTCTGCTATCTAACAGCAAATGCCTACTGCAGATCTAGAAAGAAATGAAATAATGCACTGCCATAGTATGTGAGTAAGTGGTATGACTTTCTGTGAGTTCTGAAGTTTGATGCTTTAAAAAAATCTGTATCTCCCTTCTAGAGAGAAATCTGATTGTATTTATGTAATCGATATAGGTATAGGATATAAGTTGTAGCAGGATAGTGTTCTCAAGAAAGAACTATTTGTTTTTACCTTATATTTCTCACTTTAAATAAACCAGAAAAAAGTCTTTTTACAATATTCTAAGTATTTGTGGTATCACAAAAAGCACTGACTGTCCACATGTAAATATCCTTTTGAGAAAAATCTATACAATAATATGCTACTATGTAATGACAGTTAATTTCATCAGCTATAGTAGAAAATAGTCTTCTAAAATGCCAATAATAAAAATGCATTTATTCAGTTTCAGTATATTTAATCCGCTGCTGTTTCATAGGCAGATGTGTGCATTATAGCAATACCTGTCTAGCCCTGCATTGTTTGGAAGTGGTTTTTCTCTTTCAAAAACCTACATTTCTGTACATCACTTTATTTGAAAATTTGTTTTGAAATAGTTATGTTGCATTAATAAATCTCTCTCTTAGGGGATTGATACCCTTCTTAGTAGCACTGCTTTTCACTACCCTCTTTTCTTTGGATGTTAATCTTAAATTGAAAATTAAAGATTAAAGATATGTCGGGAATTGGCAAGAATTTTGGATCATAGTGAGCTTGACATGATTTGGCTTGATCACAGGCCCTGATATTGTCAGTGTTCTTAGGAATACATAAATCATTAAAACAAAAACAAAATATAAGGAAATGTTAGCCAGGCAAGCTCAGAAAGATAAGCAAATCCAGAAATACCACTGTGGCTAAAGAAAGCATTGTTAATTCCTTTGCAGATGATTGAAGAACTGATTTTCCACTCATACCTAATGCTGTGGCTGCTGTAATAGCTGCTGGGCTGGTGAAAGTGAAATGCAGACCCCAGCTCTTGCTGTGCATCTTCCGCCCTAGAAAATCCCACACTGGAGGGTCTGCAAGAAAATATGTATTTCACAAAAGTCTTTTATGCATATAAGTAAAATCTGCAGTGTGAAAAATAAGACAAGGGTAGCGTGAAGAGGTAAATTGTATTACAGCTTCTTGGCAGTTAAGGATTGGAGCTATATTAAATAGTTTAGTAGATCTTATTTTAACTCAGATGTCCCTGACTCCGTAGTTCTATTGTCATTAGTTTAATTTGTTAGAGCACTGCATCAAATGGATGAATTCAGCTGAAATTGATTTTGGACTTTGAGATGGTTTCTGTCTTTCCTATTTCATACAGTAAATAAACATTTAAAGGAAGGAAAGAGGAAACAAGAAAAAGATGCTAAAAAAGTTCAGTTACATTCTAACTAACCTGGGACAGTAACTCGCATAGAATTGATGTAAAGGACTTTGTGACTGAGTCCTTTATCTTGCAAGCTGTGATTTGCATGCTTTGTTGTTAGACATTCCAGGTTGGTAGCAGTGTATAGGTATTACTACAGATAATCACAGGAAAACATTTTATGCTAGTGCTTTTCAGATGAAATTCAGTCGTTTGCCAGAGCACATACTTCTGTATGGAAGACTTGCTTTCTGGAGCTAAAGATTTTGATTTTGTTCAATCATCAAAATCTGTACTTGCGGAATCTCAACAGCTGAGGTATATTTAATATTCGCAAATTTCCCATGAACAGATTTCCTTCAAATTTTGTGGTTTGCAGTTTTTCACCAAATGCTTTTTTGGTCTTCAGATTTTGTGCTCTTGATCCCTTGTGAGAATTTGGTATGTGGAATTAAATGTGGGAGAGCTGGGTCATGATTTGGGTCACTGATGTCATTTCAGTAACGCAAATAACTGCCCCAGGTGGGACTGACACTAACAACAATTGTGCTACAGGATGCTTGTGTAGACTGCTGGTGATTCTTGTGTCCTGTTGCAGCACCCTCAGAGATACCTGTGTGAGCCGATCTGCTGACTGCACGTACTGTTCTCCTCTGGAGTGGCGAAAGGAGGGAATGAAGGATGAGACATCGTGGAAATGTCACTGGAGGGGCAAAGGAAAAGCCTTTGTGCTGATCCCCTTGCTGCTGAGCTGAAACCAGAGCCTGAGGTGTCCTCCCTGCCTCGCTGCTGGATGTGGAACCGCCCAGGCAGTGTCACCACATGGCTCTGCAGGAGATGCTGTTTGTTGGAGGAGGTCACCCCGGGTAGGAAACGCTCTCCTGTTCACATCCCGTTGCAGTTTCTCTGTGCTACCCATGGGAGTAGCGTGTTGAAACTTGTGCTTGGGAAACTGAAAACGAAGGAACAGCATGTTTCTTAGGACACTGTTAAGCTCAGGCACAGATGTCCCACATCTTCAGAAAAAAAAAAAAAAAAAAAAAAAAAAAAAAAATGG
>JASSRY010000379.1:5101304-5127675 GCA_032466555.1 Tinamus major | reverse complement strand
ATATATATGTAATTTGAGAAGTCTGTTAATGATAAATTCCGTAAATCAAGGATCACAGTATCATTAAGTAATGATACCAAATCTAGATTGGGTTTCCTTTGCTGTCAAGGTGTGTTTGTTGACAGTAATACTTAGATATGTAAATAGATAAATATATTTCTGCTGTTTTAGACTGATGTTGGAAACATTTTTATCTGTAAGTGTAATTTGATGTCTTATGATCCTGCTGAGCACCACTTTGCTCCTGGTAGAGGTGCTGTTCACATTGACACGACCGGCTGCCTTGTGCTACCTGGAATTGGCATTTTTGATGCCAGTGCCTCAGAGTGCCCGATGTGTTATAGTGCTGGGAGTACTCTTGGTAGTTACATTAAAACTGCGTGGAAACACTTGGTTTTTTGCACTGTTGTGAAGTTGCTTATGCATCACTGAGATCACTAGAAGTACTTTTGTGACCCGCCTTTGGATAAAACTGAAGAGAAGCCGTGAAGAAAATAATTTATACTGGCGTCTGTGGAAAGTTGTGTATGTGTAAGGACAAACACTTTCTGGTTAAAATAAAAATAGTTGCAAGATCATGGTTTGTGCAGATGGATGAAACAGGAAAACAAAGCCGCAAAGTAAAGAAATTAAGCTGTAAATAAGGAGAGTACTATGTATGAAATCCTAATGAATATTCATATAGTAACTAAAGCAACTGCTGGCATAGAACACTAATCTTTCCGCAAGTAATAATTAGTAGTGTGGCTGTAAAATGGATGATAATTTGCAAATAGTATCAAAAGCTAAGAAATCTCCTGGATAAAGACAGATTTTCTTAGGGCTTTTCTATCCTGCAGAAAAACTACCCTGGAAATCAAATTCCAAAAAAAGGATTTGAATTGCATGGCATTTTCTGCAAAAGCTGCAGAGGCCCAGGCGTTGCGGTGCAAATACGAACAGCTCCCCTCAGTGCTACCTCTGCAGAAATGAGCACTAGGAATCAAAAATCAGCAGTAAAAACCTGCTGCTTGAGAAGCCAGATCATTTGTTGAGTTCAGCTGCAGTGGAAGTAGCAAAATAGAAAGGGAAACCCTCTTCATTTTCAGTTTTCTTTCTTTATCCCTGTAGAGATGTTTGGAAATGACAACACTGTATTGTTGAAATAATGCACACGCAGTGTATAACTAAGAGTTGTTGCATAGGGTACAGGTTGGACTCTGGCCATTGGAGGGAAATGGCAACATTTAGTCTCAAGAACAGTTAGAGCAACAAGCACATACCATTTGCTGTATTGTCTTGCGTGTCTGTATTTGAAGACATTGTTTTCATTGTTTCTATCATGTGTGTCTAAAGTATTTGGAATCAGAATAATTTGAAGTAATGCACAGGCCCTGCATAACTCGGTTTACTCGGGTTGTGGATGAGCACCAGATTTGCTCAGCTACAAAGGTACATCCCGGTGAGCTGGCGTTCAGGTTGGTGCTCCGCATGCGTCTTGGGAAAGATGCGGTGTCAGGCTGGTGTCAAGGGTGACTAGAAGTAGGGTTCCAGATTTGCAGGTTATGTCACTGCCGCAACATGGTCGTCTCCTGCCCGTTTCCATTCACATACAGTTTGTTCTCACTACAGTACGCGCAGCAGTGTCAGGTACTGGTGTTTCAAGTATTTGGGTCTGTCTGTTTTTATTTTTCCTTTTGTTTTCCACTGGCATTTTTAGTGCCTGGAGGAATTAATTAATTAATTACCCATTAACAGGAAATACTAAGGAAGCAGCATTTCAGTGGTGCTTTAGGGGCTGGCTGCAGTGTGAGTGTGCCACAAGGAAATGCGGAATCATTTCATGGAGAAATATTTGTACAGACAGACACAGATACTGATTCTATCCTCTTCCCTTGATTTTTTTTCTTCTTCTTTTTTTTTTTTTCTTTTTTGTTCTTCTGAGCTACATTGGTTCTCTTTAAGGCAATTCACCAAGTACTTATCTGTTACTGATGAAACTGCTGCTCCAGGACAGCACTTCTGATATGTTCCAGACAACTGCTTTTTAGAAGCATGGAATCAGCATGATTACAAAGTTGGACAACAAAATACCAACATTCTGGCAAACCAGTTACCCATCAGAAATGCAGATCACCAACAAATTTGCAATTTGCAATGAATATTGAAGAAAAAAAAAGAAAAATAAAATTGAACCAGTTTCAAGTGAAAAAAAGAGTTATTTGAAAGATATATCCTGGGTCAAATTTGCAAGAATGTAGTACCATTCTATCTGCTACCTAAGAATCTTGCCTGATAGAAGAGAGCTGGTTCTACACAGGCTATCCATGTGATTAGGAGCTAGGAGGAACATTTAACCTCCCAGTATAAGCTGAGCTTTTAGGAACTGTTGTCAAACTGTGGATCAGTTTAACTGTATCTTACAGTATTAAGTCAGCATAAAGCATGCATGTCTTATTTTAATCTTTCCATTAATGGTCTTTTTCTTCAGTTCCTGGGTGAAAGCATTTTGGACAGCAGATATTGAATTATCTTGTCTTCATGAACAACTTTTAAAGCAGTGAATGTTTTAAACAGAAGTACCTGTGCTGAGGTGGCTAGAGATTTTTGTGTTCGCTCAAGTCTTGTCCCTAGTTCAGGTGGTTCCTAATTAACTGGAATGCAGGGTCCTAGTTAGCTGGGTACCTGCAGCTAACTTGATGCAAGATCAAGATGCAAGGAAAGGGTAAGTGTGATACAGGGTGATTGGATGGGCATACATTCATTCATGGATAGGATGCTGTCCCTTTTCACTTCAGTACCAAGAACATGTTTAACTCAAACTTGTAATAAAAATAGCTAAACTGCTATTAAATTAGGAGTTAAAGTGGGATAGAAATTAAATAGCAGACTTGAAAAATGGAGAAAAAAAGCAGATTTAAAAATCATTATGAGTTTCATTACTTGCCCAAGTGTTTTCGGACTGCTTAGAGCTAAGGCAGAAGTGATATTTTTTTATTCAAGAAAATTTATGAAGTGCTTTTCTCAGCTGGTTTGTCTGTGCTACTTATATACTGAAGTAAGTAGAACAAATGAACGTAAGGGAAACAGTAGTTCTTTCCTTTTTGCTATCAACACTGATAGACTGTTGGAGAAAAACAGTTAAATTATGAAGAAAGAATGTAGTTCAAACTGAGCCATTGCATAGGAAGAAGGGGCTGATCCTGCTCTGCTTTTGTGTGCAAGGATGGGAAGGTTTTTCCAGGTAACTGTGGATGCCTCTTGCACTGCTGCAGTAAATAGAAAGAGAGATTGTGAAAGCTACAGGACAAAGCCTTGGAAATAGTGGCTATCCTGCTGTTTTATCTGACGGTTCAGATGACTCCTGGGCATATATTCTGTGTATGTCTTAGGTATAAACAGCATAAGAGCTTTACTGAGACACAGCTTGGCATTGCTGTGACGAGGAGCTTGATTTGCAGATGCCCTGAAGTGTGTCAAGTATAGGAGCGTGGAAGAAACTGCTTCTCTGTAGTTGGACAGGATTCACTTGTATTGGTTGCAAAACATTTCAATCTTAGATGATGGCATCTATTTTTTCAGCTTTTTGTTTTGTTTTCATCTTAAAGAGGAAAAGTGTGTAAGATTCACATTCACACACAGCTTTTCAATTTTGGAGAGTGTTTTGGAGATCCGCTTAAATCAGTCATGGAAGCTCATAAGAAGGTATCCGCTGCCAGAGCTACCCAGTATAATATTTTGATTATGTACCATAACAGTCTTTTTTAGAAGATTTGGACAAGGAGGAGATCCTGTCCACTTTGCCCACATGAATTCTGGAATGGGGTATCTGACTCGGTTTTCTTCTGATTTCACTGGTTCTTTTCCTGCCACAGAGAGCAGACAATCTGCCCGATCAGAAGCTGTTTTCTTAGTATGTGTGATGCACAACTGAGCCAAATAATGTGGTGCATGTTTATAATAAAGAATGTCTATATGGAAGGCAACTTTGGAAAGTCTTCTGCTGAGCCAACACAGGAAGTTCCATCTCCATGTGAGGAAGAACTTCTGTGTTGTGGGGGTGACAGAGCCCTGGAACAGGCTGCCCAGGGAGGTTGCAGAGTCTTCCAAATGTGCCTGGATGCCACCCTGTGCCACGTGCTCTGGGTGTCCCTGCTGGAGCAGGGGGTTGGACTAGAGGGTCTTTAGAGGTCCCTTCCACCCTCAACCCTTCTGTGATTCTGTGGTAAGCTTTTCAAAAATAAACGCGGGGGTCAATTCCTTGCAAACGTTTTTTGAAGTGCTAGCAAGGCTATTCTGATTGGGTAGTTTGCAAGCTAAGTCTGATATGAATTGAATTTGTTTTTTTCTAAACAACAAGCACAAATTGAAATGCAATTTGATGACAACTGGAGAATGTGATTAATTATATACATTCTAAGGACAGGTTACTCGGAGCAGAGGCCTTGAATGACGTTAACAGTCATCTTTAATACTATGGATAAGAAAATGCAACTGTAGGAGCTTTCCATGCCATGTTAGCCAAGAGGCGAGCTGCATATATGAATTGTAAAAATGCTGGAGCACAAGGGATGGCAGCGCAATGCAGATGGGGAGAGCATTTCTGAACCCAGAGGGTTTCACACTCAGTGTATGTTAAAGATGTAAAACATTTCTTTGAAGTAAAATTGTGAAAAGAGTGCTCTATTTTCTTTCAGACTCATTTATAACAAAGTTGGAATGTTATGTCTTCCCAAAGTGATAATTTATCATGTCTGTCACTTTTGTATTTTTGAAGTACTTTCTTAGAATGACATAGATGGCTATAACTTAGCTCTACTATTCTTAGTCATATATGTGAATGAAAATTTTATTTTTCCACACAATTTTCTGAACAGCCCATGTGGATATAGAAATAGTCATATAAATACAGAATATTCATAAAAGGAGAAAGCGTGTGTTTTTGTAGTGGTGCCTTTCATTTCCCAGAGGAGCTTGAGCTGTAGTTCATTGGTTTCAGGCTTTCATTTTCTCTCACTGTGGGATTGTGCCTTACAGGGAGTTTCTCATGCTTGCTGTTGTGCTTCACTATGCAGGAAATGCTCAGGGTAAGAGAGGCAGCCATTTAGAACAGCTCTTCTTCCCACCTTTTGTCCTCTGGGATTCCTATTCTGATAAATTCAGACTGGAAAGACGTGTAACAGCAACAGGTTCAGCATTTTCTTCTGACTCTTGAGGACTCTTAGGGTTGAAATGTGGATCTGTCACCTTGAATAGCCCTGTGTTTCATTGATTCTAGAAACGAGATTTTCCATCTCGATAATGATTTCTTTCTATATCGCTGCCTTTCACTTACTTTGTGTTTCTGGGATGGCCATAACTTGACTAAATGCCTTGAGTAATGTTTAATCCATATATTCATTGTGCATGGCCATCCAAAGTGCAAGCCTGTAGTTTAGATTGAAAAAGGCGTTCTTAGAGTGGTTCAAAAGTGAAACAAAAGCTTCCACCTAGATGTAACATGAGGGTAAGGTTTTATAAAAGAGGAAGTCATGAATTTGTCATTATTATTTAGAAGTTTTCAAGACGAGTTTGGAACCTTCTAAAAGAGACATTGTAGTTCAGCACAAATAGTGATGTTTGACAGTACTCACTGTTGTAAAACTTGTGAAAATTCTTCCAGTATGTAGGTGACTGTGCTGTATTCTAGTGCTTAAATCCTTTAGATAGCCAGGCGAAATAATTACGATGGTACCTTTTCATAAAAATTATAATTCCCAAAGTAGTTCCTGCCACTTTCCTCTCCTTGTAGGTTTGCTGTATACATCTATACACCATTGGAATATCTTCATTATTCCAGTGGAATTTTACATGCCAGCAGTATAGTTTTGAAAATTGGTGTACATGTTGCCAGAGCTGCTGTAGGAGGAGGCTTTTTTCATCTTTTTTTTTTTTTTCTGAATTAGTATTGCAGCAAGTGCATGTAAATATAAACTTAAAAAAAAATCTGGAAAAACGAGGATGAACAGGTTTACCACATTCTGGTAGGGTGCTGTTTGAGTGCGTGTATACTGACAGCTGCTCATGTGAACTGTAGCCCACAGAGCAGCGTCTTCCCCAGAAGAGCTGTGTTCCTGGCTGAGGCAGGTCCCTCGGGAGGCAAACGGGAATTGCTTCTGCTGGGCAGCAGCTGAATGTGCTGCGGGAGCCAGTGCTACAGGCAGTGGGATGCAGCTGGGGAAGGGCACGACCTGTGGTGCAAGTGATGCGGGGCCTTGGGAGCTGTGGTGAGGGCCAGGGAGAAGAAACACATTCCTAGGAAACAGAGTGGTTGTGTTGCTCTGATGGTGCTTGTGGTGGCTGGATGCAAGAAGCTGGAGCAGGGATGCCATGGGCAGGTGGCCGTTAAAACTAATCCCTTTTCATTTCCGCTCAGCATTCCCTACTCACTCTTGGGTTTGTGTTTCTTTTTATTTTAACAGAACTGGCTTTTTCTGAGTTTGTGTCTTTGCCTAGTGTATGACTATGTGGAAAAGTTCTAGGCAGACTCACCTCAAAGTTCTGCAGCAGCTGGGATGCTGTGAGAAGGGAAAGCAAAGGTAACTTGATTTGTAGGTTTATAGCTCTGTGCTAGAGCAAAGTTGGGTCTGTTCTGCTGAGAGGTAGTGCAGGGTAGACTGAGACACTGAGAAATTCAAGCAGCCCAAAGCCAGGGAAATTTCAGGGTGCTCTTAACAGCAGGCTAAAGGTAGGAACTGGCAGAGAAGAAACTCTCAGAGGAGACTTCAGTTACATTTGCAACAAAAAAGATATTTTGATCGCAATTAAAATGACAAGAGAAGTAGTAAAATGCAGAACAACTCCAGGAAATAATATACTTATTTTCTAATTCTCATACAACTCTGCTCAATAATAGAGTGATTCTTCAGCATTGCTGCATGATCTGCTCCTCTGGTGAAAACTGTGCATTTCTTTTGAGTTAACTCCTCTTCTGAGGAAAGGGAGCATCAGGCTGCAATTAAAATAATACGAAACTTCCAACTTAGTTTACGATACCTTTTTTTTTTTTTAATGCCAAATCAAATATTCCAGAGCAGGAAGTTATAAGATACAACCAGTTTGAGCAAACAGTGCGAAAGATGTGATGTTTAGTAGCATCCCAGCACCGTGTGACAGGGCAGGTGTCGATGCGCAGGTCCAATGCCCGTCATCGGAAGCAGTGTTGGGAAATGCAGTATTCTGTAGCAGTATCCAACCAATTCAGACCCGTTACTGTTAGATCCATATAAGATAATTTTCAAAATTAAATTGCATGGGCTCTGGAAAAGTGCTTTTGGGGTTATTGGCTCTATAGGATGCTGCATTGTGTATTTGTTTCAATTTGCAAGAGGCACTGCAAGTAGGACTAGTAGTCATTCTAGAGTTCCTAAAATAACTCCTGTTTCCTAGTTTTTCACGAGATGGATAGGGAAGATGGTTATATATGTGGCTCCAAACTGGAAAATGTAAAATTATGTTTTGCATGGAATTCTGCTTCAGAATTCCCCACGGCTTTTATTTTTTTTGGTTAAGTCTCAGTTTACTGTTTTACTTCATTCTCAATATCAAAAATAATGTCTATTGGCTATATTTTTGATCTATGAAAGTGTACCCTCGACATTCCTTACTTACAAAATATAGCATCAAGTAAATGATGAAATGGGCCGAAATTCTAGGCCCTGAGAATGCTGTTCAGAAGACTAATTTATTTGTATTTGACTTTTTAAATATAGTAACATTTTACTGTAAGAAACCGTTTAAGTGCTGGATATAATTTATATTTGATGTCTTGAGATTTTTTTTAAGCATCTAGCAAATATGTACTCTCCTTGGTTTAAAAATACAACTTGCCTGTTATGAATTAATGTTATGTAAATTAGTACAGAATTGAGAAAAAAAAAAAAAAAACAGGGCTAGTGCAGGCTGGAGTGCACTGTGTGTGTTAACAGAAAAGTCACATGTAGGCAAATTAGACTGAAATACTGAAAGGTTGAGCATTGTTATAGTGAGTTCCTTTGTTCCTAATAAGGGCAGAACTGCATTTGCCATATAGTTTAGTGAAACAGCTGGCCAAATTGCATCTTCTATCAGTAACCCTGTTGTTTAAAAGCATTCTCAGGATGAGCAGTGCTGCTGCTCAGAGGAAGTTAAAGCAGCAAACAGTGAGTCCTTAGAGGCCTTAAAGCTAATATTTTAAGTGATTGTTATTCTACAGACAACTTGATGGGCATCAGATTTTCTATTTTTACAGCTTTTTTCTCATTTCTGACTTCTTACTGCATACTTAAACATATGTCTTTGCAGTCCTTCGTTATCCTCAGGGGTAGTTTGTTGTAACTTGGGATCCTCCTCCACTCGCTGATGCTGTTGGGAGGAAGAGACTTGCTGTGGTCAGCGTGATTCGGGCCTGACACTTGCCTCAGCACGGGTGCCCGCGTCCAGCTGAGCTTGGGGACATGAGCGCTGCTCCTTTGTGGCTCTGCAGTGCTGGGGACGCAGGTCATGCTGCTGGCAGGAGCTCCCCAAGCTCTCCTTCTGCTCAAGCCGCTCATAAATGCTCCCCTTACGAACGGAGCATGGCCCGAGGCACTGGAGGAGGGGATTGTGTTCAGCAGAGCCGGGGTAGCAGAGACGTTAGTTTCAAGGTCAGACAGCAGTGAGCTTTGAGATGCTGTCTTTTCTGCTTGTTCTGTGCTTGTTAGAACAGGAACATTTTTGCTTGTATCATGTAATTTTGGCAGTATCGTCCAATAAAAAGCATTTCTCAATCACTCCAAGCAGTGTATTTCAGCCTCAGGATTGTCGTGTTTGCAGGGAGTGGTGGGTTTGTTGGTCAACTACCACATGCAGCGAGCCCTTAAAGTGACATTTGAAAGAATGAGCATGCAGATGGCTGCTCCAGAGCCTGCAGCTGGCTGCTCCATTAACCCACTGGGGATAAAAACAAGCAAAAATCTCCGTTTGCTGTGGAAAATCTCTTGCAATCTTATCCAGGTGCAGTAGGTGTGCATTTTGTCATGGCAGTGTAATTTCCTCTATCTGTAGCTATGGCTAGCAATGCTTAAACTATGTGTTACAACTACATTTCTTCTTATTTCTTTGACTTGCTTCTCATACATATCTTTCTCAGGTAGTTTAGGAGTAACAACTTTCTGAATGATCTGCTTTTCTCCACAGACATAATACCAGTGAATTTTAGACAAGAGAAAGCCCTGTGTTTGCAGTTCTTGAGGCATATTTAGGAACAGGAGAGAAGTGAGGTTGGGCTCTCTGAGCTGTGTTCCCGAGTTTGGTCACTTTAAGCCATAAAAGCTCTGCTGGCCTCGTGAGCATCACTGCGCTGTGGCTCAGTCAAAACACCTCTTATTTCTGTGCTCATCAAAACATGAAACAAGCAATTACAATGAATACTTTAAGCATCTCTGCGCTGTGTTAGACAAAGTTACTTAGCTATAATGTCAATAATAAAATATTTAATATTAGTCCATGCAGATGAAATTGTTTTTTTTGCAAGGAATATCTTCTTATTTAGTTGGCAAGACTCTTTTAAACTTCCTCTGATACAAGCAGAGGTGAACTTGGAAACCAGTCCCAGTGTTTCTGATCACCTTTGTAATAGTGACGTGTTGGAAGATATACTGTCAAAATATAAAAACTAATGAACCACTTAGGCCATGTCATAAAACCGGAATTCTTTTATATGAAATTAGCTGGCCTGAAAAAGAGGGAACTGGACCAAAAAAGCTATCCAATTAGCTTCATCAAAACAAATTGGAAACAGATGAGCAGCCCACAGCAACTCTGCAGCAGTGATCTTTAACCACACAGCACTATGTCCTTGTTCATTTGGGTCACCCGTTGAAGATCTTTATCATGCCTTTCTCTACACTGTTCATTTATATGATATAGGTAGAAGTGCTGGGTGATGCCCGTGGTCACGGAGCTTTGCCAGACTGTAATGTTTTGGCAGGTTTTTTTCTTTTTTTTTTCCCTTTCCTAAAATGATGTCTTAGAATATCATAGAAATTGTCAGGTAAAATGACTCAAATATTTTTTTTCAGCCTAACACTAAGAAAAAATTGACAAAATTATATTAACACCACCACCTCCCCAGTCCATCCTGGAGTATATTTATTATTGATAGCTCACAAAATACTATTGATAAAAGAAATTACAACTTCATATTACTGGGGATTGTCAGTGCTGGTTTCTGGGGTCTAGAGGTGTAACCTGCAAAGTGCTAGCCATTGCAAGCCTCAGGAGAAGCAGTGCACGCTACGACTTGAATACAGTGTTTTATATATTGACAGTTACTCCGTGCAAAGGGAGGCAAATCAGTTGGGTCCACAAATTAAAAGACATTTTGACCATGAGCTTTGCATGTCAGCTCCCCGTTTGCAAAATGGGTCTACCTGTCTCCTTAGTACATTGCAGATCTTGGAAACTGCATTAGTGTTTGTGACAAGTGTCAGGAGGAATCCCAGGAGGAAATGAATAATTTTATCATCGAAGTTTGAACAGTGTGTTTTATGTTATAGAATTGTTTATTAGGAAAAAAAAGAATAAGTACTTAATGGCTGCTCGCTTAATGAGAATAGTTAATCTGCAAATGGAATGAGTGAATCAGTGGGAAGAGTAATCATAGCGGTATTTGAGTGCGTAACCACAGGCAGGGGTTAGGCTACGACTTGCTGGCTGTTGCATGGTTGGCTTTGCCACACTGATACTCTTCTAGCTTTGTTTTGGGGTGAAGTTTTAGTATCTATCAAAATGTGATGTTGTACAGGGGCCAGTTCTTACGTAGCTTTGGAGATATGCTTATGTGTTTTAAATATGATTCCCGTGAGTAAGCTCATGTATATAAGCAGGTTTGAAGCACATCCTTCCTTTCAGTGCATCTAGAACCTAAAAGGACAACCCCTGCACTAGTCTTGGCTTACGAGTATTTTTGGTAAACCCAAGTATTTTTAGGTAGGTGCTATGTGATGGCAATTAAAATATCTTGACCAGCATATTCAGAAAATAAAACAAAAACCCGTATTTTTTCTAGCATAGGATGTTTCAAGGGAAGTGTAGTCATGACTACATTCATCCTGCTTAGGCTGCTGGAGTTCAGCCCGTCCATAAAATAGATGGCAAAGCATACTGAATCAGTTCAAAGGTTGGCAACGTTCCCATGAAAAATTCATATTCAATCAAACTGCCTCTCTTTAAGGGCTCTACACTCTATGATTCTTGTTCACTATCCATTAAAAATATATGGTGTCTTTAAATGCCCCAAAATAGCTATAAACACATTCTACTGAAATCTATGCTCTTTAATATTTATCTCTCTGTATCTGTGTGCCGTTATATTCTGACATCTTTCATATGAAAGTTTTATACTGTAATTGTGAGGGAATGCCCCGTATCACCACGCTTATATCAGTGCCTTCAAGCTACAATATATTATTTCCTGCGCTGTCTGTAACATGGAACAGTTTCTCTTAATTGCAGTCTAAATGTTTAATGTGACAGAAGTAGGGATGGATGGGAGAAGATCTAAGTGTGGAGTGTAAATCAGCCTGCAGAAAGATGACAGTGATCTTGCCATGATCTTCCTACTATGTAAATAATATTGATCATGCGGATGAAATTCAGGGAATGTAATTAATTACATTTTGTCCTCAGTTTCCTTTTTTTGTGGAATATCTTTTTGGGGTAATACTATTTTTAGAGATAAAGAATGGTGTCAGTGGAGACCTTGTTAATGCTTCTGCTTTTACCTATTGAGCTGTTTGTTTAATGTGATACAGCTTTTGCTAAGCAAACTTTTTTTAAAAAAACTCCATTCTTTTATTTTAAAGATGCTCATTTATATTTTAATACAATTATTTCCTTTCTAAATTCCCTATTTTTCTGCATAATAAAGTATTATTTTAAGTAAATTGGCCCAATTGCTTTTTTTTTTGTTTGCAATGCCACTTCTGTGTCATAAGCTTATGATTTGTTACAAATACTGCATTCATAACAAGTGGGTGTGTTACAGTGATGGTACAACTGTTATTTCCTATTCCAGAGTCTCATTTTTTCAATTAAAAGAAAAGCAGCTTTATTTAGAGAGTCCACTTAAGAAGATGAATGTTGCAGTGGGTTTCGGTTATGGATTTTCTTTATTGGTGAGTGTAAGCTAGATTTCTTATGTAAGCAAGACAGCCTGCTAATAAATTCTCATGCTGGTAACAAAGATACAGTGCTGTAGTGTATACATTTCCGTGAAATTGTTCACCTGATATTGTATAGATGGCCATAGAAGCATGCAGAAAAGAACAGTTTGGGAAGATTTGTTTATCTAGATGCTTATGAGTTATTCTGCATTTATTTGCCTCTGTTTTATCAGTCTCCTGTGACTCTGTTATTCTGTGATTTTGGTGAAAACCTTCAGTTACTGTGGGCATAGTTGATGAGTACTCTATCACCACAATTTTCTGACTCATTCCCACATTGTGTAAGAGATACCGACCCTTCTGTCAAAATACAGATGAACTGAAGTGCTGGTCTGAGAATGATCAGAAACACTTCCTATTTTATTTATTTATTTAGGCAAAAGGCACCAAGGTGTAAAGAAGGTATTCTGGCAGTGTGAGGTGATGGCTTGAAGCTTTATAACTGCATTGGTTAAATACTGTTACCTTCCTTTTTGTCAGCATTTGCAACTTCTTTTTTTCCTCAACTTGTAAGTCAAAGTGTCTTGGGATGAAATGCTTTAACCTGAAATATTTGTCCTAAAGTATAAGCCGTTTCAGGGTATACGAAGTTGTTTCTTAAACAATATTCTATCATGCAGACAGGGTAACTCTATCTTTGGATCGGTCTGTGTTGTTGGAAAGAACAAAAGTTAGAACTTGCATTCATGAGAAAATAACTTGTAATATTTTGGAAAATAGAAGATAGTTTTCTAGATGCCTCTGAAACATCATTAAAAAAAAACCTTTAAATTTAATAAAACTATCTTTTAAGATTTGTAGCTCTTCTTTAGTAATAATCTTGGAGAATTTGTACTGGTAGAAGTGAGATCTGTAACGATGACCCAAAGTGAAACTATTATTATGGGTGCATGCAGGGAGGAGACCTTTACTAACCTCAGTTGAACACCGCAGTAGCAATTTCTACTTTGAAATGCTCAGTTTTTTGTTTCAGTTGTACATGATTGCTGGTACCAGGATTTCTGAGCATGTGGCGTCTTGTATGGAAATTCACTCAATTTAATCAGTAGATGTCTCTTGGTTCCCACACAGTTCCTCACACATCTCTCTCCCTTTCCGTGGGGTGACGCCACGTTCTGCCTTCGCACGAGGTGGGGGTTTATGAACCACGTGCAGACCGAGATGTCCTCATGCAGGTGCTGTGTGCGGGGTACAAGCAATGGCAACGGTGTCTTTGCACCCAGGAGAACCAGGTTCAAGAGCTCAGAAGTTTCTGGCGTCTCCTTCAGCCATGTCCCTCGTGCCATGCAGTTTCTCCCTTACTGGAAGTCCTCCTTCGTTTCTAGGAGCTCTGGCACAAGGAGGGTGGAGAAAAAGAACAGGAATTGCTCAAGCCTTGAGGGCGGAGGTTTTTTAGCACTCAGGTCATGCACTTTCATTAGCTGAAGGAGTTCATAAGCAGCTTCCACTAGTGTCTCATGAAGTTCTTAGCCACGGAGATCAACTGGTTTGACCTAAAGTGGCAACACAAGTTCAACGGCTGAATCTGCATCTTCTTACTGTTGTCTTGGGTGAGACAGTATTTGTTGCTGAAGCAGAGCTAAGGGAAATGCAGAAATTGCAAAGTGAAGGTTTTAAAATGTAATCCCAAAATTACTACTTGAAGTGATTCTTCCAGTCCATCTATCCACTAGTATTTTGCTTACGTAAAAACTGCGTAAATATTGTCGCAATAATATATTTAGAAGATCTTGGCTAACTGAGAAACATATTGATTCTCAATAGATTCTCAAGGGAGGTTCAATTTTTTGTTCTGAATTATTGTTGGGAAAAGAATATAAAAGTACATAACTTAATCAAAATAGCAGCAGGTTAGTGGAATGTAGTAGCAAGCCTCTTGTATCCTAATTTGGAAAAAAAATCCATGATTATATCTAATATATTTCTGTTACAGGAGTACTACTTTTGATAAAACCAGTGCAAACAAAGCTGCTGTTTAACTAAATAGCTCAGGTCAAATCAATTTTCATAAGATAGCTTTCAGTTTTTAGAGAGTTAGTACTTTTACAAAATCAATATTTTTCCATTTCTAAGTATTGCTCTTTGACAAGAAGTTCCAGGGTATAAGATGTGATAAAATTACCCCCTAAATAGCTGTTCTGTGCTCAATAGCTGTTACATGGGTATAAACTTTGAAGTGTCTGTAGTGTTGTCTCTTGGAACGGAGGCCATATCTCAGCAGGTTGTGTCACTGCAACCAGCTGTTGGAGGAGGAGGAGACTGTGCCATGTTGCTTCAGCCGACAGCTGTCTGAACTTGCCTTAGAGGCCTAAGGAAATACTGAGGAGTCCAGTGCTCATTTTAAGGATCTGTGGGTCCCTGCCGAACATGAGAGTGTCTGTCGGCAGCTCACTGGGACCCTAACTATAGTCTCTTAAAAAAATCCACGTAGGAAGAAGGAAATGTGCTTTTCTCTCTTTGCTTTATGATTCATTAAGTAGTGCTTTTTGTTCCTTTCTGATATGCCAAAGGGCTGTAAAACTGAAGGGTTTGCTATCGATAATATATGTTAGAAATGCAGGTCCTGCCTTCCCAGTTTTTTGTGGAAGCCATTGCTGTCAAACAAAATGAGGTCATTAACAAATCGGTGAAATCTTGTCATTTAAATCAAATTGAGTCAGAATGTTTTTAATCATCATTTCAAAAAATAATTGCATGGTATTAAATTCACATGAGAAGCAGTAGGAAAACAGAAATCTTTGTTAATCTGGCTCTAGTTTTCTGCTCCTGCACAAATGACTTTGGGCATACATTGAACTACTTCTGCAAATGGGGTGGTAGAAGGAGGAGTGAAGTATTAAGAAATAGGCTCGTTTCTTAAAAGTGTCCTAGCACAAGTAGTTAAAAAAAAATCCCCAACCCTGCCCACATGGATCAGCAATGAACAAGACAGAAAACTGTGTGTTCTTGCCTTTGCTTTGGTTTCCAGGGCTAGCGAGTATGAAAACAACATCCCCAAACCATTGCCTTACATCACAAATTCTGATCACGTGGAAGGCCCTTACAGGGTGCAGTGACTGTTCCTGCTCGCTCTGCTCTAGTCGGTTGTGTGCCAAAATGTCAGCTTGGCCTCGGGCAGTTTTGTAAGTACCTGGAGTCCCTTTGGCTGTGAGAGCAGAGGCCCGGCTGCCCCGTGGCCGTGTAATGCACAGCACAGAGTTTCAGAGTAATGGAGACTCACAGCTAAATGTTTTATCTCAAATAAGGGAGAAGAAACAGACACCAAGTCTATCAGAAGTCTATGAAATAAAGCAGTTATTGTTGCAAGCCAGGCCTACTTGCTGCAGCTACGAGTGTTCGTTTGGTATAATAGTCAGGATGAAAATAGATTTATCAGGCTAGATTGAATTAGGTAGGAAGGAAAAGTCTGGATATAAAATGTTTCTCCACATATTGATACAAAAAAACAAAACAAAAACAAACAACAACAAAAAAAAAACCCAAGCATTGTTACAGTAATATTTCTAGTCTCTCCTGGTTCCAGGTGATGCTTTTCTTCTAGCCGTGGCAGCAGACCTTTAACTGAAACACATCTTTCACCAAAGCCTTTCTCATAAAACATGTGAAGAGCCAACACGGCGAGAAGATGGGCTGTCAGGAAAAGCGATGGTGGGAGGGAGTTTCTGCTTTTCTATTTCTTGAAGCTCGGAGGAAATGAAGTGCCTGCTCAGTTACCTGAGCATTTTCTGCCGTTGTTTTGTTCAGAAGGAGTCTGCTCAAAGTAAATCAAATTAATTACCAAGAGCAGTGTTGTGGGAAAGCGTTTTAAAGTTTAGTCTTGTACAGGTGCAAGCAGTGGCCTTGCTGTCCAGGTCCAGAGAGTTACTCAGAATTTAGGCTCAGTGAAAGCAGCACACATGCACTTGATGGTAAAGGACTTTGAAGGAGAGCAGCAGAGATGCTGCTGTGTTATGGCACCGAAAGATTGCTCCTTTTAGGAGGTGCGAGGGAGAGATTAGATTGTGCATTTTTAGCGCGTTCTGTTGTAGAAGTCTGGATTTTGTGCGCTGAAGATTGCTTAAGCAATACCTTTTATTACGTATTTAAATTTAGTAGCACTTTGTGTGACTGACAGTGCCCCCTTGTCACTCTTCCGTGAATAAAACTTGAACTTGAGCTGCCCCGGTGCCTTTATTAATATTAATGGCAACATCCCTGGTGTGTGAACAAAATCAGAATAGCCAAAGTTAATAGGCAGAAAACGTACCAATTGGCCTGGAATAACAGCGGCTGCTGCCAAAGAGGAGGCTCCAGGGAAAGCTGCTGGTGGTCCGTTTGTGTGCGTGTGTGCACGGCCCTGGGTAGCCGTCCCTTACAAATGGCTGCTGTTGGGCAAAGATGACAAGTGCGTTAGGCAGGGAATAGCACTGAGGCGAAATGCGCTGTAAGAGCCCGGCTGCAGCGGTCACAGCAGGTCTGAAAAGACTGGGCTGAATCCCCCTCCTCCTCCTGCGCCTCCTCTCCTCCTTAGGGCGTAGGGGAATTGGTTCTCCAGCTCAGCCTCTGAAAGAGAAACTCCTTTGAACTGAGAGTGTCCAAAATCAATTGCTTAACAAAATAATTCACTAATAAAAGCCGAGCAGAACTATATCTGGTAGTTAAGGGTCCTTTTAAAGGCAAGAGATTCCTTGGGTTTTCAAAGCTTTGAGGCAAGTAAATGAAGCTTGCAGTTGCATCCGGGTGGTTGAGGTTTGTCCTGGCCTTGTATCTCTTGGTGGGACTGGGGACGGTCCCAGGTGGGTTGAGATACAAAAGGTGTAATCGATGAAGGAGCTCACGGGGATTGATGGGAAACAGTGTGGTTTCAGAAGTTCCCTGGGCTTTGCTGTTTGCAAAGCTGCAGAAGTCAGCAGGTTTTTTTTTTGATTATCAAGCTCTGCGTATTCGAGCCACGCTTTCTTGCAGGAGTGTCCTGCTCTGCCATTTCAGCTGTCCTGCTAAGGCAAGAAAAAGTGCAAAATAAACTGCTGATGGGCTGAGATTTGCCTAGTTAACCCTTGTCATTGGAGAACTGGACACTTAGAGCTGCTGGAAAGAGGATGGAATTTAAAATATACTTTGTATTTTTCAGGAACTTTTAATATTATATACAAAATAAAAATCATTGCTAGAAGCTCCCACAGAAATTCCGTTGCCTCTAATATCACATGTGTTCACTATCTATAAATATAAGTAGGTGTATGCTCATTTGTGTTTGCTGCTGGAGCAGACCCTCTTCTACTTCCTAGGCGGTTTGCTCTTTTATTAGTGCTGAGTTTTATGCCTTTCAGGCTACAGTTCAGCCTTTGGGCAAGACATGTTGCTGCCTACTACAGAGGTTGTATTTCTTTAAAAGAGCCCAAGATAAAAATCATAGGATTTGTGTGACTTCTTAGTTTTCCAAATTAACAGGGAAAATGTGTTCATCCAGCAGTTCTCTCGTGTATCTGTTATTTAAGGACTTGAAACTTTTTACTCTCTCAATCCTTTCAGGTTCTGGAGGCGGTTCAGTAGTCATGCTGGGGAAAACACCATGGTAAGGGGGTGTGTTTTTCCAGCTTGTTTTAAACTTTTGAGCTTTGAGGTGTATACAAAGCATTGAAATTCTTCATTACATCGGAAGGGGCTTAACCAAGCACTAGCTAGGATAGAGAGCCAGACTGCTAAAGCTGTCCCATTCGGATCTGTTCCAAGGTCTGCCCACTGTGAGATAACTGCTAAGTTACTGTCTTACTCTGTGTGCAAGAGCAGGGCTCACTCTGTTATATTTTACTGGATCCCAAAGTTACTAGAACTTCTTACTATTAGTATGTTATGATCAGTTTGTCACCCAAATACCACAGTTTCTCACCATGGCATTTCTTGTGGTACAAGACCCTGGCACAGTTTCTCCTGAGTTATCCTGAGTATTTCTTGTTAGTTGGTTCTTTCCATCCCACCCCAGGTCAAAACAGACCCAAGAAATAGCTAGAAGATTAGCCCAACACTGCTACTTAGATAGTGCAACTTTGCTTTGCCTCAGTGTAAGCATATACCCTATAGGCATGATAAGACCTTAAGACAGAAAATTTGCTTTTCTGCAGTGTGCTAAATTAAATTTTTCTTCTCCCAGTGGACTGACATCAACAGAAAATGATCTGTTCATATTGGTTTGCATTCAGTTAAAAATCTGGATGATAAATATGAAATTGTTCTACTTTTTCATACATATGGAATATGTGTGAGAAAATAGGTCTTTGACTAAGGGAAAATACTATTTGCTAGGAAAAGGCTGCGTAAATATGGTCCAAAAGAGAAAAGATGAAGAGATTTCCTGCCAAAATGATACTATCTTTCTTTTGTTTGTTTGTCCTTGTGGAAGGGAGAGGGGAGCAGAAAGCAAGTACTGTTCCTGCATAGCTACATACGTCCCTGTCTAAAGACTGGGTCTTTCGTCCAATCAATAATATGTCCCTAGATGTTAATTTTACAAGGTTGTGTATATTCTCTTTTTGGGCTGATTTCTGAAAGCTTATCATTAGAATGTCTTAAGTTTTAATACTCAAGTGTTATTGATTTAATAAAAATAGTATTACCCTTCCCCCGAATATTTTGTTAATTCCAGCTTTGAAAGTTCACATTTCCATCTGGAGCCTTTTTTTCTAGCGTAATAACTAATCTGCATTGCACAAGAGGAAACCTGATGAGCCAGGATTCGTTTAGTAGCTGCTGGCAGTTCTCCCTGTTTCTCTTTTACCTGACATTTTCAGGATCTAGTTTACTTTCTCTAAGCTCAGTATTGTAATTGTAGACAATGTGAAGAAGTTTGTGGAGATTTGGGGAGAAACGATGATCTCTGGTCAAATTCTTAGAGTTGTCTTTATCAACTCTACTGCTAGAAAGAACACTTGTTAATAATGCTATTGTAAAAATTCTCTCTTTTATTTCTTTTATGTGTAAATTTCTATCTCAGTTAAGCTTCTTTTGTATATTCTCAGTGTTCTAAACAGGAACACCATAGTCTGCTCTTAAGTTTAGCTTACGTGATAATACAGTCTATGTAGCAAATCTTATCTGTAGCTGCTGAGTTTTGAGTCTTTCAGATGAAGATATTCCAGGGGAACCAGAGGAGGAACATCAGCACACCATTCCAACTGAATTGTCATAAGTGAAAACTTGGAAACAAATTCACTTTATTCAGTGGAAAAAGAATAGCGTGAACAAAAAGCGCCAGAGTATCGTTAAGTCATGTCTTACTGTGAAGGAAAACTTAGCTGAAGTGTCTTCATATGTTCAGCATTTGACAGATAATCATTTTGTAATTGCCTGATTCTTAAGGCATCAGGAGAATGATTGAATCTTGATTCCTTTTCTGCTTTATTTATATGAAGATCCCTGCTAAGGAAACCGCATTAAATCATACCCACTCAGAAAAGGATTTAAGTGGGGTAGTCGCGCTGGCACTGTATACTCAACTATACAGGGATGGATTTAAGCATCTCTTGCAGTGTTGGTCTGAACTTCAAAGCACAGCCAAAAAAAAAAAAGACTTTGGAAATGTGCTGTGAGGATGGCTGGCAGCAGTGAGGTCTGTGATCCAAATCCTGCGTCAGAAGCTCTAGGCTGTACTCGTTGGAATCAGTTTAAAATCTGTCTACTTCCCTCCAGTTGTTGCTGTTGTTTAGTTGGTTTTGCTCAATTCAGACGGTTCTAAAATAATTTTATTTTGTTTTATTATTTAAATATAAAAATTGTGTGGCATATAATTCATAAATGTTTATATACAGTTTTGCACTTATATCAGAAAGGTATCTGAAAATAGACATGTATTATTTATCTCTGTTTTTACAGATGGCACTAAGCATTTATGAAATGAATATCGGTTATTGATTGCTGAATGACCAACAGAGCTGGAGAAAAGAACAGAAATCTGATACAGAAGTCCAGACCCATTTCTCTTAACCTGTTCCTCTGTAAGTCCAAAACTACTCCATTTCATATGTTTTATTTTGCTTGCAGTACTATGGAATTCTTGTTTAAAATACATTTTCATTACAGATGTTGAGAGGGTGTACAGATATGAAGGAGAACACAAATATAAAAATAGCCCTTACAAAGTAAATAGTAATCTTAAAATGAAGACTAAGTTTGTGCAACACTCAACAGGACAAAGGATGGAAAAATAAATAGTAATGTAACAGATCTTTGGAAAAGGATTTGAATATTATACCGATTTGTAAATTGAGCGCAACTCTACCATTTTAATTTATTGCAAGAAGGACAGAGGTAATGGTGGATTGCATTTGAAAATGACTGTAGCTTAGAGATTCGTAAAATAATGCCTCTTTATAGTGTTAATAAGGCCATAGTTATGTATTAGTTTATAACAAGGAAAAAAGCGAACCTGTGGAGAGCTGTAAGGAATAAGCAACAGAAAAGATAAGAAATCTAGGAAGGATGTCACAGGACTACTGATTTTCCAGTGTCTAATAATTCCATTGTTTATTCTTAAGCAAAGAAAAAATACTAATATCATGAGGAAATATTAATATCAAAACAAACTTCTGTTTCACATTCATCTTCTTGGACCTAATACAGAGTTAAACTAGGTGAAAACAAATCAAGTTTTTGTGTAATTGTATTCTGGAGATTTTTTTTTGTTGTTCATTCTATCGAAGTCTCCTGGAACACAAGAAAGCAGAGCTTTGTAAGCCTGCTATTCCCAATTTTACCAATTTAATCTACAGTAAATCTCATTAATACTACAAGTAAGTACTAGGAATACTGTTTGACATACTTTCATATTAATTATGCTTGTGGCGATCTGCGCTGTATCAGAGGAGGTAGTAGCAATTCTTTCTGCAATCACTTCAAATGTCAGGATGATGGAAGGCTATTTGGGGAGTAACACCAATGTAAACTTGTGTAGCTGGAAGCTATTTTTTTAATGAGGCATGCTCTAACACACACTGCCGTTTCAGCCACTGGCACAATAAGGTAATACAAAGATAATGAATGTGATTACATTCAGTACAATTCAACTGAGGCTAAATTAAGGTAGCTGTTATATTAGTAACACTGTGATGTTTTTATTTATGCAGATGACTCAGAAATAGATTGTTTCTACCAAACTGTGCTTTATTAAGGTTCAGTATCTCACAGTATCTCAGTATTCCATAGAAAGGATCTCTGCATGCATTTTGAAGAGGGAGAGGTTGATGCTATTTTTCAGGAAGGAGAGAGCGTAGCTCACTGATACATGTAATAGAAGGCAAACCTGATATGTCAGTGCTTAAGGGGCTGTAAAATGAGGAACTAATATCTGTGTGGACAGCTGTGACTTCCAGAAGCATCTTGCCTGTATCCTGGAATTTTTCCAGTGCCCTATTCGGGCAGACTAGAACAGCCTTCTTTTCCATATGAGGGGAAGTCTTGTCCCCTGTGATGCCGGGGCATGTAGGTGAGCACAGTAACAAGATGCATGCTGCACGGTGGGCGTCTGCTGTACTGAGAGCAGAGCCACGGCCCGCGAGAGCTGCGGGGTCTGACTGGGGCTCCCTGGGCCTGGGGGAGCGCTGGCACGGCTGCATTAGTGCTGAGCTCTTCCTGCCGCGCTGCTGCGCTTGGCCTGAGGCTGAAGGAGGCCCTGGCCTCTGCCAAGGGCCCTGCAGATCAGTGACTGCTGTGGGGAGGGCAGAGAGGCCAGGGAGCCTCTGCCCGGCGGGTGAGGGGTGGAAGGAAGCAGTGAGGGTAGAAGCCACGGTCCTTGCATTAACATGAGACGGGGAGGAAGAGGGGAAGGATGCACAGAGAGTAGGAGTCAGGGTGAAAAACCAGCCAACCAAACAAAACCCTTATCTATAGCAACTGTCTATCAGAAGGGCAGTTTTCTCGGGCCCCTACAGTGCTATGTTCCGTGATTTAATAGATGCTTTGTTCTTGCAGAACTATTTCCCACACAGCTGCAGCTTTACAGATAAAGCTGGAAAATCAGGAAGATAAAATGTGTGTGTGTGTGTGTGTTTTTTTTTTTTTTTTTTTTCTCACAATTGTCACATAATGGGAAATTACAAGCCAACAAGCTATTAGAGTACTCCATATTAAAGTTCCAATTAAAATGTTGCCATAAACATCTTAAATGTATAGAATAAAAGCTATAGAAAAATAGAAGCCATCTAAAAATATTCCTTACCTGACCTTCGTTAAGCATGAGAAAATAATCAGGATAGGCAAAGAAATGAGGTTTGAGAAATCTGGGCCAGATGCTTGGCAGTTAAGAACCGCTGCTCACTTTTCCTCTCCTGCATCCTGGGATTATATCTCTATTAAAGTGCCCTAGGACAATTCTTTAATGCTTCTTATAAATTTCTTTGGTTAAAGTGCTCTGACCTCCTGATACATCTGAAAAACTAATGGGAAGAGAGGGTACAGAAGGCTACATGTAGCCAGATTTCATATCACAAGCATAAATATCATCTTGCTGCCTTTTTAAGTCCTTTGTCAGCTACACTGTGCTGTGTTATCCCTGCAAAGTCCTCGCAAACTGTCTGTCCTACCTTTTAGAAATGTTGTGGCTTTGGAGCTTCTGATTTAAAATCTATTACCATTAGTTCATAATTTGCATTGTATTTTAAGAATTTTATTGATACTGCATATGAATGAATTTCTCTTATATCTGAATTTTGGTGTCGTTTAGACAGACGTATGTTGAAACTATGGGGCTTGCAACTGTATAAATGTCCTAGAAGTAGGCACAATCCAAGAGCTTTGTTAAACCCATGCGAGTAGTAAGTGTTGGGAAGGGAAAGGCATCGGGGGAGGAAGGGGGTCCTGAGCTGTGGAGGAGCTGGAGAGCTTTTGGCTTGCAGGTCCTGCTTTCATAGGGGCTATGAGCAAGACACAGACTGTGTGTTTTCAGCATCCAGCAAGACAGTGGATTTGTTCTTATTTCCTCTTCTGGAACCCTCACAAAACCTTTGGAAGAGTGTAAATATTTTAAGAATAATGGCTATGTAATATATGTTGTATAAACACTATATGCACTATGCAATGAACACTATGCAATGAATGTTATATAATTGCATACTTAAATAGCTTGTTAACAGAGAGCCAACTGCATGAATGTAGGGCCTGATTCAGAGATGCAGAACCGTTTACATCTCTCTGACTTCCCAGTCTTAATAGTACATTTATGGCACCTAACACAGGCCCTGTGTTGACACAGGCCTGTGTGAACACTTCGCTTATTTTCTCTTCTCCCGCTGCAGGGGAATGTAATCCCATGCAAATAGTCTCCTTGTGTTCTGGGTTTGGGGCCCCGGTGTGTGATCGTCTCTTCTTTGTCTGACTCAGGCTCTTCTGAAATGACGTGGGAGAGAAGGCAGGATGAAGCCGAGTTATTTGACTACCCCAACCTCCCTAGAAGGGTTTCAGTTCTGGAGCCTGTGCTGCCGATTCCTGCCGCGGCCGCGTGGGCTACCCCTGGAGCCCCTCTGCTTGGGCAGTCTCCTGCCAAACCGCCGCGCCGCCGAGGGATAGGAGTGCTCCGCGCTGGCGAGAGCTCCCTTGGCAGGGGTGGGAAGGAACCTGCCGGCGCTGAGAGTTGCCTCCTGGCCCATCAGTCTCGCCAGTTAAACCGTGTTCTGTGTCGGCTCTGCCAGGGTTTAAGGTGAATTCTCTAAGGGTGTTCACTGTGACCTCTCTGGAAACCTCAGTTACATCTGTTTGCCATTTCGACAGTATTTTTATGTTCCCTAAGAACTATGAGGTCATTAGAAACTTCAAGCCATGATACATAACTTAGCATAACTGTCCTCCAGCCCTCATTCAGTTAGGGACACGTGATCTGTGCATGTCAAAAGCTCCAACTTGGAGTTGTCCACAGGGTCAGCGCAAGAAAAGGAGCCTGTTATATATTTAAAAAAAAAAAAAAAAAAAAAAACACTTATACTGTCTTTCATATACATATTTGTTTCCAAGTCTTTTATTGCACTTTTTAAAAAATACCAATAAATATTTAGGTTTTGGCAGTTAAGAAGAACTGAGAATTGGGGAATAAACTAGTTATTAATATAGCACACAAGAAGTTAGGCTACAAACAAAAAGAATAAGATTTAAGATAAACGTACATCCATACAGAATAAATATGTATAGGTCTGCCATATCTTAACTCTTAAATGAGTTCATAAAAGGAGCCCTGTTGCTGTGCTGGCTGTCGGCAGCAGCAGAGGTCAGCTGCGACTGATATTTTTCATCCTGCACAAGTTTAAATATTATCAAACTTTCTTTTAAAACAATGGGGCTTTTAAAGCATTAATTTGTTTTTGATTCTTTAGGTTCACAAGTTTTGAGGGATCTTATTTAGGTTTGGCTCAAGGGTGGCCTGTTAAGAACGTGTGTTTTACATTTCCACTGTGTGCCACCTCCTAACTTCTGCCATGTCCCCACTGTCCTGCTCTGGCACCATTTGGAAGCTGCTGCTTCTTCCACTGCAACTAAAGACAAATTTCTCCCTTAATGGAAATGGAATTTGGTCTTGTCACACAATCTTGCATTTTCATGATAACCTAGTTTAGGGTCTTTTTATTAATTCTTCATGAGCTATCCATTCCATCCTGGGCTCAGAAGTCACATGAGTTAAAGAAACCATAAGTTTGAGGTCGTATTTCAGGAAAAGGTTTTCGATATATTAAAATTCCTTTGACCCAAGTTTCTGGCGTTTTCTTGTGTAAGTGTTAGAAATGAACTACCTGTGTGACAAAGCATTGAAGGATTTTGTTTTACTGTGATATATAAGAAATATATTTTAATTTATGATAAAACATAATCAGAGTTTTATTAAACTTAGGTTTGATCCTTTAAGACTAGGCAATAGGAATGGCACATTAGATGAGACAGGCAAGTGGAATGCTTTTAATTCCCTATGTAGCTGAGGGTGTATCAGCTAACGTATAAATCTTTACCTCAGCTCAAGTACTGAGACAAGTTTAGCTCCATAAGCCTGTAGGTCTGCTTGGGTTGATAACACTTTTTTTCCCCAGCTATGCTCTGTGCTTTCAGCTAGTTTGGAAGTCTGTATTGCATTACGTTGTAGAGTGCACATTTAGGTAATTTTTTAGAAATTATAAGTATCCATTAGAAGAGAAGCTTGTACAGTAAGCTGGAGTTATTTGAAGTATTTGAAGTACTTTATATGAAGTATTCAGTATCCATTAGAAGAGAAGCTTGTACAGTAAGCTGGAGCTATTTGAAGTACTTATGGGGCAAGAGCTTTTAATAGGATAGATGCACATAGAATTTTTTGGTTTAGTCTGTTATGCTCTAAGAAATGCTACTTTCTCAAGAAAAAAAAAACACTTTTTCGATTGTTTTGGTGAAAGCAGTTAGGTGCCAGAACCGTATCCCCTGAGAGCAATGCTACAGACACCTTGCAAGATTTTAACTTGCAATGTGCTTGGTAACCAGGACAGTGATTTGAACCACAAAAATGCCTAAGAATAGGCATCCTACCAATGTGAGATGTCTTGAGCCATGGAACAGTCCAGGCAGCAGGACTGCAGCTTCCTGAGAGAACCCTAGACTTTTCTTAGCCAGGATTTCAGGAGCTGCCTGTCTTCTTGCCTTCCTCCAAGTTTCCTCCAATGCATGTTTCTTGTATTTCCAGCTGGATGGACTGGGTCCTGTCTCTATCAAAAATGTATGCTGTTTCTGAGGCAACGAGGGACGTTGAGAAAACAATAGTTAGGAAAATATTTTGACGGAGAGCTTGGAAACTGCTGGAAGGACTTAGGGACATAACTCATTTGCATGGGACTTGCTCATGTCAGTGATTTGGAGGGTATGTTTTTAAATTTTAGATATTAAAATAGTCCTGTTCTCAATTTTTGAATTGGATGCCTGGCATACTTTCAAATAATAGCATTGCCATAATCTTTTTGTCTGTCTCCCCTACACACAAATTATCCAGTATTGTGTCCTGCTTCTTAATGTGTTATAGTCGTCAGTTCTGGAGAGTGCTGAAGGTTCAAAGCCCTTAAGGAAGATGCAGGAGTCTCCCATAGAATTCTTCAGGGAATTCTCCTATAGAATTCCCTGAAGTCATTACAGCCCCTCATGTTCGTTGCGGTCTTGTTGTGGGGGGGGGGGGGGGGGGGGGGGGGGGGGGGGGGGGG
>JASSRY010000379.1:5082292-5096998 GCA_032466555.1 Tinamus major | reverse complement strand
TTGGCCACGAGGGCACACTGCTGCCTCATGGTCAACTTGTCATCCACCATGACACCCAGGTCTTTCTCTGCAGAGCCGCTCTCCAGAAGGTCAGTCCCCAGCCTGTACCAGTCCTTAGACTGGTCCTTAGACCAGTGGAAAAGAGAAGTCCTCTCTCCGGTGGAAAGTTTCACTTGACACCAGCAGAGTGAATGCTCTGCCTGTGTGGGAGCAGGAGGGCCCCAGTGGAGTGAGGTCGCTGGCCTTGTCACTGCATGCTCACCCACAGCTCCCTTCCGTTCTACCAGTGACCTTGGGGTGTGCATCTCCCTGTGCTTCTGAAGAGAGGCCCACTGCCCACCTGCGGGGAAGGCTGCTCCCTCAGTGGAAGAGGATGTGGCTGTGGTGTCGCAGGTGAACATGTTTCTGTTCAGCATTTGAAGTTCTGCCAGTAGAAGCTAGAAGGGATAAAGATGGCTTGTTTGAGTTTTGAATCAGTGTGGTATCTGAGGTTTTCATGTCAAATGTGGTAATAGTGGGTTTAGCACTTTTTCACAGGAGACATTAAGAAGATAAGAGTGCAAAAAATATGATTGAAAATACAAGAAAATGTTGAAGAGAGAGAATTAAAAATAGAGCAGAAGACTAGCAGTACTTTGCTTGTGAGAGTCTGCACCTGGGGACTTGGGAATAGAAGCAGCCCTGAAGCAGTGCTCAGAAAGCTGATATTGCCCTAAAGAAATGCATTTAAGAATGATTCACTACAGCTTTACATTTGTGCCACAAGGAGAAGTTGGCAGTTGGAAAATGTACTTTGTAATTTGGAGACTGAGTGTCTCTTGAGGTTTTCTTCTTTCGGTAGGGACTGGAGGTGTTTAATCTAGGGAAGTCAGTGCTTTTACATCTTTTTCTTTTTTTTTTCTTTTTTCTCTCTCTGAAGAGAGAATTGAACTGAAGGTGAGGAAGGGCTTCCCAGGTTCATTCATGTATCCCTACTTTTTGATTTGGTACTGAGGGAGAAAAATTTTGGCTGTAGTTCTGATTTTTGACCATCAAATCTCAGAGCTGTTCAGATGCAACACAGTCCCAAGAATAAGGAAAGTGCATTTTATAGAACTAATAAAAGAACTTACAGAAGTTACGGAGACTTTGTCAAGGCAGATTTTCATTTAAGATAGAAATTGTTAAAAAATCCCTAGGGTGAACAAGTGCTTTCATTGGAGGAATCAGATTCCTAAAGTGTTTCGAGCTCTGCAAAACAGATTCCGTTGCCACTTTTGTCACGGATCAGTTGTGCAGCTGGAGAAACTACAACCTCATATTAAAAATGTGGTAGATTTGGCTTGGAGCTGTACAAATACACATAGCTGCACTCGTCAGCACCTGCAGATTAGCTTAGCTGACTTGATTTTGTACCTGACATACCTGACCTTTGTTTGTCAGCATATTCCCTTGTGCACAAGGAGCTCAGCATGACTTCGTTTGGTTTGAGCAATCCTCCTCCTGCATAACTTACCCCCTCATTGATATTGAAGAAAAAAAGTTTACTTCTATTTTTATGATAACCTGAAATAACATACAGATAAAAACTTAGATTTACAGTAAAAAACTGCTTATGCACAGTTTGAGTAAGGGCAAACCTGCAGAGTGTAACACACACACCAGTGTGAATGTTTGAGCTATAACTGTGAAGGCCATTGCAGGCTCTAGTCTACCTTCTTCTAGTCCACTCTTCCAGAGTTCGCTTTACTACATTTATTCACCCCAGAAAACACCAAGAGCTGTAGGATTTGGCTGAATGGGTCTGTCTGGTGCTTTTCCTGATCATTTATCCTACACCATCTCTGGGATGCGCTCGAGCCCATTCGGCGGGAGAGCTTTCCCTCTCTCGTTGCAGCTGTTCAGTTTTGCATAAATGATTAAATACTCATTTTAAAAGGTATTTGTGCTCAGGGATTGCCTCTGCCAGCTGGGTGCTCTAAGCCCGAAGTGTGGATTTGTTCTCATGCAGTCTGCCCCAATGAATATTTCATTTTTTTGTAATAAAATAGAGCAGCTTGGAGAGGACGTGGTCTGAGAGATGCGCTGCAGCATGGTGGAGTGTCCTTCAGGTGAGGCAGGAGGAAGTTGATCCTGGCCTTGGTAGGCAAAGGTTGCGTCTGAACCTGCGTCGTCTTCCAGCCCATCCATGAGTCACAGCCACGGTGAGCGCAGACACAAGGGAGAGGGCTTTTGCCCATGCTTGTTGAAAAGGTTGTAAGCATTTTGGCATTATGTCCCAATTGCATGTGTCCAAATTATGAAGTACATCCAAAAACCAAAAGCCCATATCCAGTCAATCAGTTACTCACATATGGGATTTGTGTCAAGTTCTTAGTAAGCCCTCTTCCAGATCATTTCTGCACTGGAGATTTTTAAGTCTACCTCCAAACGTGTTGCTGATGACAAGGAAGAAGGAAGATTTTTGTTTTATTTTTTATTTAGAATATAATTGTTACATTAGGGACTGATGTGTTGTTGCCTTCTAGCCTCCTATTGGGAAGTGTTCCCAGCCAAGCATTACGAGCAGGAGAGAGGAGAGTTTATCTGCTCAGCTTTCCAGTGTGTGAACTGCAGGGGGGCCACTGAAGTGCCAAATAATATCTTCCTTGTGTGAAATTAAAAAGGGAAATTAAGTGCAAGAAAATGCTGTTGGAAATTCCAAGTGTAATTGCACAAACATAGAATGAAACATTTTGGTGTTTTTCAGTAAATTTTTATTTCCCCATTGCTACTCTTCTGTCTAGGCTGTCCTTAGCTTTTTGTTTCTGCCAGTGCTGCAATTGACAAAGAGAGGCAAGAGGTGAGAGAATGGAAAAAATGTTAGAAAATAGAAAAAATGTTAGCTGGGTATCAGAAATAGCATTTGGGAAACATTGGGGGCTTCCAACATTTTATTAAAATGTTGAAATTAAGTTAGTTCAGTTTCTCTGTGCTCTGCATTTTGCCACTAACTGTGTGTGTGTGTGTGTCTATAGATAGATACATTCACATCTGCAAACAACTTTTTAGGTACATGCTTCTGTTAGTGTCTCATTTTTTTGAAAATCATTATTTTTCTCTTCATTTTTCTAAGCTTTTTATCTACTTTCACTTAGAAGCAAGTTAAGATAAAGGTTAAGAATCATGTCTTTTTTATGGTTTAATTTACTTATGTATTCATAATTTAAAAGCACAGGTAAATAATTTATCCTGTACATTAGAGCCAAGAACATCAAGATTATACTTGAAAGAAAGCTTAGACTAGGTGGGGTTTTGGCAGGCTCGGCTGCCTCTCGAGGTTGCCTTCCCTCCCTCGGCGTGCGCTCTCACCCGTTTTTCCTTCTTTCTGCGCGTGAACAATTTCTCCTGGGATAAGGAGAGCGGCAGGGCTGCCCCGGGAGCCTGCGGCGGGGCGCGCGCGTGGCCGCTGCCCTGGGGTCTGCTCTCGGGTGGCCGGCGGGGTGCGCGCAGCAGCCGCGCTCAGGAAAGAGCAAATGCACCACGGGCGGCTTCTCCACCATAATAACAGACTCCTGGAGAAGTTCAGAAAGTCTCAGAGCACAGAATGTCTTAGGAGAAGCTTAAGTCTGAACATACTGTCTTACCCTGTTCTGAAATGATCTTTTTTGGCTTCTAAACACAGCACACATATACCTCAAGTTCTGTCTGGTTTCTGTGATTTGGAAATGAATCAACACAGTTTATGGTGTTAAATGAGTGTGAGTTTTATTGAGTAGTTCCAAGGCATCTAATGAGAGGAAAATCTAAATTTCAATTAAAGTAATGGACTAATGAAATGTTTTGCTAGAAAAGTACAGTACTTCAGGTATCTTCAAGCTTTTTGCTGCACACTCATCTCAAAGGAGAAGCATTGGTAATTAGCATGCTTACTTCCTGTTACAGAATATTCCATGCTACTGGGGAAGCCCTAATATTAATATTTTTTTCTTTTTCACAGTTCTTAATCTGATAGCAACACATCCCTGGAAACAAGATTCAATGGTTTGTTAGACAATTAAGTGTGTCTTAACACTTCATGTACTGTACGATAGGTCTGTGCATACACTGACCTTTTATTGAAGCATTCCATACAATTTGAAACAGTAATTGAATACTGTTAAAAATGATTTTCCTCTTTTTCCTAAAAAGAACTAATTCAAATTAAGTACACACATTCAACCAAAACCCAAAGCAGTCTTATCTGAATCTTTGCATCATATTTTCATGCCCCCTTATTTAATTGGACTGCATTTGCCATGCCCTATGGAATATCTAAGCAGGATATTAAGGAACGACATTTTAAATACATTTAAAAGTATGTTGAGTCTTGGTTTCTAAGACCGTTTTCCCCTGAAGGTAATAAGATTTCTGTTTGTTAGAAATACATGCATTTTTATGAGTTGGAATTGACAGTGACATTTCAGCCTGTGGAAAAGAGGCACAAAGCCTTGCAAGGCCTGTCATGCCTTAGCCACTGGGCCTCTATTTTATAGCAGTTTATATCCGCGTTCGGATCCCTCTGAGCTCACTGCCTCACCAAAGGGTTTCGGTTCAGGAGCCGTGGCTCTTGGAAGGTGTTACCAGAGTAGGCTGTGCTCAAGATACTGATTCCCTCAAACCTTGGTTCTTCCTCCTCTCACCTCTGTCTAACGAGACCCACCAGTATTGCTGTGGTTTTAGCAGCCCTTGGGGCTCCAGCAGTGTTTGCTCTGTTAGTTGTCTTTGCAGTAGCTGGGAGCAGGCTTTGTGTGCTGAGCAGGCCATGCGATGGGGGAAAAGAATGAAGCAGAAGAGCAAAGAATAAGGAGAGGTACCTTGACTAGTGAGTGGGATGCTCCACTGTTAATTCCCCTCACGTGGAGACTATACTGCGTGATATCAAAGGTGAAAATCAGTCCCACACTTAACTCCTGCTGCCAGAATCTCCAGACTCTGAGTGAACAGGGAAACCAAGACCTAAAGATGGGGAAAATGGAGAGAGAGAAGAGGGGACTACGTTTGGGAAGGCAGTAGTTCCCTGTCTGCACTAATGTATTTCTATTCCTTCCTCCTCTATCTATCCCTGTAAAATTATAAAGGACTCTATCATGGAAGATTTTGCTGATTATGAATTTCTATTCTACTTCTTTAATTCCACAGGAAGGAGCTTTGATCAGAAACTTGTTTTTACTTCAGTAATTATTTATGGAGAAATAAAAGCTGGCAGACAGAGGGCATGTTCTTTGCATCCTCCCCAGGGGAGCAAGGGCAGGCACAGGAGGACTCCCTAGGTCTCTGCACTACAAGAAAAGCATCACTTCTGCACCTCTCTAGTGCCCAGCGTTTCTGCGAGGAGCTGTGTTTTGGCTTTTGCTTCTCTAGGAACCTGAGTTCCCTGGACGCTGCTGACCAGAAGATGAATTTGAAGATACATTGGAGAAGTGTGCTGCTGTGCTGACTGTTACAGATGATGTTTGATTCCAAGGTGCTGATGGGGAGGGGAGGAGAGAAAAGGGGGCTGGAAAGGGTGAGACAGGACTGTTGAGATGCTGCACCTTCTGCTGTATAGCTTGGGAGGAAAAGTTAATAGACGAGTAAATCTGAACAAGGCTGCCGGGGGATTTTGTCTGGAAAACTGAGCACCAGGGGTGTGTGCAATAAAACCCACTAGGTCTCCTTCAGGAGACGGCCGCAAGTGCAGAGCTAAGCTGTGCCCAGCTGCTGGCACTTCCCGCTAGCTGCCGGCCTGACCTCCCTCCTTCACGAGGGGAAGGAGAGTCTGCTCCGGATCCCAGCCAGCGAGAGGCCCTGAGGGCAGCAGGGGAATGAGCCCGCGGTGGCCTCTCTGGCTGGGACTCTGGTCCGTGCATCTGCAGGGGATAACTGGCCATACAGGGTATGTTTTACATGGAAGTAAGCAATAGCTTTTTTTTTTTTTTTCTTGCAATATTAATTACTACAAAGGCAGGATTAGTAAAATTGGCATTTTAATAATTTTAGTAATTTCTTACTGTAAATAATGAAAAAAATTGGATTAAAATAGTTTAATTTTCTTCCATCTTCCTCCTTCCATCAGGTAGTGTAGCAGATGTCATAATTTGTTACTTACTTACATTTTCCTGTAATATCTCAGCCATGTATTTTAAGAACCAATCTTCCTTGATTAATCTGCAAAAGAGAAGATTTTGAAAAATCTTTACCAGCTGCTCATCTTAAAGGAAGGCAGCTGAATGCAGGTTGTGTCATCTTTGGAGGGGGTGGTGTGGTAGTTTGCCAGATGGAAGAGGTGTTGATAATTTGGGGTGTTTTTCCCTCATCGATTTTATATTAACCATCTAGATGCCTTCTTTCTCTTCCCCTCTCTTAGAAATGTCTCAACTCTTGGTTCTTCCCTTGGTGTATTTAGAGTTTTACGATCAGAATTCCTTTGGTAGATACAAAGTAGGTAGGTAAAGGTGGATAGAGTTTCCTGGACCAAAATAAAATCAGATTGTAACATTACTGTAACATTACTGTACAAAGCAAAGGTGCTCTGGCAGGATTAAAGACTTCAGTACAGTTGCTATGAGTTCCCACCAACATAAATGAGATCAAAATCTTAATCTGAAGCTGAAAAGGTTATTTTCCCTGATGATGAAGCCTGTCAAGTGCAAAGGAGATACTGTCAGTTCATAGCATGACTTCTGTGATGGCTCTACAGAGTCAAAACTTGTCTTCATCAGTTATCAGCAGTGTTTTTCTTCTCATTTTTTTTTTGATCTTCATACAGGAAAATGGATCTTGGCATGAAAAAAGTCTCTCTGATCCTAGTAGTTCTTTTTATAGCTTGTACTTTGCTGTTGTGCCAAATAAAAGCTGTGGAAACATGTAAGAGGAAATTTGCACTTGGGTGGCTCAAAACTCTTAGGAATTTGGAGCTTCCTGTGTTAACAGGATTAAAAACACTGTTTTATTACTGTCTAGAGCCTTGTTTATTTTCTAAATAAGGAAATGAAATGTCCATTAATAGAGTTTATTTCAAGCAATAACTATTTTCTGTGACCCTTTTTCCTGTCTCCTTATGTAGTATTTAATGAGATTAAGTTTCAACGTTGTGATTATTCCAAGCTACTTAACATTTGGAAAAACAAAAGTGCGTGCTTGGCAATTAATTTTTAGCCCTCTAACTAGCTCCTGTGCAGGTGCCTGAAGCGCCACGTGCTGATGGTGCAGCCCGGTGATGCCTGCTGCTATGCTGCTCTTCTCGTTTGTTTTTTTTCCTATTTTGCCTCTACTAGTGATACATATCGAGAATTTCAGAGCAATCTTCCCTACAGTTATTCACATAGGAAGTGAAGACCCCTTGCATGACTGCTTTTGTTCTACTATGGTGATATGGTTTTATAATAGCCAGCAACCTTTCCAACCTTTCTTGTATGTTTTTTCAATACTATATTTGAGCACTGGGTGTTTCTGAGCAGTATATAAAGTAAAAAGTTAGAAGAGGACCTTATTATACCCGTCAGTTGAACTGTTCATTCTCTCATTTTGCAAAGCTGATTTCTGGTAAAACTTCCATACAGGTGTTGCTTCCATTTTGAGAGATGTTCGTGATTGGGCCTTTTACTACTTCCAAGAATCGCTCGTCTGCCCTGCAGCTGGCTGGGGCAGCTCAGCAGCTGGGGCTTTGTGTCTCACAATGAACAGCTTTGCCTGGCAGCCTGTCCATGAGGCCCTTTCCTAAGGGCTTCACACAGCTCCTTGCAGGAGGCTGGAAGCGGAGCGGTAGGTGCAGCTGGGAGCTGCTAATCTTCTTGTTCAAGATGCAGTCTGAACCGGTGCTTGCTCTTAGCTATTTTGCCTCTTGCTATCACTTTGTAAAAGCAGCAGCTTGTGAGAAATAAAACACTCACAAATTCAGAGAGACCCTATTTCAAATTAACTTCTGGCTTACACATTTCTAATTAGCTGCTACCAAGTGGCTGCTAATTACCATTACCAACTTACTGGTGAAAAGTGGCAGATACCTCAAGGACTACAAAGGTATCTGGCAATTGGTGAGAGCTTTAACCTAATTGAGAAGGAGTTAGCATGCCTTGCTTTGGTTATAGAAAGAGACTGCTTGTTTGCTTCAACAAGACTGAGTTCCTTCCCTGAGCAAGTGTATGGACTGCAGAGTGCCGCTGGGTGAACGGGGTGGGAGAGCACCTGAGACAGCCCCGGCACCGCGGCCGCTCCTGCTGTCGCAGCCTGCTCGGCGAGTCGTCCCAGTCCCGCTCTCCCTGTTCTCCCTGGCACGAAGGTGACCTTCTCTGTCTGTGTGCTTGCTGCGTTTCTTTTTTAAAGAAGAATGAGTATTCTGGTTGCATTTCCTGAGAAAATTGAGCTATTTAGTGGTTGCTAAGTACAGATCAACTGCTGTCACTCAAGGTTAATTCTCGTGCTGATGTCCTCTGTGGATACGTTTGGTTTTGCTGCATTAGCAGCCTGAATCTGTATATTATCAACAACTGAATAAATAAGGCATAGAAGTGAATGCTGAATATGTTTAAATCAAACTGATGCATAAAACCAAAGTGAAACATGGTATCCTGAAATTTGTCATTTTGTCTTTATAATAAGTATGATTTAACTCTATTACTTGATTTTGCATGTCAGTATTTGAAAGGTTGCATTACCTTCTCTAAAATTGCTATATGCAACTTTTGTAATCTGCATATATTATAAACGGGTCATTAAATTCAGTAAGGAAGAGCAGAAAAGGCAATTAGGCCATGGATGGGAGTGATAGCTCAAGACCTTCCCATGAAGAACTAATCGGCAGCCATCGCTGCAGAATCAAATGATGTCCTCCCTTCCTGCCCAGGCAGCGTCGGCGGCTGCTGCTGCTCGCGTTGCAGGCGGCAGCAGCCCTGCCTCTGAGTTTAAAGGGCTACGGATGGGATCCCTCAGGTCCTGCTCATGTATCTCTGCATTGAAAGACTTTAAACAAAATGGAATCTGTAACTGATAATACTTAAAAATAACCTCTGTTAAAGTCTCAACGGGATGCTGCCGAGGTTTGCACTCAGATATTTTTGTATACCTTTGAAAGTATTTCCCTATTTTCTTTCTTGACACACAGAATTTCTTTATATTTTTGCAAGGCATCAAACAGTGGCATGTGAGAGGAATTGGGATTATCCCCTCCTTATTAATAACTTACAATTTGACATCCTGTTTTGATTTAAGTCTTCGTTGCTTTCTGTAGGGTGATACGGTTGAAACTCTAAGTAACTTGCAAGTAGTTTAAGTTCCTTTGTTGAATTCATTAGTCCAAGTAAAGACCCTGCTCAGATACCTACTTTTTTAAGTGATACGTTTAGTCGAAGGGATAGAAGGTGGCTTGTAGTATGATTCTTACAGAAATAGAGCTTAAAGAACTCCAGTAAATGCATTTTGCTGAATTCTTTTTTCAATCTTATGCGAAGACTGGAGGAAAAAGCTTCGCATGGGTATCGTGTGATTAGTGTGGGGATTGCTGGTAGTGGCAGCTAGTCCGTAGCAGAGCACGGTGCAGGCAACGGCAAGAGAGAGATATTGTGGGAAAAGGGAAATATGGTGCTCTGGTGTTTTTCTTTGGTACGAAAACAAGGATGTGCCAGTCTGTGGCTGTGTTGAACAGCAGCGCATATGTAATCACTACCAGAGGAGATGGCTTTTTGCCCCTTGAGGCCTCGAATTAGCATTTGCCACAAAATGTGATGTTGATTTAAAAAAAATAAATAAAATAAAAAAAGCCAGGTTATGCATTTCCCAAAGTCTGGGAAAGCAGACTTCTTGGTGTATGAAGGAGATTGGAAAAAACCTGGATCCCAGTGGCATGGGCGTGGAAGCGGCGCTGACAGCTCCCCCTCCTCCTGCGGAGCTTCCAGCTCAGATGGTTCTGCTCAACAGCTATTCAGAGTCTGCTCTGGAGAGAGGGCAGATGGGCCGATCCTGCCCCAAAGGGAGGAATCCCCGCTGCTTTGCCAGCCCGCCCAGCTTCTGGAGCTCCCATTGCGTGTTTCCTGAGGGAAATTTAACAGAAGGATTAGACAGGCCGCTTTGGAGGGGCTCCGACATGAAGGCCGCGCGCAGGCTGCGGAGCAACAGCTCCGGGTTGGCAGCGCGGGTCCGGCGGAGCCAGGCAGGGGAGGGACTGTCCGGTGCAGGGAGCTGGCTGTAGCCTTCCCACTGCAGTTACACCTGTGGAAGAAACCGGTAGTTATTTAACGTTATTTTTTATTATTTCTAAAAAATAACAGGCAGGATCTTTTGTTCCATGTATTTTTCTGAACTACGTACCAGATTCCCTCTGCAGTGGTGCTCTGCATTGCACTCAGTTGTGTGCAGCGTGTTCATTACAGGTGCTAGCTTGTATGTTGACTCACTCTTCTTCCTAGAACAAGAACAAGGTTATCCTACAGGAGAAAATGCCTGGGCACAAATCACCAGGAAAGCATGTCAGTGATGCTTCTTTGTTCCTTATTTAAAACAGCAGAGAAAGAAGGCCAAAGACGTCTATATGTGGTGCCTGTTAACGTTTGTGGAAAGGAACACACATTTATTGTAAACATTGCATAAACTGCAAGTGTTTTCAAAATACATAAGAATGTGTGAAATGGCATGTGCTCACAGGCATGTTTAAAAGATGGTTAACTCTTCAACAGGGATTTTCATTTTACTATATTCCTGAAGGCAGTTCTGTATGTGTGAGGCTTCCAGGGAAGAGGAGTTGCTAAGTGCTAGGAAATGGTTTCTGTGGTGGTTTTAACGTGGTCTTGAAATTTATGCATTTTGAACAGCCTCATGGAAGATGATGATAAGCATTAGAAAATGCTCCAAGCCCATGCAGTCAATAGTGCTTTGTTTCAATACTGCCTAAGAGATTAATTTTTAAAAACTGACTCTTTATTTGCCTTACTGAACTACATTGAAGAACATTTGTTTTAAGTTTAGCTTCCTTAGAATATTTTTTCCTACTCACCTATCCAACCAAAATATGTATGTCTATGTATGTAGGTATGTATGTATTTCTACAATAAACTTCAGCAAGAAAACCCCAAAGCAGAAAAAATACATGCAAAGAACATTTTGAACTTTGTTATTGCCTATTCAAGTAGTCTGTCCCAGAGATCACAGTCATCTTCTAGTAGGTTTGCAGTGAATTCAGGAACGCCAGGCACAAGAATTCATCCTATACCTCCTTTTGCGTAGGAGTTTGGGAATTGTAACTGTTTACATGTAGCGCTATGTTTCAAACACGGAGAATAACTTTGAGGACATTTGAGGACATATGATTGTCATCTATCAAATCGCCTTGTTTCTAAAAGTTTGTTTATTCAGTTAAAGGAAATTCAAACATGTTAGGTAGACATGAATATAATTATTTGAGCGTTAAATAACATACGTTTGCTAGAACATATAGTATGTTACTCATTGTTAGATACTACATGCCAGAGAGGGTTTTTTTTCCCCTAGCTTGTTAAATATTTTAAGAAATACATACTTTTAGCATCTCCACTACTCAACCTTGAATTTCCTGCAGTGGCATCTTCACTTGCTTAAGAGACATTGAGCTTACAGCCATTATTTATGAAGGGGTTACAGAAATACAAAACGACGTGCAGTAATACCATAGATGTTTATAGAAGAATATTAAGTGGATTTTCTTCAATTTTGTGCCATTCTTTAAGCAGATGATTTATTGGATAATCTGTAGAAACTTAAAAAAGTGTCCATTGCAACAAAAATAGAGATGAGAAAGGAAGGAGTCTTTCTTTAAACATATAGAATTATCTGGGCAATTTTTAATGAGAATTTATTGAATTATTATCTGGGACTGTAGCAGCAATGTGCCCATTTCTTCCTATCGTGCTACTTTCTATTTGGTGATGCTGTAATGAGATAGTATGAATTTTGAGGGTTGTAGGTTAAAAAAAGTGTTTTGTTTTTTTTAAAAAAAAAAAAAAAAAAAGATTGTTAAATGTGTAAACCCCAGTTATGATCTGTATCATCATAAAAAAATTGCTGTCAACACTATTTATACTCAAATATTTGCAAATAATATTTTCTATTAGCATGCAGTGTTTATTGGCCTTGCGAGGCAGCGTGCTTGCTTGAGGCATTATTATCCGTTATGTTCCTCCATGGTGCTTAGTTCCTCCACAGGCAAAATACACTAGCAAGGAGGCCTAAGAGCTTTGCCAGGGCGTGCAGCAGCACGCGGTGCTAAGCAAACGGTGTGCACTGAAGCTCATTTTCTCTTCAGAAAAGAAAGATTTTTATTCCAGAATGAATGTGTCTGCAATAGTTGAGAATGCTGTAACTTTATCAATGCTAAAGTTAAATGCACAGCGACCATGCTGGGAAAAAATGCTCGGGATTGCATCCAAGTGAGCAGGCCTTCCACCTGGAAGGAGGCATCCGTGTTTGTCAGCATTGCTCTCCAGGGCATGGCATTACATACCACAAATGTGCACAGTTGACAAAATAATTTTGGTGGATTTTTTCTTTGGTTGGAAATTAAATATATATATATATATATATATATATCCTGATGGGAATTAGAATGATAAAGGAAAAGAGGAAAATCTGCCCAGCAGTTTTAGTTCTGTGAATAGTACTGAATGGGTTTGAAACTAGTTAAGTGTTGATTAAATTATCTTTAACATTTATAAGATCTGATAAGAAATGATCTTTTTTTATTTTAGATTTTTTCGGTATAGGTACAATGAGTGGAATTCCCTAAGATGCCTAAAATGTTTATAGAAACCATGTTTTTGATACAATTATTATAGTCATGGGGACATTTCTGTATTTCTGTGTTACGTATTTATTTTACTTATGTCTTTAAACTTCTGAAACATTCAGTGAGGCCCAGTGAGTCTCTTGGTTCATGGTGGTCTTGTTGTCCCTGTAAGGGCTTCTGGTTATGGAAAGATCAAGTAGGCACTTACTGAATGTGGGCCTGGAAGGGCTAAGTGATGCTCTTCCTGTTCCTCCTAAATATTTGGCTGTTAAGCAATGTATTCAAGAGCTTTACACCCAGTGACAAGAACCATCTTATCCAGAAGAGTGGATGTCATGACAGATGGAGTTGTTTTTTGGGTGTCAATACAGACTGAATTGTTGAATTGCTGTGTTGTTGTTGCTGTTTTAAGAGTGGTTCCCCCCTCCCCGTAAGAGGGGAAAGCAAACCACGTTATAATTAGATTAACAAGGAATAATTGAAGCTGTTTCAAAGCTTGCATCTTCCTCCAAAATCTTTCTGGCCTTCCTCCTTATCTCGTGAAGGGCTGCTGCCTTGCTGTTTTAATTCAGGAGTGTCTTCTGTTCTCCTCTATGATCAGACACAGTATTAATAGCTAAGATTTTGATTGCTTTGGGTCTGAAAGAAATCCCTTACTACTCATACTAAGATTCCAGTGCCTTCAGGACCCTCGTGGGACTTGTGGGAAGTTCGGGGCGCAGGGCTATGTGGTGTCAGTGCTGGGGTGTCGTCCTGAGCAGCAGGTATTGGGGATGCTGGGCCCTTTTTGACCCCAGGCCTGTGCATCGTGTTGGTGCACAGCCTTTGGCAGTAGAGATGCTGCCCCATGTGCCCCTTAGAAAATGGATTGCGTTGCTTTGAACTGAGTGCGCGCGACGAGGCTGCGTGAAGAAGGTAATACGAAGTCAGTGTACTGTGAATTAATATCCTGCCTCATTGCACAGTAATTTTCCTGCAGAAGTGACCTCTGAATTGTAGTGGTTTCAATGTATTTAGTGAATTTATTTTGGCCACAGGATTGAAAATAGAATGTAATTAATATCATAACTACAGGACCTACTTATATCAAAAGTCTTTTTCATATGTTACATATAGTTAAAATAATCTATTTTGCCTCTTCTTTTTTTGAGCAACCTAATTTCTCATGAACATATATACGTTGCACCTGAGTAAACAGAAGTTGGAGTTTTGGCAATTTTGTCTGCTCTTTCTCAAAGTGAATTTTACTGCTGGTGTCTGGATTTATGTGTAATTCCTGATACCGATACGGCTGTTGAAGAGTCATCTCTTAGTCTGAAGTCTAAGGAGTGCCAGTTGTCTGTAATCTCGCTCTCGAAATTGGCATGAGCAATAGCAGTGCTTCACACAGGGTCGTGTTCAAGGTCCTCGAAGCCGTAATTGCCAATTCATCTTTCCGCTGCTCCAGCAAGAGAAATTTACAGCTTTGCTTTTCACACATTCTAGACTGTTACCAAAGCTCAGGCTTCTGCTGGGTAAAAATTAAATACATATGCTGGTAACAAGGCTTGAACATGATGTTTTCATCGCCTTGACCAGGATCAGCCAATAAGACCTTGACTTGACAACACTCTCCAATGTAGCCTAACGTCCTATTCAAGAAAAACATTTAGATAGTTATTTGATTCATATGAGGACCTCAGTATTACTGAAACACACCAGATTAATGTACTATCCTGAAAAAGGTGGGTTTATTAATATTTGCAGAAGAGCAAAATACTGGAAAAAGAACATGAGGAAAATTATTAATTTTCTCTGTATTTACTTTCACAAATTAATGAATTTAATGACTTTCAGTTATGCATTGCCTATATTTACATGCATCACTATATGAAATGAGTGATTCTTAAGCGAGAGTAAAGGAACACCAGTAAGAATGTTTATTGGCTTAAGAAGCATCTTGAAAGGAATCCGCCCAGCTGTTCTGGACAAGGAAA